>JAOTQP010000828.1:5668982-5681323 GCA_026413545.1 Cichladusa arquata
CCTTCCTGGAATCCTTCCTTCCTTCCTTCCTGGAATCCTTCCTTCCTTCCTTCCTCTCTTTTTTTTCCCACAAAAGAGCCAAGATTTAATAGAATTTTAAAAATTTGCTCTCCATATGGCTGTAAGTATGATATTGTTAGAGTTTTTGTAAAAATGCAGACAGCCAGCCTGGGGAAGAGGAGCTGTGGTGTGGAGGAGAGGGAAGGGACTAAAATCCCTCCTTAGCTTCTTTGCTGCCTGTCTGGGAGCAGGCAAATGTCCTCATTGCAGGATTGCTGACTGTGCTGGAGCCTCCTCTTTCCTGCAGAACAAATAGAAGAAGCAAATTAAGCTTTGAGGGATTGACATCCCTGGGAAACAACAACTCAGAGCCTTTTGCTTTGTGCTGGGCACTGCTGACTGTCTGCTGTGTTCTCCCAGAGGGAACACTTCCCAAGGGAATACTTCCATGGAAGGCACGAGGTTTCCCTGCTCTGCTGGGATTTTGTGCTCTGGGTGGGGAAGGCTCAGCCTGGCAGGTGCAGAGCACACAAATCTCCTTGTTACAAATGGATTTGGGGGTTTGGATAAATCTCTGCCTTTTGCCCAGGCCTCTAAAGGCAGTAGATTTATTAAGGTGTCCAGCACCCCAAAACCCACTCTCATTCACAATAATGAAATTCACAAAAATTCTTTAATAATGGCTGATTTGTTCTATTATAGAATGAATTATTCATTTAACAGACAGAAAACTAACATTCATAAGACTTAAAGTACCTACTACACAGGAATAAAGACAAAAAGAGACTACTAGGTGTATACAGTGTGGGGCTAAAGGTACCTGTTAATGTTACAGCAAGTGAAGAAATAATATACCTTAGGATTCAATGTATTAAGATACATTGACATTGACATCCAAATGTTGGTGGGGCACACATGGAAATCCTTTCCCTTAATCCCCAGGGAAATAACTATGGATTTGTGTCCAAAGTCTGGGGAGGTCTCCCACACTTTCAGGATGTGTGTGTAGAAGGCTGCTACCTCTGTGATAACTCAGTGTCTTTTATAGTTTGTAAAACAGCATTTCTCAGTCAAGAATATTTCTTTTATCTCTTCCCACATCTGCTCTCCTGACTGGGATGTTCTTAGCTGAGGCCTGAACCCTTTTGGCAGCCAGAGACCTTCAGGCAGTGCTGGAGCTGTTTCCAGGGGTGAAAGACAATGGCAGGCAGCACCTCCTTGCCCGGTCCCATCCCGTGGATAATTTAGGATACATCATGTCACATTTTTATTACTACACCAGTTCCCAGGCTCAGGGCTGGCGGGATTCCCGGCAGGCAGCTCAGGGAGGCTTTTGTGTGGAGAACTTCAACAGGAGGAGGAATTCCTAGGGAGTCTTTGTGTCTGTGCGTGGGTTTAACACACGCCTCCTAAAATCAGGGTTTATAAAATGGGGGGTTGTGCGTTAATAATTTCCTTTTCAATGGAATTGATACCAGAAAAAAAGGCTCGGAATAAGTATGAGAGGAAATGAGAGTCACCCCTGCCATCTGCATATAATCCCTTCCAGTATAGATTGCAATTGTACTTGAATTATAGGGCAATTAGTTTGTCAGGCTAGAAGTGTTATACAAGACCCCAGGAATTTCCTTGGAAGCTCTCTTAGCCCTGAAATCTAGAGAGGTTTTAATCTGGAATAAAAGCCATGGTGCTGGGCTCTGCTGATGCCATGGATTGATTTCCTACCTGTAGCAGATGTTCCCAGGCAGGTGACAAATCGGTGACACATAAATATTGAGGCTCCTGGAGCACAGTTCTGGAGTGAGAGCCGTGCAGGTGACAAAAATAATCCTGCTCAGGAGCAGGAGCTGCCCTGGCAATGGCACATGGTGAGGCCATGTGCTTGCAGAAACTTCCCCCTGCCTGGGAGCAGGACTCATGGAGCATTCCCCAAGTGTGGTACTTCACACTGGAGTGTCTAAATGAACAAAATCTGGGAAGTTTTGGTGGGAAGATATATTTATTACCTGGCCTCATTCTGACATGAATGATAACACAAGTGCCAAGGCAGGTTAAAAATAGGCAGCATCCCCAGCAAAGTTCAGGAGACCTGGAGCTGCAGGGAGAAAAACCCAGCACAGAAACAGACACTGAAGACAGGGACTGAGTGTGTTTTTTTCTCAAAAAATGATCCTTTGCATCTTCCAACACCTGTGTCTCAAAGAGGGTCATTTAATTAGTTAATAGTAATTGAAATGTTTCTTCTTATTTCTCTTCCTGGTAATGCCTGGGCTTGAATCCTGCTTGGGCTCGAGTGTGCAGGTTGGAGTGGATCATTCAGGGCTCTCCATACTCCTTGCACTGCTGGATTTCTGGGGTTTCCTTTTGGATTGCAGGCTCCTTGGAGCAGGCTTGTCCCTTGGCCAGCCCCTCACCCACTGGAAGTTCCCTCCAGCCTGGTTATTTCTGAGGTGCTGCTCTAAGGCACAAACCATATTTCCTTCTTTGCCCATGGTTTCATTCACCTCAATCCTGCCCTAAGAACCAAGATTTCAAACGGCTCTGAGTGCTCAGCAGGACCATGGAAAGCTCATTCCCCACAGCCTGAACAAAGGTTTTGTGAGGCTTCCCATGAACCACCATAAAAACCAAATTTTCCCTCTCTCTCCCTCCCCTGCTGCCCTCAGGAAGAGACCTCCCCAAAGCAAGGCAGAAATAGTGTGTTCTCTGCTCCTAGGCAGTAATCAGCCTGGAAAAGGGAGGGGAAGTTCAACATCCAGCCAGGAATTTCCAGGAAAGCCTTCCCTGTATGCTGGCAGGCTCCCAGATTTATCTTGCCTGCTCCAAGACGTGGACACGAGGGATCTCTAATAAGAATCTTGTTGCTGGCGCTGCTCCCTGTTTATGTTCTGCTCCAGGATTCACAAGGTGCTGGGCTCTGCACAACATGAAGAGCTTTAGAGATAAGGGTAGGAGTGAGAGGAGAGAGAAATTCTGCTGCAGCCTTGAAACCCCCTCAGTGATGCTGAAATATCTCTGCGCTTCCCTTTGCCTTCATCGGTGTTTCTCAGAAGGATGTTGCCAACCTTGACTCCTGGGGAGGGAGAGGCAGGCTCTGAGAAAACCCAATTTCATGTCAGACACAGAAATATTTGGTAGATAAAGTGCTGTGGTTGTTTCCTCTCTGTGCCTGGAATTGGAGCAGCTCCCTCTCTGCTGTGAGCCAGGCTGAGCTTCCACACCGCTCCTGTGTGGATGGATCCTCTGCTCCTGCAGACAGAAGTTCATCTAAGGTACTGCCTTCCCAAATTCTCCTGGCCTGCAGAGAGTGGATCTAGGGAATGCATGCACTATAAATACAGGACTGTGAGCACCAGCAGGGCTGTCAGGGATCCAGGATCTTGGAACATCTGCATGGATTTGTAGCATCCCCGATTCCTTGGATGGGTTTTCAGAGTGCTGCAGTGTGCAGCTCATCCTGAGCGGATGATCACACAGGAAACTGTGTTTAGTTTGACTAAACTTTAGTGTTCTCCTAAATCTATCTCTCCTTGCTGCCCTGGCACTAAGCAGATTCTGCTCTTCATACCTGGCTCCCCAAACTCTCATCCAATTTGGAGGCAGGTAAGGAGATAACTCTCCTCTCCACAACCTGTTGCTCTTCTTGTTATTCCATGCCAGATTGTGAATGAAAAAATCCTTCTGCATTTGAGGCTGTGCTTGTAGCTGGTAATTAACACCCAGCACACTCTGCCAATGCATCTCAGAGCTGCTTTACAGAAACCTAGAGCTGGAACAGAAGCCACCCGGAAAAACAACGTCTGCCAATCGAGTTAAACCTTAAGTAAAATCCCCAGCCAAATGTCTGCAGGATAAACCTGGGAAGGATGCTGGCTCCTGCACTGAGCTGGGGAGGTGTTTCCCAACTATGGGGCCCCAGAGATAAGAATGTTCAGCTCTAATGGGACTATGCAGATCTATCTCCCCCTCTTGTGTGCTGTGTTCCAGCTGGGAGCGGGTGCTTTATGGGGAGTTAACTCCTCCAGACGTGCAGTGGAAGTGCTGACAGAGCTGAGTTTTAAACACTGCTAATGGAAATGTCTGCTTTCCAGCCCAGCCTGGGAGCTGGGTTTACACACAGCGTGCACAAAGGCAGAGTGAGCCCTGTACCAACAAATTCAGTTTGCAGAAGTGATGTGTACATGAAATACACCTGCCAGCCCCGTGGCCTGGCTCCAGCACTGAGGATTGTTCTCACCCACGTGCCTTTCTCCCCCTTTGCCACCCTCTCTGAACAAGGTTTTAACAGAAGGGCTGACACTGGGGTCCAAGTGCCTGCCTGGCAAACAGACCCGAGCCCAGGCAGCTGTCAGAGCTGAGTTTGCACTGCCCTGAGCCCCCCACACCTCCTGGCACGTCTGCAGCTGGGGAGCAGTTGTTTAATGGAATCAATATGATGGAGAGCAGCCTTGTCCCCAGTGGCCAGACTGCCCTGTGCTGCTCTGCTGTGACACCACTTCCAGCAAGGATGTGATCTCCAAACGTGTGGGATTTCCTGGCTGCTGTAAATCCAGTCCTGTCTGCAGGGAAAGTGAGGAGCTGGTGCATTAACCCCCTCTGCCAGCCACAGTTCTTGCAGTGTTTTGTTTCTCCAGGTTCATGGTAACCTCATGATCTGTTTATTTGCCTCCCCTTGTGCTTCTGTGTGACTCTGAGAGCCCTTTCCAGGCACTCAACAACCACAGGGCCATCCATCAGCTCTGCCCAGCTCCCGAGGCAGGAACAGGCACAGCCTCCCGTGGCCTGGGTGCAAAGTGGGAAGAGAATCAGATCCACAGTTTTGTGGCTGAGCTGATATTGCACCTGCAATGAGAACCTGCAAAGTGAGGCCTCCTAGGGGACAGCTTTTACTTTTGGACCTCTGTAGCTCCTTGGTTCCTTGTGCCACAGCATAAGACAGCAATGTGTGTACGTGCATGCACAGATACTCACAATTATACAGACACTCATAGCAAGAGACAATTTGCTGCTTCAAAGAGTCCAAGGGCCAGAATTGCAGAGGCATTTGGATGCCTGAGGCTGCACTGAAATGGGACAAGACCCAAGTGAGTTGGGCATATAATTGCTTAGAATAGTTTTAAATACTTCTGGGCACACACATGCATCCTCAGGGGTGCAAATTGCCTTAGAAAACCTGGTCCTTAAGCAGCAGCAGCAGGAGAGGCAGAGGAGACACCACAATGCTCATTTGCCATGTGGGAGCTGTGGCAAAGGGAGTACCTGTGACTTGCATGAGGTTATATGAGAAGGCAGGGACAGAATATCCCCTTTCTCCCAGTTTGCTATGCTCCAGCACCAGCTGTCCCCTCTCCTGTTAGCTGAACAATGAGGAAACCTTCCTGCCTTTCCTGTGCATCTCATCTGGCTCTGCCTGTAGCCACCAAACACCTCAAACCAGCCCAAAGAGTTTCTCAGGAGCCCACCAGCTCCCAGAAGGAGCAGCTACAATTGCAGGCTGTGAGTTTGCCCACGTTTGGCCCCCTCCACCCCTCCTTCCATCTCCCCTCAGTGCTTGTCTGCTATTTTCTTTTGATTTGCAGCTTTCCTGAGCGCCGAGTCTGCAGCAGGCTGTGATTACCCTGTGTGGAGCCTTTCCCACTGACAGCATGATGAGCAGAGCCAGAGCTCGGTGCATCTGCAATTGAAGCCAAGCAGGAGGCCAGCCCAACACCTCACTTGCCAATTAACTGAGTCGATATTGTGCACAGGATAATGTTTGTTGTTTGCCCGTGTTGCTAAAACACTTCCAGACTTCAGAGCAGTACAGAAACATCGGCACCTCCCTGCTGCAGGGATGAGCTCTCCATCCAAACCTGTGCTCTCTGAGAGGAGCAGCCACGGAGGGAGAAGGGAACTGGGGGCCTGCAGGGCTCTGTGTCCATCTGTGTTTGTGTGAAGGCCTGTTCAGGGTGGGGGAAGCCAAGAGAACCTTCCACTGATCGTGATGAGTGCGTGGATGCAAAGGACTGAGAAGGGAATGGCATCCGTGCCAAATCATCACACCAATTACATTTTCATAGAAAAAGTACAGCTAGTGCAGAGGGAGGAGCTCCAGAAAAAAGGCTTGACCTGAAGAGGAATTGCATCACCACTTGCCCTCCTAATTAGTGTTTTTTATCAATTATGCTATTTTCCTAAAACCCATAAAAATGCACTCACTCCTGCGGGGGTGGGCTTTTGTAGACATCTTTCCATAACTGCCACTAAAAACCTTCAAATAAAAACCCACTTTTATATTAACTCTTACTAAAATTATCTCAAATTTCATTTTCAAGTTGAGAAAAAGGCAACAATGGTCATGAACAAGAAAAATGCCTTTAAGCTGAAGCCTCATCCCTATTCCCCCACCAGCTCCCAGGTCTGTGGTTGCTGGTTGGTCTCTCACCATCCTTCCCCGTGTGCCATGTTCACTGAAAGCACCTGGTGACCACAGGTGTGGGCTGTCCCCCTTCTCTCCCTCTTCCCTGGGCTTCACCAGGAAGTATTTATTAAGTGTCAAAGTGATAAATGAAAAGTCATATTTTATCGTGAATTATTCCAGCCCTGCAGTGGAGCCCAGATCTATCGCCTCAGAGAGTTATTAACTGCTTACCGCAGAGAGCTATAAAATCCTCATCATTTTCTCCAGGCTCTGCTCTGTCAGGGTGAGGGAAAGAGAGCCAGATTATCACACAAAATGCTTGGGAAGCTGCCTCCAAAATTCCTCCTTGATTGGAGGCCGGAATGGCTGGAATGATTTCATCAGAGCAGGAACCTTTGCTGGCTTTGGTTCTTCCCAGCGCGTTCTTCTCCTTTTCAGGTGGCACCACTCAAATGCCTCGTGAGAGAGCCCTTGGGAACCTCACTCTGGCAGTCCTGCCTCTATTTCTTCCCTTGGTGGTTTCTTCTTAGAAGCACAAGGTGCAGGGAGTGCTTTTTTGAATTTCTCTCATTGTGTTTCTCCAAAGACACCACAAAGATTTCCAGATAGGAAGTGGTGTTCTCATCCCCTTGTTGGTGCACTTGAGATTGAATATATCACCTTTATGTGTCCTTGCCCAGGCTGCAGAGCCAATTTCTGGTGCAGTTTCACTGCTTTGAGTGCCTGAATAGGAGCTGAATTCCTGTTGACACCAATTGAATTTGGAATGTGCTCTTCACTTCTTTGGCTTGATGAGAAATGATCCTGACTCTTCGTGTCCTGCAGTCATCTCACAACAAAGACCCTGCTGGCTTTTTCCATAGTCTGCAGAAAAGCCAAGGATTTCCTGCACCCAAAGGCTGCCAAGGCCTGTCATTGCACACAGGGCTGGCCACTTGGGCACTGCAGAGCAGCAGGAACATCTCCTGACTAGGTTTGTGCATTGTCTCCTTCCTCACAGGTGTTTTTTGTGCTCCTCTGCTTTGGATTTTAATCCTGCTCCATGGCAACACCTTCTCTTTGTAGTGCTGATAGTCCAGAAAAGGTTGGTTTTGGAATCTACCAGGACATAAAAGGTTTAGGTTGATCAAGAGATGA
This sequence comes from Cichladusa arquata, assembly GCA_026413545.1. Taxonomy (NCBI): domain Eukaryota; kingdom Metazoa; phylum Chordata; class Aves; order Passeriformes; family Muscicapidae; genus Cichladusa; species Cichladusa arquata. The sequence continues at coordinate 5,676,520 of JAOTQP010000828.1, forward strand.
AGAGGTTCCCTGAATCTTCCCCAGGGTTGTTTGCTACTGGAGGGTTATTGAGAGGTAGAACAAACCTCTCTCAGGATAATAAATATAACAAAGGCTGCATCATCTTTCATCCCTTCACATAGATGGGACTTTTCTCTGCAACATGTTCATTTCTGCTTGAATTTGTGATCTGGAAGGGAGTACAAGTGCAAAGATCACTGGGTGATCTTTGGAGTTGGACAGGTTTGCTAGGAAAAGGGAAGGATCCTCCTGTGGGAATCACTGACAGCCAGCAGATCCAATCCACTGTCCTGTAAGATCTGTTGTTGTCTTCCAAGATCTGGTAGGTGCTAAATTCACATTTGGAATTTGACTTCTTAGCTGGAGGTACAACACCTGAAGCAAGATCATCCTGAAGTTCAGCAGGCATTTGATGTGCTCCAACCCAGCAGCAGCTGGGGGGAGTGAGGGGACTCCAGGGGCACCTGACACGTTCCTGCCTCCATTAAATGAAACTCCACTTCTAATTATAGCCTGTAATTACAGCCTTCAACCGATGTGATTTGTGAGGAGAGGGGTCACAGAGCTGAGCTGGCTCTGAGATTGACTGTGCTGGGATATCAGTAAACATCCCTGCCTGCCTCCCCAGCCTGACAGAGACAGAGAGGGCTAATGCAGCCTGGCAGGGCACACAGCTGGATTGATGGGAGCTGTGGTGTGGCCTCTGGCCCCCAGAGATATTCTGTGACAAGGCAGTGAAAGCTGCAAACACGAGGCCAAACCATCTATTCAGGCTGACAGCCTTGGACAGGGGTTAAGGAGCTCGTGGACTCCCATCAGCATCGATGAATGGGCTCCAGTGGATCTGCATTAACACGTGCAGTGCCAGACCCCTGGGTGTGACTGGCCAAATGTCCCTGTGTCACGGGACAGCCACCATCCTGAGACCATGGGGAAAGGTTCTGCACCCCTGGAAAGCTGGGCAGTGGCAACTGTGCCTGGCCAAATGCCCCTGTGTCACAGGACAGCCATCATCCTGAGACCACAGGGGAACAAAGTTCCATATCCCTAGAAAGCTGAGCAATGGCAGCTGTGCCTGGCCAAATGTCCCTGTGTCACAGGACAGCCACCATCCTGAGACCATGGGGGAACAAAGTTCCATATCCCTAGAAAGCTGAGCAATGGCAGCTGTGCCTGGCCAAATGCCCCTGTGTCACAGGACAGCAATCATCCTGACACTGAGGGTTTCTACAACCCTAGAAAATTGGCCAGCCAGGAGGGATTCACTTCCAGGTGAATTTTTTAAGAGCACAGGATGATAAAGGCTCTGTTTTGTTCTCTAGAAACCCCTGTGGTCAAACTGGAGGTGTTGTTGTAAATGATGCAGATTTGGCTTGAAATTCTAGTCTTGGCTCTTGTGCCTTTCCAGTGTGTATTTCTTAAATAACCCACCAAGAGTGGTGCAGGCTCCTCTCCAGGGCTGGAGCTGGGTCCAGCAGAGATTTTGTGTGAGGCAGAGCCAGTCCTGGGGGTTCTCTGGTCAGGGAGAACTTGAGGGCTGCTCTGCTCTGGCCTCTTGCACTTCTCAAGCTCAGCAAAGCACAGGGACTGACCTCTGCACTGAGTCTAACAAGCTGTGGTTCCTCCCATGCTCTCCTGCCTTGGATCTAAGTGATGGAGAATTAGCCCTGCTCTTTGGTCAGCTCTTGCAGGGGATAGTTCCTCTCCCTGTTAATATTTGTGTTTCAAATGCCATTTAAATATTTCAGTCTCAGCTTGCAGCCACTGGGCCCTTGGGGTATTGAGACAGCAAAGGTGACAGAGACAGAATGAAGAATCAAAATCAGATTGTCTCTCATTTGATATAATTTCCCTTGGACTTAAACTGCGAGGGAAAGGAGACAGGACTGCTCAGACATAAACTGATCTGCTGATTGAGATGACACAGTTGGTTTAGCTTTGCTCCAGCCAGCTCAATTTTGGGTTTGTTTTCTCTGGAAATGGGTTGTGCAGCTGCAGGTGCTTTGACACCCCGACTTCTGCACATCTCACCCAATTCCAGCCCTGTTTGGTGGATGAGTAATGGCTGTAAAAGGGATAATGTCCAGACAAATCTTCACAGTGAGGAAGAGGAAAGGGACCTTCAAAGGCTCAAACTTCTTCAGCTGGAGGAGAAGGTCCAGAACCTCACCAGAGTTGAAAAAGCTTCAGCAAGAGCTCCCAGGCAGTGGAGAGTGAAATACAAAATAGTTTAGAAATTTGATTTAACTGTGCCTGTGTTCAAGAATTTCATCTTTATTTACCTCACAGCAATACAGGATCCAGCTGGCTGGAAAGAGTGCAGACATCTCACGGGAGGCTGTCTGACCCCAGCCTCCCCTGCACTGACTGGGCAAGGTGGCCAACAACCATTTTATGGCTGGACAGCTGAAACAAAGACAGATTAAATTGTGTTCTGAGTCCCACAGGGTGGCTGCTTGACTGTCAGCCAGCTCTCTCTTGCTTTCTTGTCTCTAATTCGATTCTTTGATCAGAGGCTCTGGCTTTTGTTTCCATAGCTCGTCCAACCTTGTTGTTTCCAGCTGCCTCGTTCCAGCTTTTCGCAGGCTCTGCTGCGCTGGCACCATCATTGTTCCTCTCTGCAGGATGGGATGTACGTCTCAGTAATGCTGTGCATGAATTGTCTTTCTCTCAGAGACGTTTCTGTGATACAGAATAAATTGCAGCACACAGCTTATTAGAGAAACAACAAAAAAAACCCATCAACAAACCTTCAGAGCCGAGGCAGTTCAAAGAAGCAAGCAGCAGAGTCCGACATAAACAAGCTGTAGGAGCACAGTCAGAAACTTGCCTGCTACTTTCTGGGATAGATGTGCCAAAGCCTCTGCTCCTTGGGTCACCACATTCTCAGCTCTGGGTCAATCACATTTACAATCTTGTTTTCACCCTCTGAACTGCACAGCCAAGGCCATCCTGCCCTGCAAGGTGGGATAACCCAGAGCTGCCTGCAGAGGAATTCAGCTCAGAGGTGTGTTCTGGAAGGATTTCCCTGCTTCAGGTGCTTTTCCCTGCTGCCTCTGAGCACCAGGGGTGGGAGATATTCCAGGCTAGCAGTCTTCCCACCCCTGGGCACCTGGAGCAGGAAACACTTCATGCCCTGCTTTCTTCATTTTCAGATAAAACAGCTTCCACCCCCCTGCACCTCTTAGCAATGCAGCTAAAATCTTTCCCAGCTAAAAATCAGATTCACCAAGAATGTCTTTATTGATTTACAGGGTTCAGCTTTATGAACATCTCCAGTATTTTTCTTTGGTCAAAATAAAGCAGTATTAAACACCGTAGCAATAAATCCAGGGCACCCTCTTCTCTCCAGGGTGCAAGGTTATCCAAATGTATTTATCATTTACCAACAGCACTATTTAAAGGACAATATTTGACAGGAGTGGTTGTGTCAGGTGTGATGGAGTGTGGGTTATAAAAGGACATTAAGAGAGACTTTGCATTTGTCCTTCAAACATAAAGTCGATTTTTGCATGATTGGTACTTGAGAGCTCATCTCCAGCACAAGATGAACTGGGAGCAGCACTCAGGGAAGGGAAATGACTGGGACCAGGTGGCTCCCTGTGCTCAGGGCTCCAGGAGGGCTCTGCACCTCTGCAGGTGCTCCAGAACAGCAAGTTCACCTGTGCTGCTCTGCAGCCTCCAGGTGGGATTTTCCAGAGGAAGTCACACCTCTCCTGGAGGATTTGGAGTTGGAGGCAAAAGGTTTTAGCTTCACCAGGCAGTGCCTTCATTACGCCCTGCAGGAGCCAGCAGTGACTGTAAACAAGCCCAAATCTAGCTATTTTTTCTTTTAATCCAAGAGTTACCCTGGTGTGCACAGAAGTTTTCTTTCATCTCAGGAGCCCTTGGGGGCACCAGCCCTGAACAGAAATGTTAATGCCTCATCACACAGTGAGTGGCTGTGGGCAGCTGGGTCAGGATGTGACCCTTGCACCAAATATGATTGATAAGAATTCCCTGTGGAGCTGGGGAAAAGATGAAGAGAGCTGTAGGGAAAGCACGAGCTCAGTGTGAGGTACAAGGTCCCAGCCTGTGGGGGGTGGAGTGAAGGACATGTGGAAAATATCCCCTGGCCACAGCACAGGAAAATAAAGCCTGATACTGGGAGGGTGATGAGAAATGTGTGTGCAGAGAGGCTTTTGCTAAAAATGGGCTGCTCCATTGGAGGGAACGAGCAGAGCTGCAGCCCTGGATGAAGTGGTGTTTGTGTGTTTGCACATCACAGCTCAGCCCTGCTCTGCAGCCCTGGCTGGCCAGGGCAGCGCGTCCTGGAGCTGCCAGCTGCTGAGAGCAGCCCGGAGCTGGGCTCACTACTGCCGGCCCTGCTAATTACCTGGGGCTGCAGGCACCTTCTGCCAGTGCTGCACCAGCAGAGCAGAGCCCAGGGGCTGCACAGCCGGGCAGGGACAGCAAAGGGCTTTTCTCAAAGGCAGAGTCTGCTCTGCTCCCTCCTGCAGTTCTGTGCTAAATTGAAGAAGCAGTTCCAGGCTATAGGTGGGGTGGAGAGACAGAAATATTTTAGAAAAACAGAAATGGAAAAAAAAACCAACCCAGAGCACTCAGATGTTTATTTTATTTATTTCTATTATTTCATATTTCTATTATTTTATATGTCTATTATTTTATATTTCTATTGTTTCATATGTCTATTATTTCATATTTCTATTATTTTATATTTATTTTACTTTATATTTATTTTATTATATTTATTTATATTATTTAATTTCTTCATCAGGTGACTCTGAGCTAGAGTGGCTGGGTT
>JAOTQP010000828.1:5788929-5809373 GCA_026413545.1 Cichladusa arquata
GAATGGGCCAGCAGCAGATGATATCTTCCTGGAGGGAGGATGGGTTGTGGAAAAGATAAAGATGATTGCCCCAGCTGCTTCTAACAGCTGGCCCATTAGCAGAGGATATCTCCCACAGAGATAAGGATCACTGCCCCAGCCGGTTTCAACAGATGGTGATGGAATACAGACTTTTGGTCACATCCTGTACTGCAACCTAAGACAGCCTGGCAGGCACCGGATTCCCCAAAGGACAGCAGGAAATGGGAGCTGTGCAATCAGCACTCCTGGTCACAAATGACCCAACTCTCCAGGGACTGGGAGTGCTCCTGGTGCTGCTCGTGGTGTTTGTTTGATTCCCAGCTCATGCCAGGGCTGCCTGGAGCTGCAGAGCTCCTGTGGTGCAGCACAGATCACCCCAGCCCTGGAAAACTTGGCTGCTGTGGGATGGAGCCTTGGGAAGCGTTTAGAACACACAGCACATTTCTGAGAATTCTGCACTGCAGACTGAGTTTCAGCATCTCTCCAAACTGGAAATAGGTGAAAGGAGAGAGACCCTCCCAGCTGGAGCTTCCCACACCCAGGCACCCCCAGAGCTGGCAAACAGAGCCCTCCTCCCACAGGCATCCCTGGGGAGGTTCTGTCATCCCCTGAGCGCATCCCTCTTGTTTTTCCCTGCCCCGTGTTGGTACAACAGGTCAGGAACAGGCTGCCAGAGATAATGCACATCTGTCATAGTAACAAGATCATCAGGAGGAAAGCTGGGGAGATAATAAACCGGCAGGAAAGCTGAAGAGTGAGGAACAAAAGAGGAGCAGAGAAGAAGTGACAATGTTATCTTTGTTTAATGCTCCTCTGAGTCACCATTAGTTATTTAAGATATTCATCTGCCAGCTCCCAGCCCCGTCAAATTAAGAGATCCAACGGGTGCTGGGGTGGTTGTGTTTGTTTTGGTTTTTTTTTCATTGCCAAACAAGTTGGTGTGTCCCAAAGGGAGAGGGATTTTCCATGAATGATGGATCCATGGTGGTGCAGCTCGATTTGGAAGCCAGGAGGAGGCAGTGCCACATGGGAGCACAGGGAATTCTCCTGTGAATATTTCCGTGGTGGATTCACAGAGGCTGTGACACAGGAAGGGGGAGGATAAAGACAACATCAGGGATAAGGAGAGCAGCTGGAATCCCACAGCTGGAACCCAGATGCTGCACGGACAAGGCACAGGGCTGGCAGCATCCCAGGAATCCCTTTGGAAAGGGGAGGACAGCTCAGATGTGCTGCAGCTCCCCAAGGAGAACAAGTGTGGGTCCATTTTAGGAGAGATGTGCTGTGGGAACTGAGGGGGTGATGAGATTTGAGGGGTCCAGGCCCTGGCACACCTGGGCCAGGTGACACCTCAGAGCCACCTCACTTCTCCTTCCCTCCCAGACAGTTCTCCCAGCCCAGTGGGGACCCCAGGAGCCAGGTGTGCACCCACGTGTGGTGTTTGGAGAGGCCTCTCCCCTCCTGCCAATTAACCCAGGATCCAGGAGAGCAGCAAGAACATGAATTTAACATACTCAGGCTCAAAATAGTGCAGACAGTGTTTCCCTCAGGGAAACAGGGAGAGAGGAGGCACCTGGCACGGAGAGGTGGTGAAGAGAGAGGAAAGAAAGGAGTCACGACTGCCCAGCTTCCCTGGATTCGTGTCTGTGGCAGAGGGGGGGGTGACAAAGGGTGACAGGAGGTTCAGGGAGCCCTGGCTGGGTGAGTTTTGTGAGTTTTCCCCTTGCAGAGGGGCAGCTCAGCAGGGCAGGTTGGGCAGCACTCGGAGCAGCATCTCCCTCCGGGGGAAGCAGAGGTCTGCAAACCAGCCAGGCGTGGGATTAAATAAATTAATGAGCTGAGGAAGGTGGAGAGGAACACTCATCTGGCTGGTTAAAACACCCCAGCCCACGAGAAGTGAGGATTTATGGCAGGGGTCAAAGGCTCCCAGTCCTTTCTGGATCCAGGCTGAAAGCTCCACGGGGTCCCTCACTCCCCAGCAGCTGAAAATCCACTGCCAGCAGGAAGGGGCAGCACAAAAATGATCCCAACCAAACAATTAGCAGCACAGCAGCCAGGAGGGCTGCACAGACAGATAATGTTAAAATGTCAAACAGCAGCTTTAGCATTGTCAGGGCTTTCTGCTGGAGCCAAAACAGAGCAGGGGAAGATCTGAACGATCGGATGGGGGAGTTGCCAGTGGCTGATTTGGGCTCTGTGGAACTCCTGCTGGATATCCTGCTGGATGGGACCATTTTGGCACGTGCCACACCAGCAGGAGCTTCCCTGATGCAGGAGGCTCAAATCCATCCCAGTCCCCACAGCAGCCTGGGCTGAGCAATTTCCTTGTGCAGAGCTTGAGATACACCCCCAAAAATAACGAAGCCTCAAGTGGCACCACTTGAAAAAAAGGTGTGAGAGCTGAAGGACCCGTCCTGCAGAGGGGATTTTAATGAGGCCAGGACAGAGCCTGTGGTGGGCTCAGTGCCAGCATTAATGGGGTGTTCCTGCTTTGCCCCACAGCCACCTGCCCACTGGGCCCATCTGACACAGCTGGCAAACATCTGTCTGCCCCTAATGACTCTGCCCAGCCCTAATATTTCTGTCTGACCTGGGGCTGGAAGGCATCACAGCCCATCACCAACCTGCCAGCCCAGCTGTCACCCCCGGGCACAGAGGCCACCAAACCCTTCCTGCCACCACACAGAGGCTCCTGCAGCTGCAAAAACCTCCAAGAGGAGCCAACAGCTCCTAGGGGATGTCTTTGGAAAAGGTTTCAGAGACCTCAGAGCTCTCACTTGGCAAAGCCCCAGCCTTGTGCATGGTGGAAAGAGCCAAACATAAAAACTGTGATGTCCCCTACTTTTATTTTATGTGTTTGTTTTATTTGGGGTGTTTATTTTTGAGGAGATTACCAGTATATTTAATGTCAATACAGTTAATCTCCATATATATATTTAGTGAGGGCAATTAGCTGGTGTTTCTATTAAATATACACAATAGAGAGGTGGATATACAGTTTATACAGTATAATTAGATATATACACACACATAAATAGATGCATAACTCTGTCTGCAGCGTGTATGGGTGAGGAAGGACCAGGGTAATGTGCCATGACAATATTTATCTCACACCATATTTATACCCTGGAGCACAGAGGGGCTCCACAGAAACAGCCACGAGCAGAGAGGGTGTGTGAGGGAGATGGGGGCAGTGCCAGGGGAATTTTGGGGGAAGAAAAAGGGTTTGGGACCTGGGGAGTCAGCAGCAGGGGGAGACTGAGCCAGTCTGAGGATGCAGACCAGAGGGAAGCAGCTGCTAATCTGGAGCAAGGGGCACAGGAGGTGCTTTGGGTGCATTTCCCCACTTTGCTCGTGGTGTTCTGTGCATTTTGCTGTGATGGATAAATTCTCTTTGCTGTGATGGGTAAATTCCCTTTGCCGTGGTGGATAAACTCTTGTTGCTGTGGTGGATAAACTCCTGTTGGATACCCTGTAAACCCTCTGTGTGAGCAGGCACAGAGTGCAGGAACTCTCCTGCCCCTTGCCTGGTGCCAGAGCATCCCTTGAGTGCAGCACCAGCCCCGTGCAATGGGCAGGAAAACCTGGAGCCCTTCAGCACAGCCCAAGCCCAGGCTGGGTCCAGGTGTGGGAGCAGATGTTGGAGGGAAAGGCAGTCTCTGAAAAGCAAAAGCTCCCTTGGCTTTTTCTCCAGTATTCTTTCCTGGGTGAAGCCCTGCCTTGTTCCAGCTCAGTGGTTGGGGAGTTGTGGTGGGGAAGTGTTTGGGTCATTTTCTCTTCCCTCTGTTTGGAGGGTCCACCATCCTCTCCAGAGCAGGGAGGCTGAGGGAGATTTGGCATTTCATGGTCCTGCAGCTCTCAGGTCCTCTGGAAGCACAGGGCAGCAGCTGAGGGGGCTGCTGGGTTGGAGGACAGAGGAGAATTTCCTTTATTTCCCACCCCTCCTTGAGAAATGCCTGAGATGTGGAGTCAGACAGCATTTCTAGACCTCATCCCACCAGGAAGAGAAGGCACTTTGGAGATGTTTTGAGTTTTTAAACACAGAAAAATCTGAGCCCTGTGGAAATTTTCACAGCCTTATCCCAGCTTCAGAGTGGGTGCAAGTGTCTGACCAACGTGCCTCTCCCCAAAATGCCACCCCTTACCTGGGTACAGCCAAGCCTGGCACTCTGCAAGCTCTCAAAAGCCTGCAGCATTTGTTAAACATGCAAATTATAGTTTATCACTAGCAGGAATAAAAACCAACACTGTTATTTCCCCTGCTCAGCCTCCCCAGCAGCCGTTCCCACTCCTGCTGGAGCTGCTCAGCTGAGCAATGGGAGCTGCTCATGTGTGTGCCTGCAGCTCCATCACCCAAACCCCTGCCAGGGCACAGAGCCTCCCTCTCTCTGCACCCAAAACCTGGGGCCCAATCCTGTGTCAGACCTGAGGGTCAGCCCTTTTCTGCTTTAAAAACAAAAGTCAATTTATTCCTTTTTGCCCTCCTTCCACCTGTTCCTTCTTGGCTGCCACCAGCCTGGTTTTCAGCCACGCAGAGCTCTCGCTGTGGGCTGCACAGGCAGTGCTAAAATCCTGCCTGCAGCTACTCGTGGTGTGAAGCTGCCTCCAAAAGGCTCAACATCCCTCTTTCCCTTTGAGCTTCTCCAGCATTGTCCCAAATATAAATGAGGGATGAGTCCTGGATCCTGGGATCACATTGCCTCCCCTCAGCTCCATTCCCTGCTCCTCCAGGGCAAAGAATGAAACCTCCTCCTCCTCCCTTCCAGTTCTGCTCAGGGAATTTGATTCCCAGCCACTATTTCTGGTTATTGATCCCTGCACTCCTCACTGTGGTGGGAAGTGACCTGTAACCAGAGCAGCAGTGCTGGGTTTATCAATCTCCTTAAGATAATTAGGAACACGGGCAGGTGGAGAAGGGAATAAATGCTGTGAGTGAGAAGAGTTTGTTTACCACTCAGTGGGGAAAGGCAGAGCCAGGCAGGGAAGCCCTGCATTTCATCATGGCCAGCCTGGAGGAGCTGGCTTTGGATACCAGGTCAGGATTTGGGATTATCCATCCTGGACTCCTGTCCCATTGGGAACAAACACCAGCTCTTGTCTTAGAAAGGTCTCCCTGCCTTGGAGAAGCCGTGAGAGCCCAGGCTGGGGATGGAAGTGTTGGATAACAATTGTTGTGACCATTAATGGATCCAAAACATAAAAAATTCCTTTTTCAGGCAGAGCCTGGTTTTGGAAGGGTTGAATAAGGCTCTGTGTCCATTAATGGATCCTTTTCAGGGATCCCATCCCTGCAGCTCAAACCAGCCCCTCTCCCAGTGCCCTGCCAAGGGAAGCACTCCTTAGAAACAGCCCCAGAGGGATAATTATCAATTTTGGCCTCTCTGCTATTGAAATGCTGCCTGCAGTTGACTCTCACCCCGTGAGCCAGACCCTTCCTGGGAGCAGGGCTGGGTTCAGGACTGCTGGGATCAGCCAGGAGCCAGTGCCTGGTTTAATTCCACGGATCTCCCCCGATTTGTGGCTGTAAGCAAACTCAGCAATCTGAGGGTGATTAAACGACTCGGTGCTGCCAGAACAAACCCTGAGCCTCCATTAGCAGCCTGGGAGCAGCAGGTTATCTGCAGGTGTGTTCAAAGCCCTCCGGGTGCCCTTGCACAAACAGATTTCCAGGGTGCAGGAGGTGGCAGGCGATGGAGAGTTAAAAACGAGAATTAAACCCACATCTCCTCAAGGCTAAGACAGGGCCTTACCCCCAAATAATCACTTTGCTGCTCCTCCATGACCTCTCTGCGATGCAAATAGCTTTGCAGTGGAAGGGCTAATTCATTCTCACAGCTAAAAATGATCATTGCTGCGAGAAAGTGTTCTGGGCGTGAATCCTGTGCGCAGCAAATAGCGGTATTAGCAGGTTCATTTTCTCCCAGCAATGCTATCAAAAGCTCTTTAAGCTGCTTCCAGCACGCAGCAGCAGCCTGCAGGAGGGGTGGGAGATGTGATTGCAGGCAGAGCTCCCTCCTCAGCCTGCAAAGGCAGCGCTGGGAACATCCAGCCCGAGGGCTGGGAGCGTCCCTGGCCCTCCTGAGCTGTCCCTGCCGTTCCTGAGCTGTCCCTGTTCTCTCCTGAGCTGTCCCTGGCCCTCCTGATCTGTCTCTGTCCCCTCCTGAGCTGTCCCTGTGTCCTCCTGAGCTGTCCATGTCACTCCTGAGCTGCCCCTGTCCCCTCCTGAGCTGTCCCTGTCCCCTCCTGAGCTCTCCCTGTTCCCTCCTGAGCTGTCCCGGTTCTCTCCTGAGCTCTCCCTGTCCCCTCCTGATCTGTCCCTGTCCCTCCTGATCTGTCCCTGCCCCTCCTGAGCTGTCCCTGTCCCTCCTGATCTGTCCCTGTCCCCTCCTGAGCTCTCCCTGTCCCTCCTGATCTGTCCCTGTTCTCTCCTGAGCTGTCCCTGTCCCCTCCTGATCTGTCCCTGTCCCCTCCTGAGCTGTCCCTGTCCCCTCCTGATCTGTCCCTGCCCCTCCTGAGCTGTCCCTGTCCCCTCCTGAGCTGTCCCTGTCCCTCCTGGTCTGTCCCTGTCCCCTCCTGGTCTGTCTCTGTCCCCTCCTGATCTGTCCCTGTCCTAGGGATGGCTCCACTTCTAAGCAAAGATTTGGGAATTTCTGCTTTTCTGGAGGCAGTTTTGGGAATAGGGTGGTTTCCCTGGACAGGACAGTTCCATGTCCTGCTCCCCCAGCTGATTTTGGGACTGTGTGGTTTGCCTGCACTCAGTTGTTGGCTGCTGTTAATTGTCGTGGTTAATTAATGTGGTTAATTGGTGTGGAAACCTCATACCTCAGTATCTCCAAGCTGTGGATATAAATCTTTATCTCCTGCACTTTTTCCAGAAAATGAAGGAACAAGTAGTTGAATCCTTGAAATTATTGGATGGATCATTGCCAAAAACCAGGAAGGAAACACGAGCTGCTGGATCTGTGTTTATCCAGGTACAGCTACAGGTGCTCCAGCTCAGGTGGGTTTGGGAATTGTGTGGTAGCCTTGATCTGGGGCCCATTCCAGCTGCATTTTGGACATCATCCCAGGGACTCTGTGCCTTTTGTGCAATGCCAAGCTCCTGAGCATCAGAGAAGCACAGAGCAGTTGGGTTGGGAGGGATCTTTAAAGGTGCTGGAGGCCAAGCCTCCAGCACTGAGCAGGGACATCCTGACCAAGAGCAGCTTGATGGAGCCCCATCCAATCTGGCTTTGAATATTTTCAGGGATGGAGCATCCACCACCTCTCCAGGCAATAAAAAATTGCTTTCCTTAGATTTAATCTCGATTAATTTAAAGCCATTCTCCATTGCAGTGGTATATTCCATTATAGGGTGGAACTTCTGGGGTTTGGGGCTTGCAGAGGAGGGTTTGCAGCAGGAGGGGCTGAGCAGTGGCAGCAGGAGGCTGTGGGTTCCAGGGATGAGCTGTGGGTTCTCAGGGATGAGCTGTGGGTTCTCAGGGATGTGCTGTGGGTTCCCAGGGATGGGCTGTGGGTTCCCAGGGATGTGCTGTGGGTTCCCAGGGATGGGCTGTGGGTTCCCAGGGATGTGCTGTGGGTTCCCAGGGATGTGCTGTGGGTTCCCAGGGATGAGCTGTGGGTTCCAGGGATGAGCTGTGGGTTCCTAGGGATGGGCTGTGGGTTCTCAGGGATGAGCTGTGGGTTCTCCGGGATGTTCTGTGGGTTCCAGGGATGGGCTGTGGGTTCCCAGGGATGTTCTGTGGGTTCCCAGGGATGTGCTGTGGGTTCCCAGGGATGGGCTGTGGGTTCCCAGGGATGAGCTGTGGGTTCCCAGGGATGGGCTCTGGGTTCCCAGGGATGGTCTGTGGGTTCCCAGGGATGTGCTGTGGGTTCCAGGGATGAGCTGTGGGTTCTCAGGGATGAGCTGTGGGTTCCAGGGATGGGCTGTGGGTTCCAGGGATGGGCTGTGGGTTCTCAGGGATGGGCTGTGGGTTACCAGGGATGGGCTGTGGGTTCCCAGGGATGAGCTGTGGGTTCCAGGGATGGGCTGTGGGTTCCAGGGATGTGCTGTGGGTTCCCAGGGATGTGCTGTGGGTTCTCAGGGATGAGCTATGGGTTCCCAGGGATGGGCTGTGGGTTCCCAGGGATGTGCTGTGGGTCCCAGGGATGGGCTGTGGGTTCCCAGGGATGAGCTGTGGGTTCCCAGGGATGAGCTGTGGGTTACCAGGGATGGGCTGTGGGTTCTCAGGGAAGTTCTGCGGGTTCCCAGAGCCCAGGGATGTGCTGGAAGCAGCAGCTGGCTCGGAGCAAACACTCTCCAAAGGTCGGCAGTGCTGCTCCCTTCGCAGGAGAGCCCACACGCCTTCCCCATGACAACCTCCAAGGAAAACAATATTGCTCTTTTTCCTTTTTTTTCATTAGTTCCTGGGCTGTCTCTTGCCTTCAGCTGCTGCTTCTGCCTCCTCAAATCCAGACTGAGGAGTTTGGGGTGATGGGAATCTGTGCACATCCTGGGGAGGGCTGGGCTGAGTTTTCTTGGCAAGACCAGAAATGGGGAGAATGGAAAACTGGGAGCTGATAAATCTCTTGCCACAGTTTCACACCACAGTGATGCAACTGTCGGGGAAATTAATCCACAAACAACAGAGGTTTGTGTCCAAAAAGGAGACAGAGGAGTCTTGTGACTTTATTTGAATAAAGGGAGAGGCCATGGGGCATTTCCCTGAGGTATCTCAAGTTGTTGGAGGACACAGCCTCCTTTTTATCCTCATTTCCAGCTGCATTTCCCTCTCTCTTTTCCCACTGGCTGAGGCACTTGAGAGGCACAGACTTCCCCAAACCCTAATACCTAAAACCCCTTCTAATGTAAATCCTCCCCTTTTCTTTTCCTGGTGTCAATCAGTGGAATTCCTATGGAATTTATGGTTCCCCCATTGTTTCTCTCACCTCTCAGCATCCCATTTTATTTATCAGCAGACCTACAGTTTGTTTGTGAAGACAAATCTCTCTCATTCCTTTCACAACCCTGGAGGAACCTGGCAAGTAAGCAGGACCTGCAATTCTATGGGGGGTAAAAAAATGGTGAAAGAAGGATTATGGAGAATTATGGCACAGAGATTTGGAAGAGGAGTTGGATAAAGACATCCCTCTGCCCTCCACAGTGCCCACCAGGCACAAGGAGCAGGAAAAGGAGCCCCAGCACCATCCTGGAGCACCCAAATCCAGCCAGCCCCCAACCCCTGGCTCCAGGGAACCTTAAATTGTCCCTGGCCTCAGGGACAGCAGAGCCCAGAGCATCCCAGGGAAGGGCTGAACTGAAATCCCTGGATCCATCACCTCCTCCTCAGGCACCTTGGGCAAACTGCTGAGGCTTTCCACAGCAGAGCAGCATGAACAGCCCTGGCCTACTTTGCAGGGATATTTTGAAGAGAAATTTGTGTTTCTCTGGGGAAAAGGGACTCGTGGAAAACCTGTTCACCAAGCAAAAGGAGCTTTAGCCTCCCTGTTTGTAAATGACTGCTAAGGAGCCATCTCCAGGGAGAAATTTGTTTTTTCTTCTTTTTTTTTCTTTTCTTTTTTTTTTTCGTTCCTCGTGGAAAAAAAAAAAAAAATCCCATCAAGATAAATTCCTGGCTATCAAATCAAAAGATCTTGGGTAACCTCTTCGGCTATTAAAGTCAAATAACGATCATAATGAGCACTGCAGTTTCACTCATCTCAGAAGATAAAATAAGAAAAGCCAGGCCAATTTCTTTCTGCTTGCCAGCAGATAAGAGCCTGACCCAGATTGGCAGAGCTCAGCTGCCTCCACAGCTTGGATTTTTCTTGGGGGAAGCTCAGCTCTGGCTGGGGGACCCCCAAAACCCTGAGGTTTCAAACCTGGTGGAGGTTTGGGTGTGATGGGGAGCACCAGCTTTGCTCTCCCACTTTTTCTTCTCCCTGAACACAGAACCAGTTTAAAGACTAAAGAAAAAGGGAAAAAAAATAAACCCCTGCTCCAAATTGTGAGCACTGATCCCTTGGGAATTGCAGCTTGAGGTAGAGAAAAACAGCAATTAATGCTTTGGAGAGGACAAGGTTTGTGCTGTCCCTCCAATGCCTTTACATTAATTATATTTAAAAGTAATTTCTGCCAAGCCTGACACTTTAGTATCATAAAAAGTTCTTTTTGTCACTTTCCCCCTTCTTTTTGGCACCCCTGTGAGCGGGCAGGAGAGATGGAACAGGCTAAAATAATGTGATCTGATTGAGTAATGAATAAAGATTAATGAATTTTTGCTACCGTCAATGATTCTATGGTAATTGCTTTAATAATATAAAATTATTTTCTGCTCCAAACTATGATTAATGATACCAATGGAGCATTTGAAGCATGGGCCTTGTTTTTTTGGTAAGTTCACTGATTAAATAACTAATATAATAGTTTACTCTTAATTTTTCTATGGGCAGCAATCACCCCCTAATTAATTGGGGCACCAGGGTTGAGTGAACCTATTGTTTTGTGTATCAAAACTCTCCCTCACCTCTTGACTCCTCACCAACACAATTTAAAGGAGCAACAGCTCCTTTTGCACTTTTTTTTTTTTCCATTTTCCACATCAGAAAAATGTTCATTAATTCTATTTTCAGGGTTGTTGGTGGGAGATGAAATGGGGGACACTCGTTTTAGGGCGAGATGGGGACAGAGTGAGCAGGGTGCTGTCCCAAAGCCAAGGGGAGAAGAAGAAAAAAATTATTTTTCATCCTATTTTGGGGCAAAACCATCCCATTTTGTAAATGTTTCGTGGACAAGGGGTCCTCATTTGCACCCCAAAATCTCTGCACCTCGAAATTCTTTTTGCCTCTGGCACCAGAGATAAATCAGGCGAGGCCTCCCCGCCCCTGCGGGGTGTTAATGAAGCGTTTAATCATTTACTGTTTCTCCTGCTCTGCCTCCTCTTTATTTCGGTTTGCAGGAATCAGAGAAACGCTGGAGCGTGGCAAAAGGCAGCTATTGAACGTCTGTGTCTGTTACTTGCCCCCGTGATGGGGAATTAATTGCCTTGTGATTAATGAGCCCTTCAGAGCTGGGACTGAGAGGAGGAGGAGAGAGAAGAGGAAGAAAATCAGCAGCTCTGCTCCAGCCTTGGTGTTCTCTGGGCTGCCAGGAAGGGGTTAAAGAGCCAAAAACTGATGGGGAGAGAGGGTGGGAAGGCAGAAGGAGAAATCTTAGTCCTGGCATGTGTCAGAGGAGAGAGAGAGAGAGAAATTGAAGCAGCAGTTTTAATTCTGTGAGTGCTTTCACGCCCCTTGAATGGAGAAGGGGGAAATTATTTAATTAAAAATATATTTACTTTTAATGCAACCATCAATATTTCCATCCGTGCTGATTGTGGAGAGGGGTTGTGTGTTTGCATGTTTAAACACTTGGGAGTTCTGCCTCTTGCTGCTCCTGCTCCAGCAGCAGCCAGAGAGTGAACACAGACCCTGAGCAGACTCAGATCCTGAGCACTCACCTGGATCCCTGTTCACACTCATCCCTGAGCACACTCAGATCCTGTGGAAACTGAGATCCTGTTCACACCCAGATCCTGAGCAGGCTCAGATCCTGTGCACATCCAGATCCTGTGCACACAGAGATCCCTGAGCACACTCAGATCCTGTTCATACCCAGATCCTGAGCGCTCCCCTGGACCCCTGAGCTCGCTCAGATCCTGTGCACACTCAGATCCTGTGCACACCCAGATCCTGTGTACACTCACCTGGATCCCTGTTCACACTCATCCCTGTTCACACTCAGATCCTGTGCACATCCAGGTCCTGTTCACACCCAGATCCTGTCCACACATAGATCCTGAACACACTCACATGGATCCCTGTGCACACTCAGATCCTCTTCACACTCATCCCTGTGCACACCCAGATCCTGAACATACTCAGATCCTGTTCACACTCATCCCTGTGCACACTCACATGGATCCCTGTTCACACTCAGATCCCTGTTCACACTCAGATTCTGTGCACACTCAGATCCTGTTCACACCCAGATCCTGAGCAGACTCATCCCTGTGCACACTCACATGGATCCCTGAGCACACTCAGATCCCTGAGCATACCTCCCCTGCCTTCCCATCTTTGGGGCCTGGGTCCTTTTTGGAAATTCCCACGAGGGAATTCCCATTAACAGCTCCCACCCTCTGGACCCAGCTCTGACACCTCTGGATTTCAGTTCCCCCGTGGGTGCTTTGCTGTCATTGCCTTGCTGGGTTTCTTTTGGAGGCACCCACAAGCCCTGGGGTCCCAGTGCACCCCAAAATCCATCCCTGCTGTGCTCCTGGGGTGGTTGGAGTGTCTGGGTGCTGCTGAGTGAGGTGCTCCAGGCGCATCAGGAGCATCCCCTAAGCACAGGAGCCGGGAGCTGTCCCTGCTGCTATTCCCTAAATAATGTAGACAAGGGAAAATGGCAGGATTCAGGGATTCTGTCAACAACCCACCAAGAGTTGTACAGTAAAGCTCCCGCAGCCTTCTGTATTCCTTCCCAGCATCCAAACAGCACCCAGCTCCCCATTTGCCTGTCTGGTTCCTACCCTACAGGATGGATTTAAAGGATTTCTCCACAACAGCCTTTAAATCTCCTGGCTGGGCGCTGCTGAGTGGTGCCACACTCTGATGAGGCTCTGCTGGCCGAGTCCTCCCCCCGGGGCTGACCACACAAGGACAGAGGCTTTGTGTGAAATACGACTCCAGAAAGTGGAAACAGAAAGTTTGGCTCCTCCAGGAAACAAATTGCCTTTGTCAGTGTGACCTTGAAGCTCAGCCACAGCCCAGTAGGAAAGGCAGCTCCTGCTCGGGTATCATCCCTCTTCCCCTCTCCAAAGAAGCTCCTGTCTCCCCAGACTGGCAGCATCATTCCTTATTTCCAAGGCCTGCGCTCTGTTGCTCTTATTTTGTTGTTTCTTTGCTGGTTTTCAATATTTGCAAGGCCATGAGGAACAAATCCTCCTTCCCTCTGATGATTCCCAGCCCCATCCTCGCCTTCCTATGGCTCTCAGGGCTGTGGATCTGGGTGGGAATCACAGCTGGTGACGCCAGGAATTTCCCAGCTCCTGTCCAGCAGCTCTGCCTCTCCTTGTGCATGCAGCTCACGCCTCCCTTTCCACTCTCACATTTCAAGTGGAAAATTTGGTGAAAACAAAAAATTAGCAGGACATTCTTCACGGAGCAGCAACAAGCAGCACAATCTATTAGCAACAGCAATTTTTTTTTTTTTTTTTTTGGGGTTTGTGCTGGGCACACGTTTCCAGCAGAGCTGCTAAGGGATGGAGCAGTCAGCAGGAGCTGAGAGCTCGTGGATCTCCCTTCTCCTGGCAGCTCCCTGGTCCCAGCCCACCAGACTGGTCCCATCACTCCAGGTCTCCCTGAAGGAAAAGGTCGCTCCAGAGTCTCCAGTGAGACACAAATGCAATTTGCTGATTTTTCTGAAAATGCTGTTGGAATGATATTAATCCCTGGCTCCACAGGAAAGACCAGGGAGGCAGTGTTGGACATGGAATGGAAGCTGTGCTCTGCAGAGAGAAGAAAGGGAATTGGAAACTTCCTGGTGGAAGCAGCCGGGTGTTTAAATCACCCCTGTGGCAGCCAAAGTTGCCTTTGCTGGACCCAACCCATTGAGCAGAAACGAGGGCAGAGAGCCCCAGAGGGTTCCTGTATTTCACTCCCTGTGCAGAGCAGGCTCTTCCTGAGCCATTTTGGAGACAACACTGCAGACAACCCTTTGCCTTTTATTGCCACAGTCTGTTCCACTTCCATCAAATCCAGCCCTGGATCTTTTTCCCAGCCCGTTGTGGCCCATCTGGTGTTTGTGTCGAGCTGTGCTCTGGCTCTCCCTGCATTTCAGCAGCTTTGTAGGATATCTCAGGCCCTTTCTCCCATTTCCCACCAGTGGCTCTCAGCTCTGATTTGGGTTTTGTGTCATTCCTAAGTGCCACTGGCCTTTCCTGGGGTGAGCCCTCTGCAGATCTAATAAACATCTCCTCTCTTCCATCACTGGGGAGGTTAATTGGAATATTGAATCATAGCAGATGAAGAGAGACTCCTGTTAGACACATCCCTCCTTTCTGACAGGAAACCATTGATAATCCCTCTCTAGGTACAGCCAAATTGCCAGATAAAGCTGTTTCCCAGCGTGCTGAGGAGAATGTCAGGGGGACAGCTCAGAGAGCCTCCCTGAAGTAAAGACAGATGACATCTCTGCATCCTCCCCCAGCACTGTCCCTGCCACCCTGTCACTGCAGGAAATTAGATTGCTTTGACCCAATTTGGTCGTTACAAATTCATGTTGGCTGTGCCTGATTTTCCTCTGCTCTTCCAGGTGCTCACCTTGTTTGAGGCAAACTCCTCCTCCCCTCTCCCAAAGGCAGGTGTTGCCTCTTCCCTTTTCCACGTTTTTTTGCACAGTCATCTTTTCAAATATCGCTGTGTTGGCTCCAAAATTGTGCTCAGTGGCTCTCCACGTGCCTGGGGATGGAGCTGGAAAATGCCTGAGTGTGCTCCAAACTCCCCTGTCCCTTCCCAGCCTGCTCCTCCTCAGGGTTAATTGTGTCAGACACCAACTCACAGCTGATCTGTTCAGTAAGAATAAACTGAAAGAGGCTTTAGCCATCTCAGCATCATCTGGCACAGCCTTCCCTCTTCAGCCACTCTGACATTTCCAAATGGGATTTTGATTATTTTTTTCCCAAATTCAAACTGACTTTTTCAGCTGTTTTAAAATGTAAATCAATTTCCGCTTAAAGTAAAAAAGGAAGAGTTTTAATAGGCTGACTGCAATTGTTGGAATAAAATGCTTTGAAAGAGCAAAATGTTTCTTGCTACTTGTGATTATTTTTCTTTGGAATGATTATTAATGGTGGGGCCAAAAATTGAGGGGTTTTGAAAGGGAAAAGTTTCAACCCCCTCCCCCCTGATTTTTGTAATTTTGTTTCTCAGTAATCAGGAGCATCACACTCACCCTGCCAGGTGTTGGCTCAACCAGAGCTGCAGTTCTTTCCCTGCAAGATTCCCCTGGGCCAGGAAACTCTGGATTTTTCAGGCAACTCCATCTGCATGGGCAGCAATCCGTGCCACCAGCCTGAATCCACACCAGGCAGAATTGGACGGGTATTGAGCAGAAATGTGTCTTGTCCCACGCACAGCAGCTGAAAGCTGGCTTTAAATGCAAATGGGATGGGGAAGACTATGGAAATTCAATAGGGAAAGCTCTTTGGGGTTCTTTCCATCCAGCACAGATCGTTAGGAAGAGCTCTGGCTGCCCAGAGACCTCGGGCATGAAACAGAAATATGGAATTGAAGCTTTGTGCCTCGCTCGAGTTGAAGTCAGACACATCGTGTGCATTGCAGTGTGAACTCACCTGTTTCAGCTTTTATCCCCTCATCCCACCAGATCATTCCAGGAAACCTCTGCCCTGGTTCAAACCTTCTCCTGCCTTCCAGTGGCAATTGATTTGTGGCCCAGCTCCTCTTATGCAAACACTGTCCTTTAAGTGAAGTAGCTCTGCCTTGCCCGTGCCTGGGTGATGGATGGAGCAGGAGCCTGTTTGCATTTCAGCTGTCTCCCACAACAGCTGCTGCTTCAGCAGGGAGAGGGATGGTGGTTATCTGGGTAAACAGCTTTCCCTAAAAAGGGATTATTTCCAAAAACACCCATCAGCTTTCTAAAATCAACACCCAAGTGCTTTTAGTGGATTGGAGATATTCGGTGGAGAACAGAGTCAGGGAGTTCATACAGACAAAATGGTAACTTTTCATCCAGAAGTTAAAGTTTCCCTTTTACTTCCCTTTGGTTTTGGCTGACCAGCCATTTGAAATAGAAAAAAAAGGAATTGTTTCAGAGGATAAATCTCCCAGCAGTGCAGCCTAGCTGGGGTAAAAAACTGAGATTCAGGGGCCTGGGGTCAATTCCTGCATCCCCCACTGGAGATCAATGGATAACTTTGAGCCAGTCCTTTGCTCCCTGCCTACATCCCCCATCTGTAAAGCAGGAAAAGGGAATTCACTCCATGCAGGGGAAAGGTGTCATAATTACCTGTGGGGTTGTCTGAGCAGCACTCAGGGAGACAAAGAGCTGGGAATGAGGGTTTTTGTGCCAAGGAGGTGGGGGATGAAGATGGGGCAGGGTGAAGGTGGAGCAGGACGAGGATGGAGCAGGATGAGGATGGAGCAGAGTGAAGGTGAAGTAGGAGGATGATGGAGCAGGATGAAGGTGAAGCAGGGTGAAGATGGAGCAGGATAGGGCAGGGTAAAGGTGGAGAAGGATGAAGATGGGGCAGGGTGAGGATGGAGCAGGGTGAAGGTGGAGCAGGATGAAAATGGGGCAGGAAAGCCCCAGTGCTGCTCAGGGCAGGAGATGGGAAGTGCAGGGTGAATATCCTGGCCCAGAACTGGTTTTGCTGCCCTCCCGCTTCACTGGGCTGGTTGTGGGGCCAGGTGAACACACAGCTCTGCACATTCACGACCCTTTGGCTGTCACTGTGCCCTCCCAGCCGTGCTGTCCCCACACCCAGCTCCCAGCACCGTTCCAGGGGTGCCAGGGGAAGGCAGAGCAGGGGCAGGACGTGCTTGGCCCCCCCAGCCTCTTCCCAGGAGCTCCAAGAGCGCCGAGTCTGTTGTGGATGGTCCTTAAATCACTAATTAAAGCTGTTACCCCCGCATGACACTGGAACAGCCTTTCCTGCGGCTCAGGGGATGGAAGATGCCTCAGCAGCTCGTTTTTCTGTCTCTCACCTCTCCCTTCCCCGTTTTTCCTGCATCCCCGCTGCCTGCGGTGCGCCCCGCGATCCTCGCACACATCCCGTGGTTCGGAATGCAGATCCCACTGATCGGGAGGGGCTGCAGCCATCGCGGGTCATTTGCATTCCCCCGTCCCTTCCCGTTTCTCCTCCGGAGCCCCGGCTGGGCCAAGTTTGGAGCGGAGAAGGAGATTCTGGTTGCTATGGCTACCAGCGCTGCCTTCCTCCCGAGGAGGAGGAGGAGCAGGAGTTCAGGGCAAAGCCATTCCCCACCAACTCGTCTGCCTCTGACACTCAGCCAGGGGCTCTGGGGCACCCTTGGAGCACCCTTGGGGGCCACCAGTCACTCTCTGTAGGCAAACAGGACCTGGGGATGGGCAGCAGCTCCACCACAATCCTGTCTGTCCTGGGGATGGGATCCACCAAAATCCTGACTGTCCTGGGGATGGGATCCACCAAAATCCTGACTGTCCTGGGGATGGGATCCACCAAAATCCTGTCTGACCTGGGGATGGGCAGCAGCTCCACCAAAATCCTGTCTGACCTGGGGATGGGATCCAGCTCCACCAAAATCCTGTCTGTCCTGGGGATGGGATCCACCAAAATCCTGTCTGTCCTGGGGATGGGATCCACCAAAATCCTGTCTGTCCTGGGATGGGCAGCAGCTCCATCAAAATCCTGTCTGTCATGGGGATGGGATCCACCAAAATCCTGTCTGTCCTGGGGATAGGCAGCAGCTCCACCAAAATCCTGTCTGTCCTGGGGATGGGCAGCAGCTCCACCAAAATCCTGCATGTCCCATCTCGGACAGGGCACTTGGTTCAGGGGCCACTTCTGTCCTGCTGGAAAGGACAGGGTGGGGACACTGGAAATGTGGGGACACCTTAGGAAAGGACACAGGGGACAGTTTGGACCTCCTCCTTCCCAGGGATGTGGCTCTCCAGACTCTCAGGGCAGTTGTGCAACCTCCCAAAGGGCTTTAAACACCCAAATATTGGGGAATCATCTTTTTCTTTTGACATTTTTGCTGCTGCACCCCCAAAAACAGTACAAAGGGCTGCAGTGACACCCCCCCCCACCCTGCACCCCAAACCCTGGGGTTCCACCTCCCCTGGTGAGGGAACAGACAGAGGAGGTCTCACACAACACGGATCCCTTTGTTCCCAGGTTGCTCAGGATTGTCTGTAATCATTTCCAGGGATGCACGCCACGGCAATTGTTGATTATTTGAGGCTCCTGTGGGAATGCTTCCCTGGGAAAGAAAAGCAAAGAGCCTGCACATAGCCTGGATGAGAAATTCAGATCTGGAACGGGCTCAAGAAGGGAATAAATAGGTGAATAAATTAAATAAATAAACGGTGTGGGGGGAAGGAGCGGGTGGCCTTGCCGTGTCAAGATAACTGTACCTTGTCCCTCTGCTCTGCAAACTCTGCTGAGCAGATTTATTAGTTTTAATTAACAAGAGGGGGAGAAAAAAAAATGGAGCTGGGAATACATCCAAATTTCAACTCACAAAATCACTGCTCCTTCCTCAAGATTGAGAGAGAAAGGGGATGAATGACCAGAATAATAATCAGGAAAGAGATCTGGGTGCCAAGGAAGCCACTTCTCTGCCCAGGCTTTGTGTTGGCTCCTGGTGTGAACAGGAACTTTTTCACAGCAGAATGGGAAGTCCTGGCAAGGTCAGAGCTCGGGGCTGGGCCTGTGTAAAATTCAGAGTGGGGCAGATAAATGTTCTTATCCAAACTTTTCCTTTGCTAGAAAACTGGGGCTGGGTTTAAGGTTGTGTCTTTAAGTTCTGTTTTCCACAGAAAATGTGATTTTTTTTTTTTTTTTTTTTTTTTTATCATTATAAGTCCTGATCTCCGAGGATGAGTGGCTAAGGGATGTGTCCCCACACTGCCCTGGGCACTGAGGAATAAGATTTTTGTGCCCAAACAACACCAACCTGCTCCCCATGGAGCACACTCCAGGATGCTGGAAGGAAGGTGTTTAACTTAAGGCATTTGCTTATTCCCAGTAGCAGAAGAGAGCTAAAAAAAAAAAAAATAATAAAAACTCAATTTCCAGTCCACAAAACATTGACAATCCAAACCATCTAAAAGAAAAACAGTGCTGCCTTTTATTTATTAGTGTTTTTTTCCTGTTGGCATCCAGTCGACATTTGCTGCCAAGGATTTATGAGGATGAAATGCATTTATTTTTTTTTTTCCCCCCTGTCAAAATGGCCTGGGAGGGAGGCCTGGTCTGGGAGCATCTCCATCCTCCTGCAGAATCCTCACCCCAGGACCAGCAGGAATGCAGCCTCGTTAGCCCAGCTAATTAGCCTTGATTAATAACCAAGAACTGAGGTGTTGCTGGGCTTCTCCTGCAGCCAGAGTTGTCCCATGGCACGGGAGGTGCTGGCTCAGGGAATTTGATGTAGAAATTCCCTTTATGGCTCTGCACCATCAGCTGGTCCCTCTAAGGACCCCAGGAAGGGCCTGAGTTCTTCAGGACAGAGAAGGAAAATGAGCTATGCTTTCCCTTTCAAATTTTCCTTTGGCCCATTAGAAACCATTTGGGAAGAGCAGGAAAGGATCTGGCTGCCAGCACCACCAGGATCCAGGGCATCTTGGAGCCCTGGGAGCCCTTGGTGGCCTTTCCAGATGTTCCACAAGGAGACACAGCCTGGCTCTCCAGGAGACAGCAGCTCCAGCATCTCATCTTTGACTTTCACCACTTCAACAAGTCCCTCCGGAGAAGCACCAGCGAGTTTTATTAAAAACAAAAATCCCTCGTGGAGAGGATGAGCACTTTGTCTTCCAGATTTACCAGGAGCTGCCAGAGACAGTGGAGAGAGTTCAGAAAAGGCTCTTGGGGAAGAGCAGGACATAAATAAAGAGAAATAATAACAGCTGGAGCCAGCACAGGGACAGGGGTACAAGGCCCTGGGGCCACAGCCGGGTTTGTGGCCAAAACACTGGGAACAGCAAAAATGCTCAAGGAAAACACAGATTCTGGGAAAATAATCCAACTAAAAACCCAGCAGAGAGCTGTGTGCTGGCCCTGGGATGAAAATTAATCCTCTGTTTCATCCTCATTTTGTGGAGTTTTCATGGCCTGGCAGAGGACGGGGTGACTTCATGGATGTGGCAAGGAGGGCACTTTGGATGGAGGAGAAAAGGGTCACTTCTGCTCCAAGTCCATTATTAATTTGTGGGCCAGAAAGGTGCAAACTCCAATCTCCTTCCAGATGGGAAATTTCAGGAAGTTTTGCACATTTTAAATTAATTTGTATTCGATAAAAGCCAGACCTCTGCTACCTTCCACCCCTTCTGCTGTTAGAAATCCAAATATCACTGGTTCTGCGCTGTGATTTTTGAGAGCCCAATTACCTGCAGGACCTCAGCCCATCTGTGCTTGAGATGTGCCCAGGTACAGCCAGGTTTGCTGGTGGAAAGGTGACAAAGAGGCACAGAGAAGGTGTGATTTTTACAGCCTCAATTCCCCAGGGAAGCAATCCAACAAGAGAGGTCAAATCCTGGGTCCCATGGCATATGTTCAGATTACTTCATCAGAGCTCTGCTTGAAACATTTCCATGGCTGCTCCTGGCAGAAAATTGGTCTTTTTAAAACAAACAAACAAACAAACAAAAAATCTAAAGTATGTTGGTTTTTTTCCCCACTTGAGAA
>JAOTQP010000828.1:5812004-5826600 GCA_026413545.1 Cichladusa arquata
TTATATATTTATTATATCTATTATATATTATTATATATTATTATATATTATCTGTGCTTCTCTGCCCCCATTAGGGAAGGGATTCCCACACCCTTAGGCTCAGGCCTGACTTTCTGACCTAGCAAAACTGAGTTAAGGCTGGGCTTAATCTTCCCAGCCCTTGCACACTAGGCACAACCCAAATTTCTCACCCCTATTCCTTCACCACAACTCTTTTTCCAGCTTGGTCTTCCCAAGTGCACTTCTCTGAGTGTCCTGGGGCTCTGGAGGTCTCCCTGCACTGGGTGGGAGGAGAAATCCAGAATTCCAGCCTGGAGGTGCAGAGCAAAAGGTGTAAATCAACATTCACAAGAGAGAAAAGGAGAGGTAAATGGGGAGGAACGTGGATTTTACTGACAGAGGATGCAGCTACATCTCTCCCAGCCTCCTTGCCTGGAATATTTAACTCAAAACCAAGATTTTGCCAAGCTTTAGTAGCCCTGGGAGCAATCCTGGCTGTGACATCAGACACAGCCCCGAGGGACAGAAGGGCCTCCATACACAACAAACTTCCAGGGGAGAGAGAATGGCTGGGACAACTTTTCAGGGAGCCTGGGATGAGTCTGGTGTGGGCTGAAACCTCCTTCTTTAATGGCTTGGAGCATGTTGGGGACACAGGAGGTCTCAGGAGGAAAGGGACCTTAAAAGACTTCAGCAAAGAGGATGCATGAACTCCTTTTCCTTTTCTATAATACATGCTAGTCTCTCTCAGGGTGTTTTTCATGGCTTTGCAAGCAACAGATTGGCAGCTAAAACTGTTTCTCTCTCTCTCTTCACTTTAGTTTCTTTCCCTCTCTGCAAATGTTTGGCAGAAAGGAGAACCTGCAATAAAAAAGAGAGAAAAAAAGAAAAAAAAAGGAGTTGATTAAAAGCCCTGAGCTCTAGCTGCGAAAATGTTTTGAAGCAACTGTAACTACCTTTATTTTCTACATAATTCTTGTGTTGTGTTGCATTCACACCCTTCACAGTTCCATCTGTAATTCCAGTGTGCAGCTGCTGGCGCTCAGAGGGAAGGGTTTTTCTTTTCGTATGCAGGGAACCTCTGCCCCACACCCTCCTCCAGCCCTCCAGGCTGTTCCTGGGGTGGGAGATCTCCCAGGAATGTGGGAAGGGATCATGGAGGGCTTTGGGACACAAGGAAGAGATTTGGGGTGCTCCACATCCATTGGCCTGAGGTGTTCCTGCCTCTGGGAGGGATTTGGGGATTTTGGCCCCATCCCATCACCCTCAGGTGTTTCTCCATCCCTCATCCTGCTGCCACCTCTAGCCCAGCAAGGGCAGCCCAGAAATCCCCAGGGCAGTGCCCAGGATCCCGGGAAGCCACAGGCAAGGAGCTGCTCCTGGGTTTTGGCATCTTTTCCATTTCCATTTTCCCCTGCTCCTGGCCAAACCCTCCATCCCCAGGTGAATACCACACAGCAGCTGCTGCTCCTTCTGCCTCTGAACCTTCAAAGCCACACCTGAGGGAGCAGGTGGCATCCTCAGCTCTGTTGTCCCTGCCTGGATTGTCTCTGTCACCAGTTATTCCAGTCCCACGTGCCAGGGCGTGGTGGGCACAGGGAAGCAGAGATTGAATCCCACCCGGTTTAAACAAAGTGCTCAAACACCTCACAGAGCCCTGGCTGCTCTTTTGGCTGTAATTTGGTGACACGGGAGAGGCACAGCTGGGAAACAGGATGGGATTGACCCTGGGAGCCTCTGGCAGCTCCAGGTGAGCCTGGAGAGCTGGAGCTGCCACGGGTGTGCAGGGGCCAGGGCTGGCACACAGGCTTGGCTTTGCATCTCCCGCAGCTCCTGGCTGTTCCCAGGGAAAAACCTGACAGGAATTCCAGCCCTGGGGCAGGACAAAAGGCTCCCTGCACTGATCCATTCCCAGCCCTGGGGCAGGACAAAAGGCTCCCTGCACTGATCCACACAGGATGGGGCAATTCTAAATGGAGCCCTGGAGTTCCAGCTCTGGCTCAGCGCAGGGGCTGTTCCAAAGCCCCAAATTCCCTGCAACCCAAATCTGTGTGGCCAGAGCCAGCCCTGCCTTCACATCCAAACTGCCTCTGGCTTTCCTCCCCTTGGAGCTGAGTTTTTTTGGGATGCAGCAAGTCATGGGGAAGGGGGGAAGTGCAGGAGCAGCCTCCTGCTCTGCTCCAGCTGATGGAAAACAAACTGTCCAGGAGCAATCCTCTGTGGGATATTTATGGATATTTATGGATATTTCACACCAGCAGAGCAGCCAGGAGCCAGGAGTGGTTTGGTGCCTCAGCAATCACATCCAGAGCTGGAATCTCATTTCCAAGATGTCCTGGTAGAGCAGTGGCACTGTCACAGCCAAGCAGAGCTGTGCCCTGCTGTGTGCCACGTGTGTCACCAGCCCTGTGCCAGCACAGCCACTCCAGCCTGGCCAGGAAATGCTGGGCTGCTCCGTGCCCAGATTCCTCCACAGTCCCCATGCCTTGTGTGGCTCCTCAGTGCCCTGGCACCCCAGCCACCACATCTGCCACCTCTCCCCATGGCAGGGAGAATTTTATTTGGGAGCTCTGCCCTGTCTGGAGGCACTGCTTTGCTCGCCTGTGAGGTTCCTTGGAAATTCACTCCATATCCTGCAGGGAAATGGAACCATTTAACACCACGGGAGCTCACTTGGCTCCAGAGATGGCCCTGGCTGGGCCATGGGGAAGGGAACAGCATTCCCAGAGATGGGAAATGATCTCTTACTCCTGGACAGCCACTCCAGGGCTGGGTGCCCATCCTGTGGGCACTGCCAAGGCCACAAAGGGCTGGGATGGGGACAGTGCCCACCCTTGGGAATGGTCAGGAATGGGCAGGGCAGGAGATCCCTGCTCCTCTGCAGGCTGAGTTATCCAAATAAACACAGCCAAGGCAGTGAGGGGCTGTGCTGCAGGGGAGGGCACTGCCCTGGCTATCTCTTAGGGAAAACAGAGGGGAAATGAACACTTTGACTCTGAACTCTGTAGCCTCAGCTTCCTGCTCCTTGGAATAAACACAAGATGTACCCAGGGCAAAGCAGGCTCAGGATAAACCCTGTGTGCTGCTGGAGCCTGGGATGCTGCTGCTGCCATCCCAGGGACACCCCAGGGACACCCCATGGCTCCAAGGGGAGCCCTTGGAATGATGCTGGAGGCTCAGGTTTGAAAGAGAGACAAAGCTTTTATCAAATCCCAGTGCTGAGGGATCAGAGAGATGGATGAAGGACCTGTGGGTCAGGGCAGAGACAATCCCAGCCTGGGAATGGGATCCATGCTGGGAAATGTGGTTCTCACTTCACTGCTCCAGGATGCAGAAGAAGCACCTTCCATGTGTAATTCTGAGTTAAGTGTTTTGACTCAGGGAAGAGTTTTTGCAGCCTTCTTTTCCTCTTAATGTGTTTTGAATATTTTTTTCTTCCTTTATCCTTTCCTTAGAAAGCGGAAAAATTTTTTTGTAAAAGCCTTTCTTTGTTCAAATCTGTAATTTCCAATTCAAAAAACCAACTTTTTTTCCCCCCTTTTTTTCCAGGGGTGCAGCTAGAGTTTATAATGAGGAAAAAGCACTGATGCTCACCTCAGGAGAACTCCCCAGCATTTTCCAAGCCCAGATTCACATGCTGGATGAGCCACATTTTCCTACAGCTGCAGGTTAATGGGATTTTCCACACTCACTCCCATATCCAGAGGATTCCCTGCATCCCCCAAGAGAAATCCCACCAGACCCCTGTGGGTCCCAGGTTAAGCCTGCTCTTAATCTCTCAACCCAAATATCTTCTCTTTTGTCAGGTGTGACCCAAAATCCATGGGATCAGTGAAGAGAAGATTCATGGGTTGGGGTTGGGGTGCAGCAGCCACTGAAAAGGGCAGAGTCCAACCACAGCCACCTCCTGGAGAGAGAGAAGGCTCCGAAATAAATCCTAAAATAAATCCTATTAAAGCAAGAGGGGAGAAAAAAGCTTAAATAGGATTTATTTTAGGATTTGCATCTGGAGATGCCTCCCCCTCCCCTCTGGTGGAGAGCCAGCTCTGAGGAGAGGTTTTAATGCTGAAGTTGAGCTCTGTGCATCCTCAGGGCTGTTTGAGGAAGGGATCCTGGCTGCTTTGGGATGAGGGTGGAGATGGGGCACTGCAGGGTCCCTCAGCAGCAGGAGCCTGCCCCTGGAACCAGCTCGGATGAGCTCATTCCCAGAGCAGAAGGATTGGCAGGAATACTGAGAGGATGACTGGAAATTAAAAACAAACAGAGGAGAGCCAAGAATCATTTATTTGGAGAACATTTTGCAGGTTTTGTTTAGGGTCTGGTTTTAGCCTGGCACTTGTTGATTGTATTTGCACAGGAAATAAGATAAATGTGACACCTGCTCCAGTTAATCTTCCCCTCCCCTTTCCTCCCCCCACCAAAACTCCTTTATTTTAGGAATTCACGAGATTGGGAAAACGGGAGAGAATGTAGGATGATGTGCCTGATTAATGATTCTCTGAGGGGAAAAGAAATCATTTACCCACGATACAGAACACTTTTGATTGAAAAGAACTTTGAATTCCATGTTCAAGCCAAGAGCAAAAAGCAGGATAACAAAGCCAGGAAAGCTCATGTCCCTTCTGTTTATCACCAAAGCCCAGAGGGTTTTGCATTGTTATTAAAACAAGATATAGGGTGAGTAAACAGGAGTGAAAATGAGTAAATATGCAAACAGGCTTCCAAATCCAACAGCAAATAGGGCCAGGATGGAGGGAGGATCCAAGGAGTGCAAGAGGAAGGAGGTTGGATTTACAGGGACACGAGGATTCCCTGCTCTCTGTTGTGTTATTCCTCTTCTTAGCATGTTTTGTGCAGGGAAATCCCATTCTCTGCTGCCTGTGCCGAGGTGGGGATGCACTTCCAGCCAGGAAAGCTTTTCCCAAAGGTTTGGGAAGCAGGGCTTGGCTGGGGGGGTTCAGAACAGGAAAAGTTTTGCCCTGAGCAGAGATCCCAGTGCTGTGCCCGATCAGGATTGGATTTATCCCATTCCTCCTGAGAGGAATGTCAGATTTGTCTTTACAAATGAGCTGGTAGATAAAAACAGTACTAAGAGAGAAAGGAAACAATGGGATGGATACCACTGATTGATGAATGGAAAAAGATATTGGCCTTTACTAACAAACTGTAGGTTTGCTGATAAATGAAATTGGATATTGGAAGATGAAAGAAGCAATGGGGAACAACCATGAATTCCATAAGAATTAAAAATTGAAAGGAAGGGTTGTACATTAGAGGGGAATCTCAGGTATCAGGTGTTCTGGGGAGTCTGTGCCTCTCAAGTACCTCAGCCAGTGGGGAAAGAGGGAGGGAAAAGCGGCAGGGAAACTGGGATAAAAGGAGGCTGCGCCCTCCAAAAATCTGAGACATCCCAGGGGAATGCCCCATGGCCTCTCCCTTTATTCAAATAAAAGACCCCTCTGTCTCCTTTTTGGACATAAACCTCTGGTGTTTCAGGATTAATTTTCCTGACATTCCCATCACTCCTTCTGCAGCAAAGGACCATTAAACACAGCAAGGCAAAACCAGGGATTATTTTTACCCCCCTTTCCACACGGATTTTTAACATCCGAGGAAACAAACCAGCAACTTGCCGTTTCCTCCCGATAATCCATGAAGAAAATACTGTCCCAATGGCGTTAATTGGGCGCTAATGAGCCACTGCCCTGCTCGTGTCTCCCCACCCTCCTCCTCCTCCTGCTGCTGACCCCCCTGATTCCGGAGCTCGGGATGAACGAGGGGAAGGCAAAGCAGGAAAAGCAGAGAGGGAACGGCGTGCACGGAATGAGCTGTTTGCTTTCCCCTGATTGTTGCTATTAATAAAACATTACATTAAATCAGGGCTGGAAGGACATAATTGGGATCATCCATCACATTTCCAGAGAGAAGAGCTCCCGTTTGTCAGCCCAGCAGAGCAGCCACTGCCACCCTGAGCGGGGACAAGGGACAGCCTGGTGTCCAGTCCTGGTGTCTCCATGGTTCTGATCCATCCTCTCCCCAAAATCAGAACCATTTGTGTCCCTTTGCTGCCTTTCTTTTCCATGGGCAAAGGCAGGAGCTGGGAAAAGGAGGGAAAATCAGCTGGGGACCACATGGCCGGGCCAGAGTCTGCCGGGATTTGGGATTGAAGATTTGGGATTGAAGATCTGGGATTTGGGATTGAGGATTTGGGATTGAAGGTCTGGGATTCAGCATCTGGGATTTGGGATTGAGGATTTGGGATTGAGGATCTGGGATTTGGGATCGAGGATCTGGGATTTGGGATTGAGGATCTGGGATTTGGGATTGAAGGTCTGCAATTTGGAATTGAGAATTTGGGATTTGGGATTGAAGGTCTGCAATTTGCAATTGAGAACTTGGGATTTGGGATCGAGCATCTGGGATTTGGGATTGAGGATCTGGGATTTCGGATTTCAGATTTGGGATTTGGAATTGAGGATCTGGGATTTGGGACTGAGGATCTGGGATTTGGGATATCCCAACCCTGGAAGGATTCAAGGCCAAGTTAAACAGGACTTGGAGCAGCCTGGTCTATGGGAGGTGGCCCTGCCCTGACTGAGCTGGTCCCTGAGGTTCCTCAGAACCATGATCCATGATTTGGGGTTGAGAGTGATCTCTGTCCATGGCCAGCTCCTCCCCACTCTCCACAGAGACAAAAATTCCTCCATCCCAGCAGGAAACACCCCTGGGACTCACTGCAATGAATTTCCTTGCAGCAGGGAGCAGAACAATCAGAATTTCAGCCACTTTTCAGGGCAAAAAAGTTCTGTGAAGAGCTGACCCAACAACTGGAGATTTACTTTTCCCAGTCCCAATAATTTGTGTTGTGCTACTGCGCCTCTTCCTTGGCAGCAAATATCTCACCCATGTGTTCCCACAGGGACTGGGGCTGCTGGGCTGGCCATGAGGGAATTCCCTCTGCCCCAAATTTCCCAAATTGAAAATCCTGTCAAGGGCTGCAGAAATCCTGGATCTCCCCGAGTCTCCAGCCCTTAGTCTGAGCTCTATTAAATCCCTGTGCTGGCAGCTCCTGGCTGCCACATCCCGACTAAATTTCCAGGTGGGACTTTGTTTAGTCCCATTTCTCTGAAATTTAATAAATCCTTTAATATTTCTCCCCAGTCTGAGCGTATTTGTCCCTTTAACTTACAGCTCTTGATGTCTGAGACATCAAACAGGTCAAATCCCTTTGGTCTGGCACTGCACAGGATTTTTTCCTCCAGGTTCAATCCTGTAGCTCTTTCCTGAATCCCCAGATTTTCCTCACATCTCCAAGACTGGCTGGACAAAATGATGCCCCAGCAAGGCAATTCATTAGAAATGTTCTCTGTTATGGAAGTAAAACCCCCAGTGATCATTTCCCCATATTTATGCTTTATTTGCCCATTCCTTGGGCTGCTCAAACAGCAAATAAATGGTGCCATACCCATTTATCAGGCTTATAACAAGCACTAATGACCCTACAATAAAAACAGAAGGAGAACTGGTGAGACAGGGATTAAGAAAAATAAGATAAATGCATGTGGGCTAATATTTTTAAAGCATGTCCCTAATTTCAGAGCATCAAGACGTGATCACAGCTAAAAATATGGCCATCCATCAAAATCCTGTCACAGAGAGAGTCTGGGACTCATTTAGACAATGAAGAGCTGAAGGAAAAGCTGGGTTTCTTATGTTGTTAATACAGAACTGAGCAATCCAAGAGGAGGATATTCCATTAATGGCATAAATGGATCATAATAAAAGGCCACTGTGACATGCCAATACTCTCACTCTGTGCTGGGAGAGAAATCCCAGGTGGAAAATGGAAATCCCAGATGGAAAATGGAAATCTCAGGTGGAAAATGGAAATCCCAGATGGAAAAGGCCTTTCCATGGGGCCTGGCAGTGCCCAGATCTGGGGATTTCAGGGGTTGGGGGTTCAGCTCCCACCTTTCCCTCGGGTCAGCTCTGCCCCAGTTCAGCTCCCAGGTCAAAACTGGCTTTTCCTTGCCTGCTTGCCAGGTTGGCAAGCCTGGGGGGATGCTTGGTTGCTGGGTTTTGGGGGATGCAGCCTGGGGAGGAGCAGGGGATGGAGCAGGATTGTCACCATCCCATCCAGGTGTTGGGGATCTCCCTGGCAGCCACTTCCCAGCATCATTTCCCCAAACCCAGAGCATCACCCACTTGGCTAATTGTTATCTGAGCAGCAAGGATTAATTAGTGGCACTTCATCTCCTCAGAGAGCCCTTGGCAACCACCATGTGTTCCCCTGGAGAATTCCAGGTGGAGGAATTCCCTGATCCACACTTTGGGGTCAACTCAGCACTGGCCCCACAGCTGCACCACCCCAGCAAAGCCCTGACCCCACAAACCTCAGAGTTCCAGGTCCCAGCCCTGCATCCCAAGCCCACTCCAGGCAGTGGGAATCAGCCAGGGAAGGAGGAATTTGGCTCTTCCCTGCAGCTCCAGAGGCTCCCTGTTATCCCTGCCCATCCCACAATCAGTTTGTATTGTTTGGAGAACTCCAGCTGGAGCTGGGACTTCCAGGGAGAGGAGGAGATGCTTTATGAGCTGGGCTTTTCATTCAGTTTTGGGTAAAATCCAGCATTTTCAAGAGTTGGAATTTTATTTTATTATTTTATTTTATTTTATTTTATCTTATTTTATTTTTGTTATGAAAGTTTGGAGAATAGGAGCAAGGGAGAATGACAAGTTGTGGCATGGAGCTGATCCTGCTGCTCCAGGTTTTTGGCTCACTCCATGAATCCAACCCTAAGCTGCATCTTGAGGCTCCTCCAAAGAGAAAAGCACCAATTTGCTTCGAGCTGAATGGGACTGAAGGGCTTCTCCCTCTTCTTTTAATTAAAAGGGATTCCCATTTAATGGAAAATAAAGCCAAATAGAGAAGCTCTCCCATGGAGAGCAAGAAAAAAAATAAAGGAATATATTACAAAAGCTGGGACCAGATAGGAAATGTTCACTTGGGGGAACATTTTGATGAAGAGAACGGGACTGTTCTTGTTTCCAGCCAGACTGAGCAGACAGAGGGAAAAGTGAAGAGGAGAAATAAATATTCCAGTGAATTTTCTGGGGTGAGCAGGGTCCTGGGAGAGCAGGAGAGGAGGTTGGGAGCCAGCAGGGTTCTGAACTCTCCTAAAGTCCTAAAAACCTCCTGGACTGGCCAGGGATTTGGGGGGGGTTCATCCACACAAACCCACCCTGCTGGGACAGCTGGGGTGCCATCACTGCCATTCCCAGGCTGGAAATGCTCCCAGGCAGGCTGGAATTTGGAGGGTGGAATTTGGGAATTCAGCCCCCCTTGGGTGCCAGCAGAGCTCACACTGCAGAGTCCTGGCTTTCCTCTCCCTGGAAATCTCCTGTGATGCTTCTATCCCATCCCCAGTTTCTTTTCCTCCTCTTTATTTCCCTCAGTGTTTCCAAAATGGGAACACAAATGATCTGGGGGCATGTTAATCCAGGCCCCAGAGTTCATGGAACAAATCTGCAGGGAAAAAGTCCTTAAAAACACAGATCTAAAGAAAAAAGGGCATGGAATGCACTCCAGGAGGTGCCAGGATGAAGGAAATGCCAGAGATTTCTCTCCACGCTCCGGTGAGGAGTCTGCTCCAGTGCCTGGTGGGAAACCCTTAATGAGGACAGGGATTAATGGCAAAGTGCACGAGGAACTCACTAAAGAGCAGCTGACAGCTTGCAGAGCTGCCCACGGGGGTGTGGGGCTTGCAGGAGATCCATCCCAGGGGCAGCTGAGTAATTTGGGACCTGACCCCAGCTCCAGTGTTGGAAATGCAGGAGTGACAGCACAGCCAAGCACATCCCAGGGGAGAAAGGAGGGGAAATTGGTTGAATTCCTGGTGGGATTTCCCCAAACAGAGAAGGGGCAGCAGAGGTCTGTGCTGCTGCTGCAGAGAGCAGAGCACCCGTTTGAGGAGCCAATGGATCCCTTGGGAAAAGGAGGTAAGGAATATGTCAGGGAAGGAGAAGAGCTCCTGAGGTTAAGGGACTGTGTGTGCAGAGGAAAACTCAGCACAAATTAGCAGTAATAGAGTTAAACTCCAGATTAGGAGCTGTGAAGGACGTTTAGGAATTAAGGAGAGAACGATCTGCACAGTTTTATGCCAGAGTCTGGTACTTTAATGTAGGAAATGAAGGGGCTGTGTCCAACAGCAGGGATCTGGATTGATCCACGGGGCTGTTTCCAAGGGTTGGATGGAACTGGGCTCCTGAGGGAGGCTCAGCAGGCACTGAGCTGCTCTGCAGTTCAGCTCTGTGCTCTCTGCTCACTTGTCCTGGTCCCCAGCGTGTCCTCTCACCATCGCCACCATCACCTCCAGCCATGGGGAGGGAAACACATCCTGCTCCTGGCGTGTCCCCAGCAACGTGTCAGGGTCAGGGATCTGAATCAAACACATCCCTGGAACCTCCACTTCCCATTTTCTGAAGGGTTTGGCTGTGGCTGAGCCCAAACTCTGAGAGCTGCCCCCATCTTCCCTCTGGAGCAGTGGGAAACACGGAGCAGAACGAGGGACACCACAAAGGGAAGGAATCAAAGCAAGGAGAGGGAGAAGGCTCCTGTCTCCAACCACCAACTCCTCCTCTGGCTGCTTGGGTTTTTATTCCTGCTGAGGAATTCCTCCTCGTGCTCCCATGCTCTGGATTCTCAGGGAAAACAAACCCCCATATCCCACTGGCTTCTCGGTGCTGTGCAAAACATAAACAAGGAAAGCTTTTGATGTCAGGGAGGTTGGGAGCTCAGTGACCCCGTTTGGGAGCTCAGTGACCCCGTTTGCACAGCTCTGAAAGTGAGGATTTGCTCAGGTGGGTGGGCAGAGATGCCCCTGGTAGGAGAGAGGAGCTGAGCTCGGTGTGCAAACAGGAACCTGATGGGATGGGATGGAGAAATGAATGGAAAGAGAACTCAGTGTTGGATTTTGTCCCCACACAGAGCTGGGGGAGCAGGGAAAAGCTGGAAGGGCAGCAGGGATTTCACAGGGAAAAAGGGATTTTTTGGGTGTGGGAAGGTGCCTCTGCCAGTTTCCTCCACCCCAGGGATTTCATAAGGAAAAAAATTATTTTTCTGGGTGTGGGAAGGCGTCTCTGCCAGTTTTCTCCACCCCACAAAGCTGTGATCTCTCAAATTGCTCTCCAGACTCTCCTGGTCACTCCTGACAAGAGCTGGAGCGAGGTTCCTGCCCTCGTGGAGCACAGGGATTGAGAATGGTGGCTCACACTGGGATACAGCTGGAGACCCCTCAACAAGGGACGAGGGAGAGGAAACAGAAGGACAGGAGCATTCCCAGCTCCCAGCGTCCCACTTGGCTTTGGGGCTCCTGTCCCACACCATGGAGAGCAATGACCATCAGTTTCCATCCTGCTGCCTCTCTCCAGGGCTCACAGGCTGTGGGAACTCCCACTGACCCGTGGGCAGTGCCAGGCCTGTGACTGTGGGAGCTTACACAGAGTCTGGGGGAGCTGTGCACATCCTAAATCATCATGGCACCCCAAGAAGCTGAGGCCAGGAATGCTCTGCCAGCTGGTTCTGTCATCCTGGGAAAGCCCAGGAGTGTCAGAACAGACTCAAAAAGCCATTTTCAGCAGGGTGAGCAGCAGAAGGGAGCAGAGCAGAGGGGGTGCAGGTCCAGCAGCTGCTGTTCAGCTCCGCTCCCCGTGGCTGAGCACAGCATTCCCTCTTTATCCTGCTTTCCTGAGGCTGTCACTCAGCATTTGGCACATCCTCCAGCGTGGAAATCACTGAGAGGAGCCTGGAGCTGCAGCCAGGACTGAGCTGGGCTTGCTTGGTTTAGTTCTCAATCACTCTGAGAAGCCAAACTTCAGCTGCCTCTAAGTGGGGGTGAAGGGAGGGATGGGGATCCATCCTCCTGGGGGCAGCAGGATCCCATGCCCAGCTCCATCCATCACTCTGCCCTGCCATCTGCCAGGATGGGAGAGATGTGAGCACAGAGAAACCTTCGAGGGGAGGCCAACACAGACCTTGAGGGCATCTCAGGGAGGCCCCCTGGCCACAGCTGGGTCCCCACTGCCTCCTTTGAAGCTGCCCCACCTTGGTTTGAGCTGCCAAGTTTAGGATTTCAACCCAAATCGAATCCCTGCCTGGCTGCTCCTCTTTTTGATCCGAGTTGTTTATATCCATGGATGTGTCCCTCAGGAAAGCCTGAGCAGGGGCAGCCCCTGAGCCTCCCCTCTCCATGAGCTCTCTCCAGAATCTTTGCTGGATGTTCTGGGAGCTCAGCTTTCCTGGGAAGGTCCAGCTCAGGCTGAGCCAATTCTCGTTGTGCTTTTGTTTTCATCCCAGTGGGTTTGGATTGAGCCTTAAAGAGCTGTGGGGTTTTTTTGCTTTTTTTTTTTTTCCCTTTTTTTTTGGTTTCTCTCCAGGATGCTGCCTCCCATCCCCCTGCATTTGCTGGAGCTTTTGTAACCATGAGAAATGAGGAGATAAAACCACTCCCAACTCTGGAGCAAGGATTTGGTGCTATCAAGTGGCTCCAAAGGTGACCATCATCCCCACCACAGTGATGACCACAGACTGACCCAACACCAA
The DNA here is from genome assembly GCA_026413545.1 of Cichladusa arquata. Taxonomy (NCBI): domain Eukaryota; kingdom Metazoa; phylum Chordata; class Aves; order Passeriformes; family Muscicapidae; genus Cichladusa; species Cichladusa arquata. Next base: position 5,824,603 of record JAOTQP010000828.1, read on the forward strand.
ACTCAGCACTGGGACCTCTTGCAGGAGAGATCTGGATAAATCCAGGCATCATCTCATCCTTCAAATGTGGCTTTTTTGGACACTGATGTTGGAGAAGAGCTCTCAGTGGAGTATAAATAGATTTTGGCGTGTATAAAAGCCTGGGCAGTGGCCCAGGGAGGTCCTGGGTGCTTTGAATCTGCTCCTGGCCCTCAGGGTGGGAAAGATTTTTGTGGGTTTCAGAGCGGGTTTGTTTGGGTTTTTAAACTTTCCTTGACTGATTTAGGGCAGCTTGGGGATAATTTCCTTAACTGGGTTTCTCTGGGGGGCTGCTGGGGGGTCCTGCCTGTGGGAAGAGCTGCTGAAAACACTGGGGGAGGTTTTTCCTTGGAGCTGGGGTGTGCTGCAGCCCATGGATGGTGTTTGGAGGATCTGGGAGATGATCCAGCTCTGTCCCACCAGGTGAGGAGAGGGTCTGGACCTGCTGCTGTGGAGGAGGAGTGGCAGATCTGGAGGATTCCACGGGGCTCAGGTTAAACAAACTCCTGCAGCTTGATTTGAACAAACTCCTGGCTCAGATCTGCTGCAGCTGGGGGTGGTGGGTCCTGCCCTGCAGCCTGGATCTGCTCTCCCTGCAGGGCTGTGGGACAGTGGAAGGGCTCAGTTCCAGCTGAGGAATCACTGCCAAGGGCACAGTCCAGCCCTGCAGCCCCTCCTGAAGCCTGAAACCACCCAAGGGCAGGGACAAAGCCAGGCTTGGTCCCACAGAGGACCCAAAACCAAAGGGGAGAGGGAACTCTCAGCATTTCACGTGCCTGGTGCTGTCTGAGCACGGTCAGGGGCTGGAGAGCAGCTCAGGGCTTCTCTGGGGTCTTTGCCTGCAGGAAAACCCTAAAAGTGATTGGAGATCACAGCAACACTATGCAAACCTCAATTTGCATAACCATCATGCAAATTGAGATGGATAACCAGCTTTAACCAGACTCGAGTTCCTTTCAAGTGCCTCCTTCTCAGCTGCTACTTCAATCACTTAAAGGACAGGGGAAAAAAAGAAGCAAAAGTTCCAACTTTCTCCTGGTTCAGCACAGTCCCCGGGCCAGGGAGGGACAGGAGGTGACAAGTGCAGTCCCCGAGTGGCCTGGAGAGGTCACTGGTGGCTTTCACATCCAGGACACCCCGAGCTGGAAGCCCTCGGGGCTGGAGGAGCCCAGGGAGTGCTCTGCTCTGACCCAGGGTTCCTGAGACCTTGGGGAAGTGTCCGGGTCTCCATCTGCCAATACTTGGTGGGATTGTGAGGGCACGATGGAATGTTCAGGATTTATTGGGAGTTGAGCGGCTCCTCACATCTGCAGGGCAGAGAATTCTGTCTGCTGCTGGAAAAGGTGTCAGATACGAAATATAAATGTGTGGAGCAAAATGAAACTGAAATCATGCTGGTGCCATCCCTCCTTCCTGATGTGGAGGGATCATTCCTAGAGGATCTCACCCCTCTTGTGAGGGAGCTGGACCAGGATCTGCTCATCCCCTGGCACAGCTGTTGCACATTTCCAGCTCCTCTCTCCCCTGCCCTCCCTGTGCTCTGTGCTCTGAGCACAGTGATGGTTCAGTGCCTGTGCTGACAGCTCCTCCCTGGGGAGCTGGAGCTGCTCATGCACGGCTGGGCCTTGCTGCTGCAGTGCTGTGATCCCAAATCCACCCCACAGCCATCCCAAATACACCCCACATCCACCTAACATCCATCCATCCATCCATCCATCCATCCATCCATCCATCCATCCATCCATCCATCCCACACCCATCATGGGATGCTGCTGGTGCTCTGCTGTACTTCCCTTCCCTGCATCCCTGCAGCCACCCCACATCCCTCCTCATTCCCATCCCATCCCATCCCATCCCATCCCATCCCATCCCATCCCATTCCCATTCCCATTCCCATTCCCAGTCCATCCCTCCTGCCAGCTCTGGTTTTCCTTCCCCTGTGGCCCATCCTGGATCCCTGCCTGGGATGTCCTGCTGAGG
>JAOTQP010000828.1:5826700-5839139 GCA_026413545.1 Cichladusa arquata
TTTGTTAGGCTGAATTTCCCTAGGATTTTTCCTGATGCTTCTCCCAGTAATCCTTGGGATTTTGGCAGATGTTAGGTTAAGTAGAATTTAGCCAAGGAACTTCACTGGCTTCCAATGTCTCAGTTCTGACGAATAGTTCCAAAGAGGTACTGGGAAAATATTTCTCACCAGCTGGATTTACAATTTCTCTTGTTTATTGTTACTGGACTTTTATTTCTCTTTTTTTATATGCATATTTTTCATTAGCTGCAATTAGTCAAAAATTGAATAGAAACTTCCGGGTAATAGTTTTTCAATTAACTGATTTTTTTCACTTAACAAATTGGTTTGCCCCTTATTCTACGTCAGACTTTCTGCTCCAGCACTCTTTCTTCTAAACTAAATCATTAAAGCTTTTACAAATAGTCTCCAGATGAATCTAGATCCCTCTAAAATGCAGACCACAACCCCAAGTCTTGAAGAATACTTGTCAGAATGAATATCTGAACCCCTTAGTGTTTCCTGCCTTCTCTTTTTCTCAGAAAACAAAGTTGACTACTTTCTCTTCTGCTGTCCTTTGCAATTTCAAGGCTATCTACAGACAGCAGTGTGCAACTATCATATAATTTGTTCCTTTTTAAATAATGAATTTGATAAAACTTGCTGTACACTCCATAACCTGGCCTAATTCTGTAACTATAATTTAAGAGTTTCACTGAAGAGAAATTCATATTGCTACTGCATAAAAGTCATCTTCTGAATTCTCAGTATTTTTAGTATCAAGTCATCAGTCATTTCAGTATAAATAAGTTTGTTGTTTCATCAGGTGTTTACTTTACTCAGAGGTTAAATCATGGTGCATTTACAAGAATAAATATTCTTAGCCAAGCTGAGAAAATTCTGGTTGTCATTTTTATCACCAGAAATCTCTAGCCTATTAATTTAGTCTTAACTATTTACAGTCACTTTAGTAAAATTTTATTATTTTTTCAAGCTACCCATGACAATATCTCTTTAACCTTTGTTTCCTTGAATACTGCATAGCACAAGAATTTGCATTTCAAAAATAAACATTGTCTCCTACAGCTTCTGGCACAACTTGGTCTTTGCAAACCAGAGCTTTATTCTCTCTGTGTTTCAGAACAAAGAACACCACAAAAACTTTAGGAGACCCACTAGGAGCGTATTAAGAGACATATGCAGGATCAGAGCAGGATAAGAATGTTCAAAGGAAGCTTTCTTCCCAGTGACAAACATCAATCAGAAAGCATGTTTCTGACACGAAAGGCATCAGTTAAACAGGTTTTCTGCAAATAAAGAATTAGTAGAGAAAAAATTTTGAGATAAATTGCAATACCAGGATATGCACCATATGGACGATAAACAAAAATAAATAGTCCCAACAAATACCTGCTGTATAGCAGATCACTAAAACTACTTGAAGTTTTAGTGAAACTTCACTTTAGTGAAAGTGAACACTTGAAAGCAGCAAAAGTTATCAGTCAGGCCTGCCTTGTTTTCCAGGGAACTCTGGTGTCCAGGGCACGGCACCCTCATTCAGACAAACAGCAAAGCTGAAGCAGATAAAAACATAAGAGAAGAGACAATTTATCTTGAAAATACCCTTACTGAGAGCAGTGGATTATCCTCCTCAAGTCATTCTCAGTTTTCCAAGTACATTAGACTAATATTTATCAAAATACTATCTGAAATATTACCATCTCTGAAACTTTTTAAAAGGGGTGGGGCGGGGGGAAGAAAAAGCATAGAAAAAGATACATGGTAGTCCTAATATTTTAAGATTTTTTAATTTGTCTAAAACATCTGAGTACTGAACATCTATAGTTATCTCTCTACTGGATGTCTCAACCAAACATTTTCTAGATAGAGAAGACAGTAAGCATATTTCCACCTTTCAGGGTGAATTTTCATTGCTTTCAAATTACTCATTTCTTAGTCATTCTGTTCCTCTTTCACCCCATAAGAAAGAGTCAAACCTGCACATTAATTTCAATGGCCTTTTTCCAATGGCCTTTAAGAGGTGCCACTGCAGGAAAATAAATCCTGAGTACTGGCCCTCCTTTGCCTGGGATCTTCCACTCATGTGCAAAGTGGATGTGAAGTACTGCTATGGTCAACCAGAGAGAGTGACCACACAAGTAAAAGCAGAAATAACTTGCAGCCTTTGAAAAAAAAAGGAGCCTAAGTACTGCTGAAACTCTGCAATGGAAAGAAATATTCCTCCCTTCTGGAAAATCTCTGCCACTAGGACCATGCTGATGTTACAGCTGATCAGACACCCATCCCAACAATTTTAGCCTACCAGCAGTGTTTTGCTCCCCTCCCATAAAACACTGCACATGCAAAATAAATTTCCCTGCAGGTCTGAACATGTATTTCACCCCCTCATAATTTTATCATTACTTCTTTATCCTTGTCTTTCCTCATGCATTTTTCACCTTCCAACAATATCTGAGCAAATTAAAGTGGAGTTTGCTTCTGCATAGCAGATTTCTTCTTCTTCTTCTTCTTCTTCTTCTTCTTCTTCTTCTTCTTCTTCTTCTTCTTCTTCTTCTTCTTCTTCTTTCTCTTCTTCTTTGTTCTTTCTTCTTATCCTTCTCATTCTTCTTCCTTTTTCTTCTCCTTTCTGCTTCTTTCTTCTTCTTCTTTTTCATCTTCTTTCTTCCTTCCTTCCTTCTTTTTCTTCTTCCTTCCTTCTTCTTCCTTCTTGTTCTTCTTCTTCCTCTTCCTCTTGTTCTCCTTCCTTCTTCGTCTTCTCTTTCCTTGTTCTCGTTCTTCTTCTTCTTGTTCTTCTTCTTCTTCATAATAATAATAAAAAATAATAATAATAATAAATAATATTTTGCTACTATCATTATCATTGTTATATTGTTATTATTCCACCCTTACCATTTGACACCCCGCAACAGCTTCCAGCACTACAATTTGACAGAGATTAATTAAATTTGGTTAAATTATCCATTCATTACCACCAAAATACTGTTCTGTGAGCTGATGGAGTCTTGGGAAGAGAAAATCTCACCAAAACCTCACTGCATTTAATTGTTAGGAAAAATAAAAACATGAAGAAGCACAGTGTCTTCTTGATTTTGACTCGAATTTCCACCCCAAGGGATGCTGGCTTGGAAAACTTGAGCTCTGAAAGTTTCTCAGGATTTGGGTCTAGAAATTTTAGGTCCTAAAAATAAAACAAAACCCAATCCTCAGTGTCCAGACTGCTCACTCATGTTTCAGGATTTTCATACACACGATCTGCCGTGCAAAATTCAAATAATTCATTCAATAATTCACCCTCTCTGAAAGGTCACAGGCAGAGATGAACCTGACTGGAAGATCAATAATGATAAAAAAAACCATCCAAGATGTGACAATTTGTGCTGTCTGCCTGGTTTTAACCTGCTGCATCATTAGGAAGACACAGGAATTAAAGAGGAAACCCTAATAAACAGCCTGGGCTGCTCAGGGATGGCTCAGGATTTTCTGGGGAAATCCAGGCAGGAATGCTGAGGAAAGTGCTGCATCTGCTCTGCCTGGACAGCCAATTATTGCTGCCTTCACATCCCCCTGAGAGTTCAGGTTTTGCAGCCTAATTTATGAAATTTATGCAATTTATTCAATTTATTCCCCCCCTCACCTCTGCATCAGTGGAGTGGGAACAGCCTTATAAAGACATCATAAATATTGAATCACCAGGGAGCAACTGGGATTTGGACAAATCACTTGGGAGTGTGCAGGGAAACAATTACAGCAGGTTTTCTTAGGATGAAAACAAAAAACCAAAAAACCAAAAAACACAACAACCCCACAGCCAGGACATCTCTGCAGGTGGCTGGGGCAGAAATATCACTCAGGATTTGTGGGGTTTGACTCCACTCTAAGAATGAAGCATCGATATAAATTGACACACAAATCCAGGTGGTTCCCATTCATCACAAACTGATTTTCCAGGTGATTTTCCACTGATAATTCCAGGGTGGTGCTTGCCCAGCTCCATCTGCACTGAGGGCAGGGGATTTGGGGTAGAAACTCCAGATTTAGGGCATGGAAAACCCTGGGAACAGGAGCCACTTCCCACCTCTGATTCCCAGGAAATCTGGGTTTGTAGGAGCACATTTCAACCCTTCATTTTCATCACCTCATTCACCACCATGCTGATCCCAAAATCAGAGTTTTAATCCCACAAATTCCACTCCTCAGGCATCCCCACAGCTCCTCTCCCACTGCAGACCCTGTGGCAAGAACCAGCCCTGTGCAATTAACACTGAGAAAATTAAGAAAAACAAGATTTAACCTCGTGTTTCCCACTGGAAAGCCAGGAGAAGCAGGCAATTCCTTAATCAGAACCTCAAAATATTTTGGGAAGCAAAATATATTTTGGGAAGTTTTGCCAGCAACACCTTCCTGGCTGTGGAAGCACCAGCTCCAATGTGAGAAGAAAACACCAGAGATTTTGACACCTCCCTATATCTTTATTTTATTTTTTTTTTTTTACCCACAGTGAGCTGCCAGGTGCCAGCAGCTCTCATGTCTTTATTTTTTATTTTTCAGCATTGCAGCAGCCCCTGAAATAGCAGATGCACCTTCAGGGATCAGTGGGGGTTTCCAGCCCTGAGCCCTCCCTGTTAAAACTGGTGTTGAAAAGGAAACAATGCTCTAAAATCCTGCAAAAAAGGGGGAAGGACACGGTGCTGGCATTTTGTGCTGCAAATTGCCTCCAAAATAACCCTGGAAGAGACAATTCAAGCTGTCTCCAGCCTTATCCCAACTGAGCTGCTGGGGAAGTGAAATGATTCACAAGAGGAATGTGGAGAGGAAGCTGAGAAAGTAAAAGAAAAATTAAAAATAAAAATAAAAAAATTGCTGGTTCAGATGTGCCATCTTGCCTTTTCAATGAGAGTTTCTTTCTCTTCCTCAAGCAGCTCCCAGACCTGCAGATGGCCAAGGGAAGCTCTGAACTTCCCATCCAACCAATTCCTGAAAAATTCAGCCCAAAGGATAAATTCAGAATTCAGCCCATCCACGGTGCAGAGGGATCCCAGGAAAGAGGCAGCAGCAGCACAAGGAATTTTTTCATCCTTTCTCCACATCCTCCCAGGGCCACCCCAACCCTTTCAACCCTTTTTCTTCACAAGCTCAACTCCCAAACCCTGCAGGTCCTGCCACGCTTTTATTTTGGGTGGTTTATTACATGATTTGGAGCACGTGATTCCTGCACACATCAATCTGTAGAAAAAACCCCAGTGAGAAATAAAATTCACATTCCAGAGCCCTCCTAAGGCACAGGATGGGCTCCTCCCTTCTGCACATCTCATTCCCGTGGGTGAAACACAAATTTTGTGCTTTAGGAACTCCCATTTTTTAGGTTTTTACCCAAACCTCTGCAATTCCTCCCCAAAAACTCGTGTGCAGGAGAAGGGACTTTGCTGGTGCTGTGCCAAGGGCTCCAAACAAAAGCTTTTCCCTGTTCCTGATCCAAGTCTATCAGGAAATAATTGGAGCTGACTGATCACACCCTGGTGGGACTGAGCCCAAGAGCTTGTTTGGAAAGGGAATCAGCTTCAAAATCAGCTTAAAATCAGCTTAAAATCAGCTTAAAATCCAGCCCAGCTCATGCTGGTGAGGTTTGAACCTTGAGGAATGGGAGAAGGGATTAACCTGGAGGAGGGATGATGCCAAATATTCCTGTGGGATTCTCCCTTTGCCTTGGGATAACATCCCTGCTCCCCACCCAGCACCAGCAGCACCCTCAGGAATGAGAGGAAAAAAAAAGCCACAAACCCCCCTGGGCAGATCCTGCTGCTCCCAGGGGTGAAAGGCTTCCCACAACATCAAAATCAACACCAAAACTCTTCCTGCCACCATCACTCTGCATCACATCACTCATGGAAGGTCAATAAAAAGCTGATTTTTGTGGTCAGAGTGCAGGGAAACCTCAACCTGCAGAGCCTGAATCCCACACAGCGCTGGGTTTTGGGAAATCCCAAGTGCCCTTTCCATGGAGAAGACAACAACCAAGCAGCAAAATTGCATTTTCTCACCACCAGAGCCCGAGTGCAGCAGCAAACACTCCTGAAATAACACGCAGCAAAGGCAGCACACAAGATGTGGCCCCTCTAACAACACACAGGGGTGGGAATGTGCATTTTTTAATCTGGTTTTTGAACTCTGGGAGCAAAACTGCATGGCAGGGCTGGGAGATGGGACAGACCACACACACACAGAGCTCAGCATTCCCAGCTGATGCTGCTGACAGGAGGAAGGTTGGGATGTGCCCTTTTCCTGAGCACTGAGCTCCCCCATTTATCCAGCTGATAAATGCTGGGGAGGAGCCCTCAGCTGAGCTCCTGCACATCCAGCAGCTTCACATCTGGAATCAAAAAATCCATCAAAAATCCATCAAAAGGGATATTTGCTCCCACTGCACCTCCACAGCTCCTACAGGGACAGAATCCTGGGTCACACACAGCACAAATCCTGTGGGCAGCACCTACATTCATCCCTTAGGATTTTAGCTTTTGTATTTTTCATTTATTTGTAACCCTGCAGCTCTTCAGTGGATCACTCTAAACTCCATACCCAGTGTGAGCTGCTGCTCCCATTCTGGGCAGACACAACAATTCCTGTCTGGGCCTGGCAATCAAGGACACCTCACTGCTTCAGACCCCAAGAAATGGAAACAAAAATGAGCTGAGGGGAGCAAATTTAGGGTAAATTACTTCATTACCTGAAGCTGTAATTGGGAGACTAACCCAAATATGCAAATGGACCAAACTTATAAAAGTGTGAAACCCCAGTGACCCGTGGTCCATTTTGGGTGTAGCCCCTTGAGGGGGAACTTCATCTGCCCAAAATTACCTGAAGACCCTTCAATAATTATAAATAAAGTGATTTTTATTCCCTTAATTCTGTCTGGCTTCTGTTTTTGGGTAGTCCCAACAAGGCATTTTCCTTTTGCTCTCCCAAGGAAATTCCCAGCTATGGGAATTTCCCAGAGCTGTGCCCACACTGAGTCCCTGCTCTGCAGGGCAGGTTTTGGTGATCTGCAGATCCTGCAAAAACCACCCAAAATCTCAGCTCTTCTTCCTCTCCAGCCCCTGGGAGCCCTCGGGCAATTCCTAACGAAGCTGCTTCCCTTATCTGCGGTGTGATTAAGGGATATCACTGCATGTCCCCGGGGAAAACAGACGGGGGAGAGCACAGGGTGACCCAGATAAGGACTTTTATCAAGCAGAGAGGCTCGGGAACATGAGGGGTGACATGAAGATGTCACCTCATTAGTGACAACTGCCCAGGGCTGGTGCAAACCACACCGGGTGCCTTTCACTGGCTCGGGTTCCTGCCAAATCCCTGGTCCCATGGCAGGGAAATGGGGTCCAGAAGGGTTGTGGGGTCACCTGAGAGCAGGAAAATGGGGTTCAAAAGGGTTTGGGGTCACCTGAGGGCAGGAAAATGGGATCCAAAAGGGTTATAGGGCTGTCTGAGGGCAAGAAATGGGGTGCAAAAGGGTTTGGGGTCACCTGAGGGCAGGAAATGGGGTCCAAAAGGGTTATGGGGTTGTCTGAGGGTAAGAAATGGGGTCCAAAAGAATTGTGGGGTCACCTGAGGGCAGGGCTGGAGCTGCAGGAGTGCAGGAACTGCCTGTAGCCCTCAGCCTGTGAGATTTCTTGGACACAAACCTGAGCAGGGCAGGGGTGCAGAGGGGAATTTCAGTTTGTTTAAGTGAGGACTGAGGTGAAGCAGGGTCTGTAATGTCCCCTGGGTTTAAAGGCAGGACTTTTGTGACACCAAACTGGTGGGGATGGCGGCCAGGGGCAAAACCTGGGAGGGTGTGTGGGGCACACAGACACCTGCAGGAGATCTGGGCTGGAACAGAAGGGGTAAAATCCTGCTGAAACCCTCGAGAGTTGAATGGCAAACAGGAGAAATTGCTGAACCATCTGTCTGTGAGCTGCAGGGAGATGATTCAGGACTCGGGGGTAGGAAGAGGGGCGACTTTGGGAACACTTTGTGTCTTGAGGAACAAAGCAGCCCCCAAGAGAACGGAGATGAGGGATGACTTCACCGTGCAGTGCTGGCACACCAACCTCATCCCTGCTGAGAGAGGAACATCAAAAATCAATTGGCAAAAAGAAAACTCCTGATTTCTGTAAGGAGGAGCAAGAATAATTTGATTCCAGCATGGCAGTGTGCAGTGTCTGACACTCCAAGTGTGCTGAAACTGGGATTTTTTTCTTCTTTTCCTGCCTCAGTCGTGCACAGGTGTGGGGAGGAGGGAGAAAACAGAGAAGCAAATCTATTGGCAAAAGCTAAAAAAGGAATGTTACCTAAAAATACAGGTAGCAGCAGTTGGGAAGAATCAAAGAAACTAATGGACTATGAATGACCAGAAGGGTCATAGACAATAAGAAAGCACTTAGAGAGAGCAGGGGATTTATTTCCGTGTCAAAAAAGGGCTCTGTGGTTTGAGCCAGATGGCAAAATTGTAAAACAGCAGAGTGGGAAAGGTGGGGATGCTCCACAGATATTCCAAATCCAGAAAAAAAAAGAGGCAGGAGGTTTTATTTGCTGCAGTTCCCAGTGCAGGAGGGGCTGGAGGGCATCCAGGGGTTGTCATCTGTAAAGCTGTTCCCCAAATTCTTCTTCCACCCAGATCTTTAAACACTAGGAGATTCCTGAGGTGCTGAGGGATTCCCAAATTATTGCAACTTTTAGGGAAGTAATTGGGCTGTCCTAAGGCAAAGGGTGGGAAAATCCATTTGGGATTTAACTGGGGAAGGAGCTGGCACTGGGAACACCCCTGTGAGACCAGGAGGGGTAGATTGGGTGGATTTTAGGTTTCTCCAAGAATTTTGGCTTGGTCCCACGTGGCCTCTTGTTTCCTTCAGGAGTATTTGGGGAATTAAAAGGGTTCTGGTTTGCTGGAGGAGTCACTGATGCAATAACAGAGGGATCAGTGGATGTTTGCTCCCATCAGGATCTCCCATGGATTCCTCCCTTGGTTCAATGCCATTTAATAACTGCCTGAGGGACAGGGACAGTCACACTGAAGTGCAGGAATCACCGTGAGAGGGGGGAAAATCCAGCAGGGACATCCCCAGGGGCAGCAATGGGGTGAAATGATCCCACTGTTCCATCAGGGCCACACAAAGGGTGTTCCAGGCTGCTGGGAAGCAGGAAAATCCAGGTTTTTTAATATGTATGTGCACAGGGCAAAGGATCAGCCTCTAAAATGTGCCTCTGTGTCAGCAAGGATCTCTGTCTCAGCAAGAGGAGGATTCTGGGGTGAGCCCATCCCCACTGCAATGAGCATCATCCCCAAAATACAGCACATTAATCCCATTTTCCATCACTGTTTGTGTGGCTCCTTACCCAGCAGCTCAAGGAGTTGTTAAAGCACCTGGAGCAAGCTGTGGAAAGCAGGAGCTGGGATGTGTAAATGTGGGATTTAGGGCATTTTTGGGGTGGTTTCAAAGGAAGCTTCACCAGGGATGGCTCCACCAGCATCCCACAGCTCACTTTGGAGAATGCTCCATCCTGGAGGGTGGAGCTGTGGAAAGGAGCTGTTCCCTCCTGGATCACCCATCCCTGATCCCAGCCAGGATCTGCTGGGGCTGCCTGGGCTGGGTACATGCATTATTCTTTTTTAAGCTGAAAATAACGAAATAACACTCCCAGCTCCTTGCTCCCACACTGGAATCACAACCAGCCATGAATAATTCATTTTCAAATAATTAATTATTCAGCTTATTTCTTCATTAGCTGAAGAACCTGAACGTAATTAGCTGCTTACCTCCACAAAAAAGAACCAACTTTTTCTGATGCTAATAAATAAAATATGAGCAGGTTTTCACCCCCAAAGAAACTCCAAACAACCCAGCCACTGACCCTTTAGAGCAAGGTCCCTGAGGATCTTCCTGGGTGTTCCCATGCTGCTGCTTATCCATGGAGGTGGAATTGGATCAAGGTCTCCCAATGTTCCTCTGGAGAGAATCCCTAAACATCTGATCTGAGACAGCTGGGATGGGGTTGCAGATCACTGGGGGATCTGGTGGAATTTTCTCAGCCTGGTACCCAGAGCTGCATCCTCTCCTGGGCAATGTGGGAATGCTGTCCTCTCATCTCCTTCAAATATTGGTGTATTGTGCTCGTGGATCCTTTTAAAATTTATCCTTCCAGGTGAGATTTGCCCCGTGCTGTGGGCTGTGGGACAAACCCTGCTGGGATCCTGATCCTGCATTCCCAAAGGACACCAGGAAATCTGTCCTTGTCCCCTTAGCTGCCATTCCTTATCCCACTAGGGCTCAGCAGGGTGGCTTTGGGGGGAAACTGGGCCTTTCCTTGTCTTGTCCTGCTTGTCCCCCTCTCATTCCTGTGGCTGTGGATGGGGATTTCCTGGGAAAAGCTCCAGTATTCCATGCAGCTGCTTGGTTTTGTGGCTGGCAGTGGTGACAGGTGGCAGGACCTCCTGGAATTGATCCTGGGGGTTTTCCTGCCTTGCTATGTCTTCTGCAGCCACCTGAACCCTGCCTGGTTGTGTTTTCATTGACAATTTCTCCTCCACACCACTCTGAATGTCCCTGCTGGAGTTTGGGAACTCCTGGCACTCTGGGCTCTGTTATCCTCGGCCTTGCTCCTGCTCTGCTGCTCTATTCAATATCCATCCTGGGATCAATCCTTGTGTCCCCTTTGTTCCAAGGCCAGAGGAGGGTTGGGTTGAGCAAAAGATCCCAATTGCTTGGTCTGAGGAAGGCTCTGCCTTCATCACCTGCCTGGAGCATCCATCTGCCTTCCTCCTCCTCCAACAGCTCCGAGAGCTCCTTCCCAAGGCTTTGTGATCCCCTTGAACCTTTAAGATCAAACCCAGCAGGGAATGAGGTGGAGATGTCAGTGGTGCTTCCCTGGGGCTGTGATCCCTGCTTTCACATCTGTGGGCACATCCAGGGGGAGCTCAGCCCACGGAGGGGACAGGTGAGGCCAGGATGTGCCTTTGGCTCCCATGGGAGAAGGAGCCTGGGGCAGGGCTGGAGCTGGGACAAGCTCTGCAGCTGTCTGGCCAATAACTCCTCCTCTTCACAGAGGGTTTGGAATACTCAGCATTCCGTGGTGTCCATGCCAGCCCCAGGGAACCCAGCAGAGAACCTTTTGGCAGCTGCAGGAATCATCCCAGGCACTGGGATTTGTGGATTTTGGGGTCACAGTGGCTGCTGCTTGGGCAGTGCAGGAAGGTCTGGGATGCTCTGGATCCTGCTGGACACCCGTGTGAATTCCCAATGGTTTGGGTTGGAAGGGACCTTAAAGCTCATGGAGTTCCCATGTGCCATGGGCAGGGACACCTTCCCCCAGCCCAGGGTGCTCCAAGCCCTGTTCAACCTTGGACACTTCCACAGCTTCTCTGGACAAGCTGTTCCATCAGGAACAGCCCATCCCAGTGATGCTGAGACTCCCCAGCACTATTCTGCTGTGATTCCTGTCCCAAACCTCCCAGCCCTGCTTCCCTCTCCCCTGCACGTGCTGGCAGCTCCTCTTTCTCTCCTGCCTTCCTGTTTGCCATGCAGTTTTGCATGAGCTGGCTCTGTCAGCTCCACGCTTTCCTGCCTTTCTGCTGAGCTTGGTTGGAGCTGTGCAGGCTTTATCCCACTCCTTTTTTTATTTATTCCCATTCTTCTGCCTTGTACCCGAGCCAGGAGTGCCTCAGAGCCGGTGTTGCTCAGCTCTGCAGCTGCCTGCTCTGTACACCCTGTACCTTCACACTAAGTTTTCTGTGCCCTAAATATCTTTTTTTGGGGGAGATATTCCCAGCTGTCCCCTTCCTCTGATGCCCGCGCCTTTTGCACAGCCTCTCCTGAGGCTGCAGGTGGTTTTCCCATACCCCTGTCCCCATCCTCTGGCTGTATCTTTGTTTTTATCACCTATTTCAGCAAGTTGTAATGACTGCTTTTATCTGTTCTCCTGGCAGTCTGGATCTTCAGGCAGTTTTTGCAAATGCTGACTTCTCTTCCCTCAGTGATCTCCCTGCCTGAAATTCCAGCTGCTGGAGATTAGGCTGTGTGCTCAAGGATATGCATCTCAAAATTGCCTGCCTTATCAGGTTTAATGGCTTTGCTGCTGCTTGGCCCTTCCAGGGCTCTTCCCATGGAAAACTTTGCAGTGCCTGCTGTACCTGAGGTCCTGGGGAGGAGGGCAGTGCTTTTGGGACCAGGGAAGGGGGAGCCAGAGGTGGGGAATGCTGGAGCACATCCTGTTAGGAGCTGTCTGCAATGCAAACAGAGAAGCAGCAGCAGGGTCACTAAAAGGGGCTGTTGGAGCCATTATTGATGCAGCCACATCCTCAGTGCCCGTGGGAGGAGCTGCTCTGGGAGCCTGGGCAGGGAGCAGGGCTGCTCTGGGATGGATGGGGCATCCCCGGAGAGATACCCTGCAGCACCAGTGGGAGTGGATT
>JAOTQP010000828.1:5839475-5859311 GCA_026413545.1 Cichladusa arquata
CCAGGACTGCAAGCACCAAGCCCCTTCAGGGTGCCCATGCCAGGGAGATCTTGTTTGCACTGGCCAGGAACATCCCTGATTTTTCTCCTCCCATCTGGCTGGAATTCCCATGGCACCATGGGATTTAAAGTCCTAAAAAATCTTGGTCTGGCCCTGTGCCTGAGGAAGATCAAGGCGATTTTATTGTAATGATCAAGCCAAAGGAGGATCCCAATGTGGGGGCAGTGGTTCCCTGGTGCTGCCCGTGGGCTGGTTCCCATCTGGAGATGTCCTGAGGGGATCTTTGGAACTTTTCCATTTTCCTGCCTCGCTGTCAGTGCCTCCCTGTCCCTCTGTCCCAGCCCTCCAGCTCCTCTCCAGGTGGATGGGGAGAGCTGATCCCACATACAAAAGGGGATGAGGCAAATCCACTTATCCTGGCCTGATGTCCCCTTGCTAAGCCCTTGTAATGTTGTTTGCTCACTTTCAATTAGCCCCGTGCTGGAATCTGCTGCCAGGCCTCATCCTCTACGAGATCAGATTAATGGGTTTGTGTCTCGTGTTTAAACACAGCCCCCACGTGTGCTGTGCTCCAAACCAATAATACTTTATCTTGATGTAATAAAAATAATTGCAGGCACAAATGCTCTCCCTCGTGCCTGCTCCTCACCACTCCAGGGAGTTGCTGGCTCTTCTCTCCCGTTTCCCTGCTTCATTCTTGGTGTAAATCCATGAAAAAACAGTGCTGGGATGTGCCCCAAGTTATCCTTTCATGTTTTCCCTGCTCTCCTCACCTCCCAGCCCTTGTTCTGTGAGCCACCGAGGTTCTGAGGCTCTGTTTGAGATCTATCAGCAGCTTTTTGCTCCAGTACCTTTTCTGAGAGGTTCAGCCCTGACTTGATGCAATTTGTTCAGAACTTGGTGGCCTCTGTGACCTCCCACCCCAGGGCTCCTCTCTCCCAGCCTGGGCAGGGTCCTGCTTCTCCCCAACACCTTCCTCCAGCTGCTGCTCAGCCCATTACCTCACAAGCTCTTCTTTGGGAGCTTTTATTTTTAGTTTCTCTTCCACCTGCTTGGGATTTCTTGCAGCTCCAACACCCTTTCACTTGATGCCATTCCAGGTATCCAGCACATTTGTGTCCTTGACCTCTCTCCAGCTGAACTCACTAAAAATTCCTTTTGTTTCTCGATGTCCACTTTGCTTGAAATCAAGATCCACAGCTGCAGCTTTATTCTCTTTTGTTCCTTCCTCTAATCACGTGTGGATTTAGGTCAAAGTCTCCCATTCAGGGCTCAATTCTGCAATCAGCCCTTCCACAATATGTCCATTTCTCACCAAAATCATCTAAATAATAATTGCCTCATGGGTTCAGGTGAAACTCAGCTTGCCAAGGCTTTTTCCAGACTCCCTGCAGACCAGAGTCACTGAACTGGTTTTCACAATGATTGAAGAATTTCCCTCCCCAAGGGGAGCTTTGGTGCACAAAGAGGTCACAGCTCCACATTCCCAGTGATTCCCATGAGGAGGATTTACCCATCCTGGGTGTTCAAATAGATTTTTCCTTCCTCTCACTGCTTTGAGTTGACCAGAGCATCCAGTATCCAGCAGGGCCTGTTCTGAGCCTTGTCCTGGGCTGAGCTATCCCAAACTTTGGGTTTGGGTTGGAAGGGACCTCAAAGCTCATTTTGTGACACCCCTGCTATGGAGCACCTTCCCCTGCACCCCATCTCCCCACCTATCCCAGCCTGATGGTGCCTATCCCTGCCCTCTGGAGGGAGGAAAAATTCATTCCTCAGCATCCAGGGCAGATCCTGGGATTTGCCAGAGTTCATTGTCCTAAGTTACAATGTAAAGATGTGCCCAAAAGTCTGTATTCTATCACCATCTGCTGAAACCAGGTGGGGCAGTGATCGTGATCTCTGTGGAGATATCCTCTGCTAATGGGCCATGTGTTAAAAACTAGCTGGGGCAGTGTTCTTTATCTTTCCCACAGCCCACCCTTCCTCCAGGAGATATCTCCTGTTAATGGGCTATTCAGTCCCAGTGCATGACTGATAAAATTACATCATCCCACTGCGAGATGCTCCAGCCAGGGGCAGGAGCCAAGCCTTTCCTACCTAGATAAAAACTGAGATTTGGAACACCAAGGCAGTCCTTACCCACTGGTTTCCAGAGGACAAGAGCTACCAGACCTTTCTACAGGATCACTGCTTCAACAAGACCACTTCATCTGAACTGCTACCACCACCCTAACCAGCGGGGTGTCAGGTTGTATTCTGACTCTGTCAGTGGTTTTTCTTCTGTACTATTGCATGTATTTTATTTTTATCTTTTTTTTTTTTTAATTTATTATTTTTTCCCTCTTAAATTGTGTTTTTGACTTGGAGTTTCTCAATGGTTTTGCTTCCAAAACCATTAAACTCTTGAATCCCACAGAGGTGACCGTGCTGGACTCTGCAGGTGGAGGCTCCACTCTGCTGGCTCAGGGGACACTTGATGATCTCCTGACATTGATTTTCTTCCCCCTCCCTGCCCCAGGAAGCACGGGGATAATGGAATGCATATCTGAGGGAGCTCATCCAGCTGCTCTCCCTCTCCATTGGCTGGCTGGGTCAGTTTGACCTCCTGGGTCACTGACACACGGCAGAAACGGCCAAAAGAGCAAAATCAAGCTGGGAACGTTGTCAAGAAGACCAGGAAGGAAATCTCCTTGTGCCCTGCTTTTGGGCCCTCTGGAGATAAAGCTGAACTTCCAGCAGCTCAGGGCAACATTTAATTTACTGCTTGGCTTTCCTTGCACTCCACCTGACTGCTCCTTCCCCCCTTGCTGCTCCAAACCAGCCACATCCTCCCTTCAGCTGCCATCCCAGGCCCCTGGAGGATCAGAGCTGAGCCTGATGAGCACCCCACTATCCCACTACCCACTATTCCATCTGGGACTGAGCCCCCAGGGCCACCAGGGCCAGGCTGGGATGTGTGGGGGTGCCAGGTGAAAAGGAGGGGTGAGGAAATCATGGCAAATAGGAGCTGACTGCCCAATAATTGTGGACAACCAGGCTTTTCAGCAGGGCCATAAATCAATGGCAGATGGAGCCACGCTGGGTGGTGCTTATTGATTTCTTTTTTTATACTTTTTTATTGGTTCTTCTTCCCCCTGTTTGCTGCACACTGGAGTGGAAAAGCTCTGCAGGCAGCTCTGGGGGTTTCTCTCTGCCTGGCACCTTCCCTCTGCTCTCCACCCTGGCAGGGAGGGAGGGCAGCACTCCCAGCACCCATACCTGGAGCCAGGTGCTGCACCTGGGCCTGGCTTGGAGCCCAGCACCAGAATTTGGGGGAAAATTGAGGCTGGAGGATAAAAGCAGGAACATCTCAGCTCCTGCCAAAATCCCTTTTTAGCATCTCCAGGACCATCCTACCCCACCCATCTCAGTGCTGCTCATCCCTGACTCAGCCCCTTCTGTCCCTGCTTCTCCTCCTCTCTGCCACTTGCAGTTCCCAGATTTTAGGGATTTTAGGGACCTGCCAGGTCCCTCTGTCCCCTCTGTGAGGGGACACCAGGGCTGTGTGGGGTCTCCACCCTTGCAGTCCCATCAACAAGAATAACCCTGCTAAAGGAAATCCAGCCACATGGCAAAACCATGGGGTTTGGTTGGAGCAGTGCTAAAAAATGGGATTGTTCTCCTTGTTTATGCTTTTTAAAAGCCCTTTCCTCCACCTGCTGTGCTCTGGGAGGGCTCAGTCCTTCAAGGACATCTCTGTGCAGGATTTTGGATAATGAGGGGCTCCATGCCCTGGTCCCTCTGGGCCCTGCAGTGACACTGGGGGTGTTGCTGTCCCCTGGCTGCTAAAGGCTCTGTTATCCATGTGGGATATTCCTTTAGGAATGCCTTTCTCTGCAGCATGAAAAGCTCTGCTGTTACAGCTGGTCCAGGCTGTAGGGTTTGGGTTTTTGGTTTGTTTTTTTTTTCCCTTCCCTTTTGTTCAGGGCTGCACAGAGCACTTATGGATTCATAAAGTGGTAATTTATTGAACAAGCCTTTGGAGAAGGGAAGTAATGAAAGCTGCTGGATAAATGACGGGAACATTTGGGATCCGGTTGCTGGCAGGAGCTTGGTGGCTCCAGGGGCTCTCGAGGGGGAGCAGGAGCCCCACAAAGCCACACAGAAATGGGATTTGGGCCAAAATCAAAGCAGGAGCACTCCAAGGCAGAGGTGGGGGATTTGTTATCCCTGGAGATCCAGCAGACTCTGGCGTGGAGAGGCTGTGAGGGCATTTTTGGCTGCCTGGAAATTCCAGCCGTTGGAAATTCCTGTCTGCCCAAAGTGCCATGTGAGGATCAAGGAGATCCTCAGGGAGAGGGAGCCAAAAAATTAACACAGGATCAAGGGGTTTTCCTGGTGCTGTGCAAAGGGAAAAGCCAATTTTGGGGATTGGGAAGGAAACTGGGTGGATGAGGCTTTTTCTGCTGTTGGAAGTGGCCAACACTGAGCCCCTTTTACATCTCCAGCTGTCTCTGGTCCTGGGAATGAGGGAGGTTTGGTCCAGCACTTCCACCTGCAGAGCACTCTGGAAAACTCTGCCTGGGAAATGCCCCTTCAGCTCCACGTGGAAGCTGTTTTGGGGTTGAAAACCATGTCTGGGTGAATCCTGCAGTGAGCTTCGTACCTGAGCAGCATCCATAAATGAATTAATGCAAGGATGAAATGTAAATTGTGGCAGCTTTAAAATGAAAGTCAGAGTTTCCAAAAGTGCTTTTAACCAGCACTTATTTCTGCAGCAATATAACTGTCAGCAAGGGCTTAATTCATTAGCACCAGAACAAAATGAAGACCCTGTAAATTTGAAGTCCAATTTAATTTCTCACAGAAAGAGCCTTTTTGTCATCTTTGTTTCCCTCTGCTCTCTCTCCCTGCCCAAGGAAGGAGGAATTCCACCACTTAGAGCTGCTCTGGGCCTCCTGCAAATGGGATTTTCTCAGCCTGGTGAGAGAGGAGGTAGCCCTGAGAAATGCCAGGATTGCTTGGAGAGTTCAGGATGCAAATGCACTGGAAATGCAGAGGGATGGGGAGGGACACAAAGGCTCAGAGGGGACACCAAACGTGGGGGAATTTAACTCAGCTGTGACCAACAGACCCTACAAACTCCTTTGAGACATCACTGCTTGCCCCAGGTCGGGTTCATGCAAGGCCCTGAGTGCTCAGAACCTCATCTCTGGCCAGCAGTGGTGGCCCAGAAGAGTTTGTAGGTCACAGCTGAGTTAAAATCCCCCAGGTTTAATTCAGTTAAAATCCCCCTTACTGCTGGAAAATCATGGCTCGAGGATGAGGAGCCCAGGGAAGGCAGGTCCTGGCAGGGAGATGGAGGTGGCCACGGGTGGAGCTGGGGCTCCTGGGGAACTCTGCCTGTAAACCAGCCCCTGAGCCCCCTGCCCCAATCTCTGCCCCTCACTCGGTCACCAAGGAGGGGGAGCAGTGGCACAGCCCAGCCCTAGGTGTGAATGGGCTACAGAAACCCAGCAGCAGCATCTTCCTGCCCTAAAATGTGAGACAGAGAAATGGGGGAAGGGACCTGATGCAGCTGGAGGAGCCAAAACCCGTGGTCTCCATGGAGCCTTTGTTTATACTCCTCTCATTTCCCTGTCTTCATTCTTTTCACTTTTTTTTTTTTTTTGTTTGTTTTGTTTTTTTTGGTTTTTTTTTTTTTTTTTGTTGTTGTTGTTTTTTTAAGAGAGTATTTTTAGCACGGAGGGAGGAGAGCAGTGCTGGTTCTCTGGATGCAGGGTGCTCAGGAGCTTCTCACACTGTAAATTTGAAGTCCAGCCTGGTAAAACACCCCTGCCTGGAGTCACCCCACTGTGCTGGGCTCCCCATCCTCCTCCTCCTCCACAGCCCAGCCCTTCCCTGGCTCTCCAGCCCCATCCTCCACTCCTGGCACAGCTCTCATCAGGGAGAGCTGGAGGATGAGACCTTGTCCAGGTGGGTCAGGGAGGTGCGAGCTGTCCCCTCCCTGTGCCCAGGGATTTCATGGGATGTGTTTACACCCTGCCAATCACTCTGGGCATCACCTCAAAAACTCCTCCCTCATTCCCCAAATTCCCCAGAGCACAGGGAATCCCTCCAGAGCAGCATTCCCAGCTCAGGGGATCCTCCACCATCCCCACGTTGAATACAGACCCCAAACTCCTGCTGGGAGCTCCCAGGGTTCATCTGGAACACGGAATTACCGGAATTAGCAGAGGGGAAGAATGGCTGCTCTGACCTGCGGGTAATTAGCGAGCGGGTAATTAATTAGCAGCAACAATTGGAGCGTTCCCCATGGAGCCTGAGCGGGGCCTTGGGGACATTGTGTTATGGAGGGGACAGGTGTGCAGGGCTTGTGGGGTGGCCCAGAGAGCTCCCACCTGCTTTTTTTCCAGCCCTCTGCATGGAAATGTGAGGAAAAGGGGGAAAAGGAGGAAAAGGGGGGCTGCACTTTCTGATTGTGTTTGCTGGGATCTGCCCAGCCCAGCCAAAACATTCCCTTCCACCTCTAGCTCTTCCACCCCAGCAGTCAAACATCCAGTACAATATTTAGGTGCAATTAATTCATGTAATTTCAGCTTTTATACTCTAGTAAAATATTCATTTTTCAGATGACATAAAGGTTGAGACTACATCCATCAAGAATTAAGGGGGGGAAAAAAAGGATAAAGTCTGAAATAATGTGTTTCCTCCTCTGTACGACTCTGGGTGGGGGAGAGGTGAAATGAGGGATTTGTCACAGGCAAGGAGGAACCTTGGGAAGCACCTGGGTGTTCCCGGTGCCAGGAGAGGATGGGAACTCACTGGAGAATTCATTTTCCTTAAGCACAATCAGCTCGTGGGCAGGGGGAGCCAGAAACAACCCAGCTTTTACAAAATAAAACAAGCTTCAAACAACACACCTTGTAAACAGCCTGGAGGAGAAATCCCTCATATTCCAGGATGGGAAATCCTCTGGCTGGATTTTGGAGTCCCTCTGGAGGAAGCAGGGTTGCTCCAGTGGCAGAAGTTCCCCAAGAATTTGTGTGCTGGAAGGAGGGTTTGGTCTCCATGTCACGCAGCAGAGCCAGGAATGTTGGAGCCCAGATTTCCCCCACTTCTCAGAGGTTGGCTGCACTCTGGGGTGCAGAAAATCCAGGAAAAGGCCACCCTGTATCTCTGCTGCCTCAGCTGGAACCTGCCACTGCATCTCTTCCCCAGCTCCCCCGTGCCCAGTGCTGTGTGCTGTGGGGCTGGGAAGAAGTGAAAGAATACAGCAACACAACTCCTCTTCCAGGCAGCAAGAAGGGTGATTTATGGAAAAACCATGGCATTTATATAGGATAGATCGTGAAAAACAAAGTAGAAAAGACTCATTGGTCAAAGAAAGCAACACCTCTTTGAAAACATGCTTTATGCAAAATATCACGAGACACGACTTGGTGATCAACACCAGGTGTTTATCTGTGTTTTCTTTCTACCTTCCCTTGTTTTGTCTCTGAGAAAGATTCCCCAGGCTGGGAAAGATCCAAGCTGGAGCTGAGAAAAGTCAACAGCCTGGGAAAAAGCCAGATTAGGTTTCTCCAAGAGCCTTCAGCAGTGTCCCCAGTGCCATACTGGGGGTCACTGGGAGCGCCTGGCCCGGGGTCAGTGCAGGCTCCCAGGGCTGGACTGACCCACAGAGCTGTCCTGGAGCTGCCTCAGGGACCAGCCCCAGACTGGACAGTGCTGGGGTGAGCTGGAGCCCAGGGCCACCCTCTGACCCCTCTGACAGCTGGAAGATTTTCATGGTTCCCCAAAAACCACCGGGTGGAGATCGATGGAGAGGGAAGAGTGATGATTGCAGCCCTTAGGGCAGTGCAGGAGAGCTCTGGGCTGAGCCTGGGATGGTGAATTCCTCCAAGATGGGCTTAATGGATTGCTGGGGATTTGGGTGTGGAGTAGAATCAAAAGCTGAGTGTTTGAGTGTTGTTCTAATTACAACCAGGCTCCTCTGAAGGAACAGAGAGGCTTCAGCCATCAATAACATCACTGGAGGAGAAAATTGAAGGGATATCTGCCCAATTAAATAACCTACGGGGCTGGAATTGAGAATCAATGTGCCATGAACGATGAGGGATGGGCTGCTGGCTCCAGCCACATCCACAGCCTCAGATCTCACCAAGGACAGGCTGGGAATTCTGCCACTGTCACTGGCCAGGCTGGGTGGGAGAGGGACAGAGAAGGGCTTGGCATGGTCCTGTGGGCTGGGACACTCTGGATCTTCCAGCCTTGGGCTGCTCAGGTGGGGAACATGGGCACAGGTGGAGCAAGGATGGATCCAGGGATGGAGCACCCAGGAGCTGCCTGTGGGGGCTGAACTCTCAGTGCTTTTCTGGATATTTTCTTTTTTGGGGAGGCCTGGAGATGTGGAAGGGCATTTGCTGAGTGTTTGAAGGGTTGGGCTTGTTGAACATGAGAAGGATGAACATGGGGGGCATGAGTGGGACATGAGGACACAGGGCTGCAGCTGGAAAACATCAGATTTGCCATAAAAAGGTGAGGAGTTGGAGCAGGATTTTGAGGAAGAACTGTGGATCTGTTCTTCCCTCCTTGAGCAAAACCAAGGCTTGATCCCTGGTGTTTTTCTGGGTTTTGCAGGACCCAAGGCAGAGCAGGCCTTCTGTTTCTATGGAAGTGTTTTTCCATCACCTGGACACTTTTCCAGCAAGGATTAAGGGTAAGAAACCCCTGCTCTGTGTTTCTCCTTCCTCCTCCTCCTCCCACCTTGCCCAAGGTGAGCCCCACTGTGGCACAGGGGTCACAAAGCCAAACCCCCTGTGCTGGGACAGCAGGAGAGGGGCACAGCCAAATCCTGCTCTGCCACTTTAATTTTTCATAAAGGAGAAATTAATTTCATCTTTGCCTAAGTACCTGTCACGTTCAATTACTGAGGCTGATAGTGAAAATGACGAAGCAGCCAGGTCATTAGGCAAATTTTAATTAGAGACTCAGCTGCCCTTTACTAATAGGATGCTACGACTCTTTCCTGGTGGTCCTGCTCTCCATCCACAGGGTCTCTCCAAGCCTATCCAGGGATTTTGTTCCTCTTCTCAGCACCCTTGGGGGCTTCCCACATTGAGGAAGAGCTTGGGATGAGATGAGGGATGCAGGGGATGGTGGCCAATGGCTCAGTGTCCAGGTGGGGATCAGGGACAATCTGGGGGTCTGGACTGGGACCAGTAATGTGAAATGTCCTCACCAGTGTCCCAGACTGGGACTGAGGCCACCCTCAAAGTTTGGAGGTGGCAGCAGGCCCAGCAGAGCATTCCACACGCCTCAGGGGTGGGATGCCTTCCACAGGGACCTGGACAAGCCCAAAAATTGGGTCCTCATGGAGTCCAGCAAGGCCAAGAGAGGAGAAATCCAGGAGCAGCCCCTCCCTGGGCTGTGGAGAGGGAGAAAACAGGATGGAGGAGGAGAAGAACAGGATCCAACCCCATGATGTCCCCAAGCCTCTGTGCCCTGCAGGGACCTGTTTTTATCCCATCCCAGTCACTCCACCAAAGAACCCACAAACACCATCTTGACCCATTTCTGTTTCTGTTCTCTGTCTGTGGGATGTGCCTGGAGCTGGCCAGGGATGCAGGAAGGGAGTCTGTGCCTGGATCCTGATTTTTTTGGGGTGTTAAGGACAGAATCCTGTGGTCCAGTTAAATATTTTCCATGGTGCCTCCACCATGTCAATTTTATAATTCCCATCAGTCTCCCATCCCCATGGATCTCCACACTGCTCGGGAAGCCCCAGCAGGAGCAGCTTTATTGACAGGAAAGGCGTTCTGCTCATCATGAAAACTTCCTGCAGGAAAGTGCTGCTTTCAATCAAATCCTGCTCAGGAGGGCGAAGGGAAGGAGGATTCTGTCACAGAGCTTTTTGGCAAAGTGAAAACCTCCCTGTTTCCACACATCTGGAAGGGAAAGCTTCAATTTCGCACCTCGAAGTGATTTTCACGCTGACATTTCTTTTATTCCATGTAATCAGGCAGCCCTAAATATTAGAGTTTCTCTGCCAGAAGGAAACATTGTGAGAGGCATTTCCCCACCTTTCCCACCTTCTCTTCCCGTGCTTTTCCTCCCTTTAGGTGTTTGGGAAGAGTGGAGTTTTTCTCAGGTGCTAAAAATTTCGCTGCCTCTTCACTTGGGAGAATTTCAGACTCTTTGCCCCCCCAAAAAAAGCCACAAAATCTCATCTTTTGCCTGATTCTTCTCAGCTTTCTGCACTCCACAGCTGGAATTTCTCCAGCCTTTCCCTCTCTGGATGTTCAACCCAAGACTCGGTGGTTTTGACCAGCAACCAGGAGAGAGGAGATTTAGAAAGAAGATTATGCAAAGAAGTAGTGGCCCTTTTTTCCCCCCCTTTCTCCTCATCTTGTGCAAATTACCCTATTATTCTGCTCCCTTAGGATGCCTGACTGTCCTTATTTCTTCTTTTGAGCTAAAGTCATCCATGCATTAAATTAGTTCTCTGCCTAGAAATAGCTTGATTACTTTCTCCAAGCCTCACTTAATGGGAGGCTCCCAGAGTGTTTTAAAAATAAAAACAGGGCAAAAAAGGGAAAAGAGGAGGGAAAAGGAGGAGCAGGGGTGGGATGGAGCCTCCTGGAGCCCTTGGAGGAGGGATTTGCCTGGAGTGGGAGGTGTTGTGGAGGGATCCATCCCCATCCCAGTGCTCATGGGGTGGGTTTGGAGCTCTGTAAAGTCCTGGCCATCATCTCTCCCACAGCTCTGGGTCAAAAATTGGGTTTTCCTCGTGGTTTGGTTGAATTTTGCCTCAGATTTCTGATTTTTCCATGTGGTTGCTGTGATGGAAGGGAAAGAAGGGAGACCTTGGTGGGACACCCCATCCCAGAGCTGAGCATGGGACAACTGCAAACACTGGCAGAGCTTGGGAAGAGCCAGGATCCCTCAGAATCCCCAATTTTCTTCCCTACAATCAGCCTGCCCCCAGTGCAAGGCTCCTGATGTGCAGAAAGGAGCAGATTTGGATAATAAACCTCAATTCTTTGATGTTTCTGCTGTAATAACACAACAGGCACAAATCCCATTCTGGGAAGGCTGTGGGACCACAAAACTCCCTGCCAGCTTCCCAAATTCCTCCCCTCTTCCTGCAGCACCTTTGATCCCATTTCCTCCTTTCTGGGGCAGCCAAGATGCTCATCCCTGCTCCACCCACAAACCTCAGCAGATCCCTCACATCCCTCATTATTTCCCTCACATCCCTCATTATTTCCCTCACATCTCTCATTATTTCCCTCACATCTCTCATTATCTCCCTCATACCCATCATTATCCATTTTATGCCCCTCCTTACCTCCCTCCCATCCCTCCTTTCCATCCAGGACCAGCAGGAAAGGTGAAGCTCAGCATCCTTGGAGCCTCCAGCACAATTCCAGCTGCTCTCACCCACTCCAGGCTCCCAGCTGGGCACTGGGATCATCCCTGACTTTCTCTCTCTGCTGGGACTCTCATGGTTAACCATGGTTCTTCTTCTCACCCTCCCTCCCTGAGAATCTTTTCCGAGGAGAAAGATGAGGCTGAGCCTCCTGAGAGGGGCAGTGAATGTCAGATAATGGCTCAGAAAATGTCCTGAGCACTTCTGCACCCACTCCTGTGTGCAGCCTTGACATTTGGGCTGTTTTGGGAGTGTTTGGTTATTTTCCCCCTTATTTCCCTGCCTGTTGGGCAGGTGGCTGTTCCCAGCTGTTTGCAGGAGCACCAGGAGCTGTTCCCTGCTAATTCAGGGCAAATTATCTCTCATTTCCCACTGAGTTTTGCTGTATCCTCCCCAGAATTGCATCTTTCCCCTCCTTCCCAGCTTTTCTTCCCACTGGCTCCTCCAAAATCCCTCTCACCGAGTGCTGGGAGTAATTTGAGGAGCACAGGAGATCTGCAGGGAAGGTGTGAGGCTGCTGCCCTCTCCCAGGACATTCCCTGTACCCAGTGATGCTCCTCCTCCTCCTCCTCCTCCTCCTCCTCCTCCTCTCTGGGGTCAAACCAGTTCTCCCAGCAGCTGGAGCCACCCCTCCTGTCCCTGCTGAAGGAATAATTTGTGATTTGGATCATCCAAGCAATCAGTTCCCATTCTGGAGAGTCCCTCCCCTGCTCCCACAAACGGAGCAGGGGCTGCCATGGGATGCTGATCCCAGAGATGGGAGGGACAGGGGGAGCCTGGAGGAGATGGAGCAGAAAGTTGTGATAATTGATAAAAGATTCGTGTTAATCACAGAAGTATTGGGGTTTGTATAAACCAGAATATTAAGGTCTGAAGTGAACATCAGATAAAGGAAAATATGTGATTAAATAATTCTGTTTTAAATCCTCCCTGTTATGAATATTATGTTTTCTAAATAAGTTGTATCTTCTACCAGCTTACCAAACCAAATTTTTCAATAGTCCAATAGATTTTGCAAGCTCAGATTTCCTGCCTTTGTTTGATCAATGCTGCCTATCTACAAAGACCAGACTTCCCAATTTTCCCCAGTTTTTATCTACCAAGACCGGATGGTTATCTATGAGACTTGACAAATCCCTCAGAGACTTTACGGATGTTTATTTCAACCACCACTGCTTACCTGGCAAAATTATGACAGCAAAAAAAAAAACAATTATTGATGACAATGAGAGACCATACTATAAAGAGAAGCTGCAAACCAAGGTTTGATGGAGTGTGGAGTGGGCAGGGACCCCTCACGTTCCCCAGCGCTGCTTTGCTCTGTCTATATAAAATAAAGCAATCTAAATTTGGCTGAATATTGTAACTTTTTGTTTCTCATTTATAACAAAGAGATGGTTTGGGTGTCCCCAAAACCAGGAGAAGTGTTCTCAAACAGCAGTGGGGACACGACAGGGGTCTTGCTCTCCCTCCACTTCCAGGCTCTCCTTGCCTTTTCCAGGGCAGTGGGAAATGGAATTTTCCCCCTCTGTGAAACTTTCCAGATGTTTGGAGGGTTCAGCTGAGCCTGAGGCCTTTTCCATGGGCTCTGTGGGAGCAGAGCCACATCTGGAGGGTGTTTTGCACCATCAGGCTGCTTTCCATGGGAATTCCCACTCTGAGCATCCCTTCTGGAGCTGAAGTTCCTCACTTCACTTTTTCCAAGGCACAGAGGAGCTCCTGGCCGTGGGTGGGGAGGTGGGAGGGCAAGATCCCCAAACTGGGGAGCACCAGCACGGAAAATGTCCCCAGGTCTTTCCCAGCCCCTTTCCTGATTGCTGGAGGAGATTTAAAAATGCTCCAGGAAAATCCTATCTGTGCTGAGAGAAGGAATGAGGCCTTTTCTTCCTTTAATTAAACAGAAAATGTCTCCCTCCAAAGTCATTAATTACTAATGACACAATTAGAGCCAGTAGAGAGGGGAAGGAGGGATGTGATGAGAAAGAGACAAAACAAACTCAACACCCCCAAAAAACCCACTGGCAATTGGAGATGTTTGAAGCTTGAGAGGAATTAAGGAAATAATTGCTCGATTTGAAGTTAATTCTCATTCCTGCTGGCCCACACAGGATGGGATGGGAACCCCCCTCCCAGTGCTTCCCAGAGTAAGGGGAGGGGAATCTGATGTTCCTGCTTGGAGCAGATCCTGAGGCGTGTCAGGGTCCTGAAAATCTGGATTTAGCTCCATAACCCAAATACTCACCCTTTCCCACATCTCCCTTGCCACTTCTCATGCCCTGCTTTTCCCTCCCCAGCCATCCCATATTCCCAGACAAGGAATGAGCTCTTTCCTCTTGCCCCACCCCGAGCTCTGCTGGTCCCAGGGATGGAGCAGAGCAGAGGACAAGTGTCCTAGGTTACAAAGTAAAGATGTGCCAAAAAGTCTGTATTCTATCACCATCTGCTGAAACCAGGTGGGGCAGTGATCCTTATCTCTGTGGGAGATACATCCTCTGCTAATGGGCCAGCTGTTAGAACCAAGTGGGGCAGTGTTCTTTATCTTTCCCACAGCCCATGCTTCCTCCAGGAGATATCTCCTGTTAATGGGCCATTCAGTCCCACTGTGTGACTGATAAAATTACATCATCCCGCTGGGAGATGCTCCAACCAGGGGGAGGAGCCAAGCCTTTCCTACCCAGATAAAAACTGAGATTTGGAACACCAAGGCAGCCCTTACCCACTGGTTTCCAGAGGACAAGAGCTACCAGGATCACTGCCAGACCTTTGCAGAGGATCACTGCTTCAACAAGAGCACTTCATCTGGACTGCTACCACCACCCTAACCAGCGGGGTGTCAGGTTGTATTCTGACTCTGTCAGTGGTTTTCCTTTCATTTTTTATTTCTTTTGTTTCTTTTTCCTATGAAACTGTATTTCTGACTTGGAGTCTCTCACTGGTTTTGCTTTCAAAACCATTACAACAAGCAGGGACAGAAAACCCATTCCTGAGTCTGAAGCTCCTTGGCTTCCAAAGTCCAGCTGGAATTGTTTGAGGAATCTCTGCAAAATAAGTGAAAGGTGTGGGAAGGAGGGAGCCCAGCAGAGCTTCTTATTCCTCTGGAATCTGACACTAGAATGGCTTTGGGAGCCAAAGGAGGAGGGGCTGCATTAGGCAAAAAGGGCAAATTCCAGCCTCTGTTTTGGGGTGAAAACAACCTCTGAGCTGGAGGTGGGGTGGGGACAGCCCTGGGGGTGGCAGAGGAACAGGTGGAGGTCACCTCGTGGGGGATCTCCAGGTTTTCCACCTTTATTTCCATGCAGGACATCCCTTGGGAAGTGAAGGTCCCAAATCTGCGCCTGGAAGGGATGAGGACCACGGCTGTGCTTCTCCTCTGGGGCCCACAGGGGACAGCAGGGTTTCTGTAGTCCTGCTTTAAATCCCCTGGCACTGATGATTTCACTGTATCCCAAAACTGAATTTTTTCAGAGGGATGGCTCCCACCCCACATCATCTCTGTCTGACTCCAAAACTCCCCAAAATCACAAAACCAGAAAGGAGGAAGGTCCATCCTTGCTGTTCCTGCCCTGGTGGGCACCACGCTCCTCCCATCAGGAGGCTGCAAAGTTCTTACCTGGGGTTGCAGAATTCCCAGAGCAAAAATTCCCTTTGCCCTGTGCCCCTCAGGCAGCAAAATTTGCTCAGCATCAGTCGTGGAGGGCCCAGTGAAGGTCTCTGTGCCCTGTCTTCTACTGGGATATCCTCCCACATCACTTCCCACCAATTTCTTATCCTGGATGTGCAGAAAAAATGTGAGGAAAGGCAAAAAATGGGAAGAAAAATCCAAGATATTTTTTTTTGACTGTTCAGTCCCCCCAGAGGTGGGGAGGGAGAAAATCTCCTAATCTATGGTTTTGCTATCGAGCAATTATGTGCAAATGAGTTAATTACAGGGTCACAGGAGCCAGAACCATTAATTAATCCCCAGCATGAGCTGGAAAGACGAATTCTTTGCTGCAGTAAACAAATGTGAGGAACGTGGTGAGGAATCAGCTGCCTCTGGATGATGCCTGAGCTCCACGGAATGCTTGGATTGCCCCCCCCAGAACACAGAGCTGCCCTTTGCATCCCTGCCAAAGCTCAGGAGCAGCTTTCCTGGGAAATCCTTGTGTTTGGGGAAGGGGAGCAGGGGAATGAGCACAAATCCAGATGTTTGGTCACCCCTGGAAAAGCTCAGAGGCGAAGGGTGCTGCTCCCTCCTGGTGTTCCCAGTGTTTGGAGCAGGGGTAGGACAGTGGATCCCATTAAATCCCATTGGATCCAGCACATCTCCAATGAAAGGGCTCTGAAGCCAGCCCAGAACAAAGGAAACTTTGTTGTAAATCCTAGAAAAATATCCTATTTTCTCTTTTTTCATCTTTTTTTTTTCCATTTTATTGGCACTTCCCCTCATTTCCCCACACGAAGCAGTTGGAAAGGGTGAGAAACCTCCTGAAATTCTTGTGGCAAATTCTTCCTCTAAAGCCAAACCACCCAAATTTTAAAAAATCCTGGGTTTTTTGCTTTAGGCTGTGTGAGCTGACTGCACACAATGAAATGAGCTTATACCCTCTATTTATTCAGCTAAATGGAATAGGAATAATGGAAATCATCCCCAGTTCCTCCTGGAATGGGCAAGGCAGGATGAAACTCCCCTGGCTGGGTCTCAGCACCTCCCTGCTCTGCATTCCTTTGTCATTCCCCTGTTCCCCCTGGACCTGTGGGTTCATCCCAAGGGGGAGACCCCCAGATCCCAATGGAGACGCTCAGCATGGAGACTGCAATCCCAAAAAAACAACTGAGGGAAGCTGGGAAGGACGTTCCCTTCCTGATCAGTGGGAGTTTTTACACACTTTCCCCAAAACCCCATCATTTTAGGGCTCTCCACACCTTCTTTTAATCTCAAACAATTAAACCCCATAAATCCATTTTAAAAGGAAGTCAAAACTTCTCACTTCAAAGCGATCCAAAGGGAGCTGAGTGTCCTGAAGTGAAACTTCTTGGTTTGAAAGCAACAGAATGAAAATCCCAGCTCCTCCCAGACACATTCCTGGGCTGTCCCTCTGCTGGGTGTCACCAGTGATGGGGTTTGGTATTGGAACAAGGACAATGAACCATTGGCAGTGCTTAATTCCACAACTCCAAATCGTTGCTGCTGTTGCATCCCGGATAAACCACACAGGGATAAACGTGGAGCCCAACAAACCACCCCGGGTGTTGGCCCAGGAGCTCAAGGTGTGACACTGACATCCTCATCCACGTCTTCATCTTCAAATAAATTTCTTAGAGCAGCAGAAATCTGGGGATAGGGATCAAAAATTAGGGAGCAAAAAATTAACTCCAGTCACCAACCAGTGACGAGACCATCAGTGCTCAATCAATTTCCAGGAGATCCCAGGAGTTTTCCTGGGATTTCTCCTCTCATTTATGGGATCTCTGACCTTTACAGAATTGGCCAGCACTGTTTGTTCTCCCTCTCCTGCCTCCCTGTTCCTACTGATCCCTCTCTTCCCAGCCCTGATAACTTTTGGGAAGAGCATTTTGGGAGCCTTGTCAGCCACAGGGAGAGGTGTCCCATGGCCCTGGAGGTGATGAGGATTCCAGGATGAGGAATCTCCCTGTGAAATGGGATATTTTGCACCAGAGCCTGGGGGATCAGATGGGAAGAGCTGGGAAATGTGGGCTGGGTGATGCTTTTGGGGACAAGTGAATCGTGGCCCCAAACACAGTGATCAGAGAGCAAAAGCTGCTGGGGAACAAAATTCCTGCTTTGCTTAGATGAGGATGGGAATGCTGAAATACAGGGATGGGGACTCCTGGATCCAGCCCTGATTCACCCCAGCAAAATCCTAAAAACCCCACAGAGGCTCAGGGATGGTTCTGGAGCTGCAGCACCCAGGAACAGCAGGATGGAAAAATCCCTGGACCATGGGGAGACTGTGGGGAAATCAAGGTGCCCACCCTGCACTGAGCCATAATCCCCTGCTGGAAAAGGGGAAAAAAGGTTGGGATATCTAAACCCTGCCAGCAGCAGAGCAGGAGGGAGGCCAGGCAGCTCCCTGTGTTAAAGGAGAGAGAGAAAATGAGTCCTTTTTGGTCTCCTCACCCATTTACACACATCAAACTTCCCAAATGCTAAGCCAAATAAAGTCGTCTTATCGGTGTATTACCACTTAAGGCTCTTTCAGGCAGATTTAGGATGAATTAGTGCTTTTTTTAACCACAAAAAGAAGAGCAAAGTGACATTTCTCACTCCATCAGCCCATGCAGCCTCTGCCTTAACCCTTGCAGGGGAGAACGGGGTCAAGGCTGGGCCAAGGTCCCTCCTGGTGCCAAGTTTTGGTGGGGAAAGTTCTGCTTCCCAGGGATCCTGGAGATTCTGGGAGAGGTTTTGGGTTGGCTCCAGAGCATCCTGATATTCCCTTGGCTGTGGTGAGTGATGCAGCTTTGGGGAGCACAGGGAGTGATCCAAACTCCCACCTCAGCCCCAGCAGTGGGAAAATGCCATCGTGGCTCGTTAGGAAGGTAAATTGGCCACTTTGAGGGGATGATGGTGGGGGTTGTGCCCATCCCGAGAGCCCCAGCCTGTGCCCAGGGACCTCTGGCTGTGTCTGGAGGGACGAATTTGGGATTCACAACAGAACCAAGGCTTGTCCTCCTTCCCACCCAAGCTGGATTTGGGACACAGGACGAGTGCTGTTGTGCATGGAGGCAAAATTCACGAGGAACTCGAGCACAGAGGCTCTCTGAGCTGGGAAAATGGGAATGGGGAGCCTGGAAGTGCTGGGGGATGCACCCCTCTCCCAGTGCCATGCCCAGGAGCACAAAATATTCACTTGGTGTGAGTTCACAGGGGTGGAATTGTCCCCCCAGAGGAGCCACCAAACGCTAATTCACCCACCAGAGAGCCACCACTCGTTAGCAATTAACTGCTTGACTTAATTGCTCTCCATCCCTCCCACTGTTCCGCTGTTTCAGGAATGCTGATGCTTTCCAAAGCCTTTTTTTTTTTTCTGTGTGTTTAGCAGGGAGCAGCCGTTGGAGGCTCTGTGGCTAAAATTATTCCTGGGGATGAATGGCTGTGGTTTTTTGGAGCCTCCAGGAATGGAGTCACCATCTGCTCGTGAGACACATCTTCACCACACACCCCCACAGAGCTCTGCTCCTCCTGGGCAGCCACAGAGGGCCCAGCCTGGCTGGGAAATTATTCCAGAGGGGGAAAAAAGCAGCTCCAGAGGGGACCAGAGCACTTGAGAAGCTGCCAGAAGGATAAGGGCTCTCCAAAGGATTCTCCAGCTGCTGTGGGTCCAACCTGACCAAGGCTCCTGCTCTGGAGGGGGTTTGAGGAGGGGTGGTTGAGTCCCTGGGGTTGGTGTAGCCACCATTCCTCCTTCTCCATCCACCATCCCTCCTTCTCCAGCCACCATTCCTCCTTCTCCAGCCACCATCCCTTTTTCTCCACCCACCATCCCTTCTCCTCCATCCACCATCCCTTCTCCAGCCACCATCCCTTCTCCTCCATCCACCATCCCTTCTCCAGCCACCATCCCTTCTCACCAGGCACTCCTGTGAGCCTCAGGAATGTGCTCCTATCCATGTCCCAGAAAAACCTCCTCCGTGTCCCCAAAATTCCAGGCTGAACTGCCAGTGCTGGAAATGCTGCACAAACCATGCCTTGGCAATAAAGCTTTTTAGGAATAAAGTTTTTAGGACTTGGCAATGTTTTTCCCTATCCTCAGCTGCTCCAGGGCTGAGCCAGGATGGGAACAGGTCACTCCAGGGTGGCTTCCAGCACCTCCTTCCCAATATTCACAGGGCTGCCGTGGGCACAGCACTTTGGGCTTTTCACTTGGGATCTTCTAGGGTCAGTCACGATCCAGAGCTTTGGGATTGGGGCTTTTGGCCACTCTTGGTGGTTCCTCTCTGCCCTATCCTGGACACTTAGGGACCCACCACCAGGAATTGTAATTCCCCATCTCCCAGAAGAAGCTGCTGAGATGTTGCTCCTCCTGGAGACCAAACTTCTGCAGGCTCTGTGGGGAGCCGGCACCCAGGGTATGGAGACCCAAAAAACCTTGGGAATGGCCCAGCCAGTGGCCACCAACCCCCCTGATGCCTCCCAGGTGGTGTGGAGCAAATCTGGGCTCCTTGTGGAGGTGAAGATCCAAACCTTGGCAGGTTCACCTCCAAGAGGAGCAGCCCTGGTGCCCTTCCCAAATCCTGCTATGGAAAAGGAGCCACCAGCAGAGCTGGGAAGGGGCTCCCAGGAGCCAGCCTGGCAGAGCCAGATGGTGCAGAAGGGGTGGTGGAGGAGCAGTGTTGGCATCTGTCCCAGGTTACAATGTAAAGATGTGCCCAAAAGTCTGTATTCTATCACCATCTGCTGAAACCAGGTGGGGCAGTGATCCTTA
>JAOTQP010000828.1:5866457-5878404 GCA_026413545.1 Cichladusa arquata
AAAAAAAAAAAAAAAAAAAAAAAAAAAAAAAAAAAAAAAAAAACAACAAAAAAAACAGGAAAAACCACTCTGCTTGGTGTTTTGCTCTCTTTTTTTCCCTCTCCTCTGCTGTCCCTCATCCCTGAGCCATCCTTGGACAGGGTGCTGCCCCTCGGAGCAGCCCCACAATTGGAATTGGGAATTGGGATTGGAATTGGAATTGGAATTGGAATTGGAATTGGAATTGGAATTGAAATTGGAATTCTCCCTGGATGCCGAGATCCAGATGCTCTCGGACTTTTCTCTGCCCTCCGATCCCCATCTGAGCAGGGAATTACTGCGAGGAGCAGCGTTTCCTTTCAGATATTCAATTCCAGCTCCCTGTTCCTTAATTTAATTCCACCATTCCTCCCTCCCACCCCTGGGGGAAGCGATAGCACATCCTGATATCCGCGGAGAATTCGCTTTGCTTGTCTTTAATTCGGCTCCGCTATCTAAAGGAGGAGGAAAAGAAGAATTTGCTTTATGGGATCTTTATTTTCCTCTCATCCCGTGCTTCCCAGAGCCCTGGGTCGGTGCTGGCAGCACCTTTAGGAGCTGTGGCTCTGTCCCAGTCCCTCCCAGTCGCTCCCATCACTGCACCAGTTAATCCCTTAATGCTCTCTCGCCACGCTCCCATTTCCCGAGTGTTTCTCTTCCTCCCCGGAGCTATTTTTACGAGGCCTTTTGTTACTTCCTAATTGTCCAAACCACTTTTCCACATTTCTCTTGATAAAGGCAGATTTCTAAAAGCAGTTCGGCATCTCAGCCATTTTAGCCTCATCATCTGTCTCATCCCTTTTATTGTTTAGCAAATGTCCTACTTTTGCTGGAGCATTTTTATTCCCCCCCAAGAGAGGGTTTATTTCCCCCCCCTCCTTTTTTTTTAACAGCTTTTTCTACCTCTTAAATAATTCCTCTTACACTGATTCCTCCTGCCTTTATTTCACTATTTTATTCCCACCCACTCCTCTGCTGGGCCAGCCTCCATGGGCTCTCCCAGTGCTGAGACTTGGGTTTATTTCTTTTATTCCCTTTTCCTCACAAATATCTTTGGTTTTAGGGGGTTCAGTGCATTTATCAAAGGAGGGAAAGTGCTGGTGCTGGGTTCCACCCACCCACAGTGATGTGTTGGGGAGTATTTGGCATCTCAGTGGCCAAACAGAGCAGGTTATTGAGGTTTTGGGATTTTCCAGCCTTCTCTTGGCCAAAAAAATTCACATTCCAACACTTCTCTGGTGCTTCCAGTTGTTGGAGGAAAATTCCAACAGGCCCTTGGTCCCTCACCCCAGTAAAGAAGAAATTGGTCCCTAAATGGAATTTTTGGAGCTGCCTGGGGGCCACTCGAGCAAATTATTTCCTCTCAGCGGGGAGGAAAAAACTTTGCTGCAAGAGGCTGTTGTTTCCAAATATTGGATTAGGAGACATGAAGGGAAAGGGAATCTCGGAGGCAAACAAAGCCTTTCCCTCCAGCTGAGGCAGGGGAGAAGAAAATCCTTCTGGGAGAGGATCCTGAATCCCACCCTGGGTTGTTTGTACAGAACTCACTTTGCTCTGAGCTCGACAGAATCAGGAGCTTTTCGCTGTTTAAGGCACTTTTCTTACGAGGGAAACAAAAGATGTCAAGAAGATTCAAATCTAGGTTTGGAACAAACCTTTCTCTGAAACCTCCTGAGGATCCAAACTGGTGTTTGCTGAGCTCAGAGCAGACATTTTTGGGGATTCTGGGGGGAACAAGGGATGTTTTAAGATGAAAGGGATGTTCAGCACATCCCTGTGGCTGCCCAGAGCTGAGTGGGAATGGCAGGACAAGCACATGGAGATGGAGCCTGTGCCCAGGAAAATTAGGGCAGCACATCCTGAGGTGCCTTGGTGGAGGGTGAGGGTGAGGGGAGGATCCAGACTGAGAGGATTTGGGGTGTCCATGGGCTCCTGGGTCTGGTGGAGCTCCTGCTTCCTCCCATGAGTTTGGGACAGGGAAGGTGAGGATGGAGGGAGGAATCCAGACTGGGAGAATCCATTAATTCCTCAAATCTGGCTGCAGCTCCTGCTTTCTGCAGTGAGTGTGGGACAGGGAAGGTGAGGATGGAAGGAGGGATCCAGTCAGGGAGGATCCAGGAATTCTCCAAATGTGGCTGCAGCTCCTGCTTCTTCCCATGAGTTTGGGACAGTGAGGGTGAGGATGGAGGGAAGGATCCAGCCAGGGAGAATCCAGGAATTCTCCAAATGTGGCTGCAGCTCCTGCTTCTTCCCATGAGTTTGGGACAGAGAGGGTGAGGATGGAGGGAAGGATCCAGCCAGGGAGAATCCAGAAATTCTCCAAATGTGGCTGCAGCTCCTGCTTCCTCTCCTGCCACAGGAAGGGACAGGGAAGGTGAGGATGGAGGGAGGATCCAGACTGAGAGGATTTGGGGTGTCCATGGGTTCCTGGGTCTGGTGAAGCTCCTGCTTCATCCCATGAGTTTGGGACAGGGAGGGTGAAGATGGAAGGAAGGATCCAGCCAGGGAGGATCCAGGAATTCCTCCATTCCATTAAATGTGGCTGCAGCTTCTGCTTCCTCCCATGAGTTTGGGACAGGGAAGGTGAGGATGGAGGGAGGGATCCAGCCAGGGATGATCCATGAATTCCCTTTGCCAAGCGAAGGGAAAGGGAACTTTCCATCCTGGAGGCAAACAAAGCCTTTCCAAACACCAGAGAATCCACACAGGCCTGGGGTCTCAAACAGGAAACACCTCCCTGAGGCAGGATTGCCCCACAAACCACCCCAAAGTACCCACAGCCAGCTGTGGTTTTCCTGCTGGTGCTGGATAATGCTCCAGGAATTTCCCCAGGGACTGCTCCTAATTGCCTGGAGAGTCCCTGGTGTCTGGTAGAAAAAAAGGACACATTCCCAGCACTTTTCCTCAGCAGGGCCATTAATTATGTCCTTCACTCCTCTGGCAGGCAGGGGATCCTCACCAAGCCTGTCAGAACATAATTCTCCTCAGATTCCCATTATTGCTGTCAAATCCTGTTCCAGTTGCTTCCTAAAGTCGAGAATGAGGAGGGCAGACACTCTGGCTGTCTCAGGCACAGGAGGGACACCCCATAAACCTCTTTTCCTCAGGAAATCAGGCTTGCAGAAACCAAAATACTCCTTTTTGCTGTTTCTCTGGAGCTCAGCACATCCGTCCTGGCACTGCTCTGCAGCCCTCAGCAAATTCCAGGGATCTCTCCCTCCTTGGAGCACTCCTGAAAAGTTGTCCCAGCAGAGCCTGCAAGGAATGACCTGTCCTGGAGCCACAGGAAAAGCTCCTGGAGCAAACCCAGCCCTGGAAGCAGCTGGTGAGCAGCACAGTGGGAGAAATCCCTCTGCCTTGGGGTCTCACCCTGGGAATTTACATGGGCTTTAGCTGTAGGATAATTCCTTTTTCTTCTTCCCTCTGTGGGGTGCAGAGCTTGCTGCTCTCAGGGATTGGGAGCAGCTCTATTTTGAGGGCTCAAAAACCCTGGGATGCACCAATGTCCCTGCTCATGGACAGTTTGGCACTTGCCATCTGCAGGAAGAAAATAAATTTAAAATGTCTTTTCAGGGTGGGATATTGTCCATCCTTTATCACCCTTCTGCATGTGAGTGGCAGGGAAAGTAGGAGCCAGCTGGGGATGGAGGAGGGATCCTGAGATCCAGATCCATCTCAGCTCTGGAACAAACTAGAACAGAAATTAAATGTTTTCTCTCCCTTTTTAGTGTGCCTGATGCCTTTTTTAGGACTCTCATGGGAGGCAGGCAGAGCTCAGGGATGTGGGCAGAATAAAGCACTGGCTAAAGGTGGGGGGAAAGAATTCCAGGTGGGAATAACTCCTTGCAGCAGAACCAGGGGCAGTGACACAGGGACAGGGACCTGTGCTGGGTGGGGACATCCAGGCATGGAGCAAAACACAGCTCAGGAGCTGGAATATAAAATGTGGGAAGAGAAAATGGATCCAGCAGTGGATGAGGGAACAGGACAGGGCAGGACCCTGGGGCAGCTGAGCCAATGTCACCTTGGCCAGGCTGTGCTGGGGACAAGGATTTGGGCTGGGGTGTCCTGCAGGCACAGGGCACTCAGTGGGAAGGTGAAACATCAGGATTGATCTTTCCTGTCTGGGAGGAGAATTTTTAGGGGCTGCTCTGCCCCTGTGACAAAGAAACTGCAAGGAAAAGTGTCCCTGAGTGCTCAGGGACTTTGTTCCCCCAGCTGGTTGGGCTGCAAGGTGAGGTTTGAGCGAGTGGAGCAGGGATCTGATCAGGATGAAG
Organism: Cichladusa arquata; assembly: GCA_026413545.1. NCBI lineage: Eukaryota > Metazoa > Chordata > Aves > Passeriformes > Muscicapidae > Cichladusa > Cichladusa arquata. The sequence goes on from JAOTQP010000828.1 coordinate 5,870,753, forward strand.
GTGCTGAGCTCCCCTCTCCAGCCCTGAACACAGCCTGCAGCTCCCAAAACTCCAGAATGAGAGACCAGGAGAGTCTCTCCCTTTCTCAGACTCCAGAAGGAGAGACCAGGAGAGTCTCTCCCTTTCTCAGACTCCAGAATGAGAGACCAGGAGAGTCTCTCCCTTTCCCAAAACTCCAGAAGGAGAGACCAGGAGAGTCTCTCCCTTTCCCAAAACTCCAGAATGAGAGACCAGGAGAGTCTCTCCCTTCCCAGAACTCCAGAATGAGAGACCAGGAGAGTCTCTCCCTTTCCCAGAACTCCAGAAGGAGGAACCAGGAGAGTCTCTCCCTTCCCAGCACTTCACAGCTCGCAGAAGTTGGTGCTGAAGGCAGAAAGGAGCCCTCGCTTCCTCTGGTGGGAAGGAACCAGGGAAAGGAAGGAAATGAAATCATCCTCCTCCACAAGGCAGCAGAATGCCAAAATCAGCCAGGATCCGGCTCCAAACCACCCCCAGAGTGTTTGGGGGTTCGGTGTCAGGGAGTGACACAGCGAGGAATGTTGGGAATGCTGGGAATACTGGGAATGCTGGAAATGCTGGGAATGCTGAAATGCTGGGAATACTGGGAATGCTGGAAATGCTGGAAATGCTGGGAATACTGGGAATGCTGAAATGCTGGGAATGCTGAAATGCTGGGAATACTGGGAATGCTGAAATGCCGGGAATGCTAGAAATGCTGGAAATGCTGGAAGTGCTGGAAATGCTGGGAATGCTGGGAATACTGGGAATGCTGGGAATACCGGAAATGCTGGGAATGCTGGAAATGCTGGGAATGCTGAGAATACTGGGAATGCTGAAATGCCGCGAATGCTGGAAATGCTGGGAATGTTGGGAATACTGGGAATGCTGGGAATGCTGGGAATGCTGAAATGCTGGGAATACGGGGAATGCTGGGAATACCGGGAATGCTGAAATGCTGGGAATGCTGGAAATGCTAGGAATACTGGGAATGCTGGGAATAATGTGAATACTGGGAATGCTGGGAATGCTGGAAATACTGGGAATGCTGAAATGCTGGGAGTGCTGGGAATGCTGGGAATACTGGGAATGCTGGGAATGCTGGAAATGCTGAAATGCTGGAAATGCTGGGAACGCTGAAATGCCGGGAATGCTGGGAATGCTGGGAATGCTGGGAACACTGGGAATACTGGGAATACTGGGAATGCTGGGAATGCTGGGAACGCTGGGAACACTGGGAATACTGGGAATGCTGGGAATTCTGGGAATGTTGGGAATGCTGGAATGTGGCTGCCAAGGTGCAGCAGCCCCGCTGCAGCTCCGTGCCCCCGAGCAGATGTTGCTCCACCAGCACTCATCTGCTTCCAGATGTTCCTGACTAATGAGCAGCTACCTCGTGCTCCTTCCCTTCTTCCTGGGGTCATCCCAGGACTGAGGCATTTAAAAATATCCATTTTTTATGGATAAAAAGTGCAGCTCTGCACAGCCAAAGTGTTTTGCTGCACGTTGGGAAGTTCCAGTGCAGTGACTGGCCAGGATTTGGGGAGCATTTTAAACTCCTTTTTAAAGGAGTGAAGCAGAAGTGTTGATGCACTTTTCCTCCAGCAAACTCCATGGATGCTGCAGGTATGAAATTCATCCTGATGGAGGTGGGCTGAGTTTCCAAATCATCCCATGCAGGAGATGGAGGGAGACCCCAAATCATCCCATGGAGGAGGTGATGGAGAATCCCCAGTGTAGGAGGTGGATGGAGAGAATCCCCAAATCATCCCATGAAGGAGATGGACTCAGAGCCCCCCAAATCATCCCCTGCAGCAGGTGGAAACAGAACCCAAAATCATCCCATGGATTAGGTGGAGTTAGAGTCCCAAATGATCCCATGCAAAAGGTGGATGGAGAGACCCCAAATCGTCCCATGAAGGAGATGGGCTCAGGGGCCCCCAAACCATCCCATGCAAGAGGCAGATGAAGAAATCCCAAATCATCCCTGCAGGAAGTGGGCTCAAAGTCCCCCAAATCATCCCATGCAGGAGGTGAATGGGGAGATCCCAAATCATCCCCTGAAGGAGATGGGCTCAGGGCCCCCCAAACCATCCCATGCAGGAGGCAGATGAAGAGATCCCAAATTATCCCTGCAGGAAAGCTTCTGAGCTCAAACTCCCCCAAACCTTCTTTCTCACCCTTGAAATGTTTAATTGTAGCTCTTGTTCTTAAGAGTCTTGTTTTTTTTTAATAAAAAGATGTCAGGAAGTTCTCTTCCAATTAGGATTTAGGCAGTGGCCAGGCCTTAATTCTACCTGGATGGGAAATTGTGCAAACCCAAGTGTTTTCTGCATCAAAATAATATTCCAGTCATTTTGACTTGGCAATTTAACCCTATCAATATGGCAGCTGAAGCAAATTTTGGGGTGAATTTGATGCTCATTTTCTAAACATGGACATCTAATTCCTCATTGAATCAAAGCATCCTTGAGCTCAAATCATCCCATGCAGGAGGTGCAGTCAGAGCCCCAAGTCTCCCCATGCAGGATGCCCCATCTGCTCTTTTTCCAAGGGATTTTGGAAGGGGATAAACACCCTGCCCCTGACATCTCCACTGAGCCATATTATTGGGTTGGGATTAAATAGAAACCCCTTTGCAGGTGGCAAATCTATAAAAATAAATCAGTTCTGGAGCCAGCACAGTGAGAGGGAGGCAGGAGCCCTCAGCTCTGGCTGCACTTGTAATCCAGGGGGAAATGAGTGTGTGAATAAAGAATGGGCACTGGGAAAATCAAACACATTATTGTGGGGAAGATAAGTCTATTAAAGCCTTGCTGCAGAGGCTGCCTGATGGATTTCAGAGTTCTCTGCCTCTGGCTGCAGCTCTTCCCCACCCACCCAGAGCGGGCTCTCCGTGCATCCAGCTCACCTGCATGGACATTCCTGCCTCTTTTCCTGATCCCATAATGCCCTGAAGTGGCTTTTAGTGAGCTCAAGGGTTACCTAAGAACAGGGGCCAAAATTAAGGGAATAAAAAGCAGTTTATTTAATTTTATTGAAGGGCCTTCAGGTAATTTGGGGCAGATGAAGTTCCCCAGGGGCTACACCCAAAATGGACCACGGGTCATGGGGTTTCACACTTTTATAAGTTTGGTCCATTTCCATATTGGGGTTAATCTCCCAATTACAGCTTCAGGTAATGAAGTCATTTACCCTAAATTTGCTCCCCTCAACTCATTTTTGTCTCCATTTCTTGGGATCTGAAGCAGTGAGGTGTCCTTGATTGCCAGGCCCAGACAGGAATTGTTGTGTCTGCCCAGAATGGGAGCAGCAGCTCACACTGTGTATGGAGTTTAGAGTTATCCACTGAAGAACTGCAGGATTACAAATAGGTGAAAATATAAAAGCTAAAATCCTAAGGGATCAGTGGGAGCTGGGTGAATTTGGGAGCACAGCACCCTCAGCCCCCAGTCCTGGTGGGGTTTCCAGGCTCTGCCCCCACCCCTGATGGGGACAGCATTGCACCAGGGTTATCCTGGAGGGAAAACCAAACCCAGAGTTTCCATGCTCAGCTGCAGGATGGGATGGGCTGGCAAAGCTTGGCTTCATCCCAGCATCTCTGGGTGCTGACACTCTCCTTTTCCCTCTCCTTGCACCACCTGAGCTGCCCTGAGACGGCTGGAACCCAGCAAGAGGGGGTGATGAGGGGTCTTGTGGGGTCTCCAGGATTTCATCAGGCAGGGAATCCCCCACCCCTGTCCACAGCCACCCCAGGTGCTGTGTCCTGCTCTCCTTTTGAAACTCTGTCCCTGCCCCATCACCCCTGGGTGTGCAGGCAAAGGGGGACAGCACCCCTGGCCACCCCTCCTGGCCGTGGTTTTGCTGTCAGTGCTGCTCCAGAGGATAAAGGCAGTTCCTCACTCACCATCCTCGAGCTCCTCACCCCACCTGAGCACAGCAAAAGCTGCTTCTCCTCTCCCTCAACCCCAAAGCAGCAGCAGCACCAAGGTCCCCATGGGCCAGGACCTCGTGGGGCAGGAGGGATGGGGTCACCCCACTGTCCCCAAGCTCAGCCCCACAGCACTGAGCCTGCCTGTGCTGCCCTAATTAGAAATACCCCAATTAATCAGTGCATTGCAGCTCTGAGAAGAGCCTGTGTTGTTCTGCACTGACCTGAAAGGATTTCTCAGCTGTGGCAGGGGACAGTGTCTGCTCCCATTCCAGCTTTCCCTTCTGATCTGGGCTTGGGTGCCTTGGCCTTTTTTTCTTTTTCTTTCTTTCTTTCTTTTTTTTTTTTTTTTTTTTTTTTTTTCCCCTGCAAAGAGAAAAGGGTTTTATTTGTGTTTCTCCTTCAGCAGCAGGAAATTTCCAAAGGAACAGCCACTTCCAGTCAAAGTTTATCCTTCCTGAACAGGCTGGTGAGGTCTGGGGAGGTTTTCTCCTGTTTCTTTTTGAACTTCTCCAGGATGAGTCTCAGGCAAGGTGGGAATGGGGTGTGGGGTCACCACCCTCAGCTCTGTGCAGGGACATGGGAGGGGACAAGCTGCTGTGTGGTAACTGTCCCACAGCCAGGTGACAGATCCAGGGAAGTGGCTTTGGGCTGTTCCTGCCTCCACTTCAGTCCAGAGCACAGCTCAGGCTGGGCTGAGTTTCTCACCCCACACAGGGCAGGGAGGTTCTTGTTTCCAGCTGAGGCTCAGTCCTGGGCTTTGGGGACACAGGGAGGACAGGTGAGGATCTGCCTTTTCCCCCAGGTAACAAGAGGAAATGGTCTCAAGTTGCTCCAGGGGAGGTTTAGGTTGGAAATTAGGGGAAAATGTCTTCATAAAAGGGTTGTGCAGCTCTGGCACCGCTGCCCAGAGCAGTGGTGGAGTCACCATCCCTGCAGGGATCTCAAAGCAGCGTGGATGTGGCACTTGGGGACATGTCAGTGGTGGCCTTGGCAGTGCTGACATTGAGCTCCACGACCTGGGAGGGCTTTTCCAACCTAAATGACCCCGCAATTCCACGTCCACGGTGCCGTGAGGAAAAGCACCACAATCCATCCCCGTTTCTGCTTCCTGCCCTTCTCCAGACACACAACAACCCCTTCCCCAGTCCGTGTGTCACTCCCTGGAAATGGGGAGCAGGACACAGATCAGCCCTGAGCAGAGCTGGGATCTCAGCTGGAGCCTGGGATTGCCCCATCCTGCAGTGGGAAATTGTCCCACTGCCATTGTCACAGCTGAAAGGCAGCAGAAAAGGGGGCATTTATTTGGGATGGTGGTGGAACCGTCAGCCACAGGCAAAGTGGCATTTTGGGGCGTGTGAGAGCTGCTGGGCATCATTTCCTTGCTCAGATCTGCACCGAAGGAGCTCAGGGGTGTTAATTTAAAGCTCTGTGGTGCCACAGCCCAGCCCAGGTTTGCTCCATCCCAGAGCGATGCTCACGCTCCCGAGGGCAGAGCTGCAGCTTCCCCTTCTCCTGCCTGGGCTCCCACCCTGGGGGAAGGTTCCTGCAGCAGAGAGGCGGCTCCAGCCCGGGGTTGGCGTTTGAAGAACGAGCTGGATGCGCGCTGTGCGATTTGGGGAATTGCAGAGCGGGGAGGCAGCGGCAGCTCCGAATATTGGGGGTAAAATAACATCAATAACGGAGAGAGTCGAAGAGAACCAGCCAGGGCTGCCCGTCCGCTGGCTGATTTAGGATTCACTTTGAAAACAGATTCCCCTTCAGGGGAAAAACGCGTGCGAGCCCCGCCGCAGCCCCCGTGCGCTCCCGGCAGGAGGAGCTCGGGAAGGGAAGGATTGCGGGGAAAAAGCGGAGTTTTGTGGGGCCAAACCCCTTCGGGAGAGGGGCTGGGCCGGCAATTCCCACTCGTAAATGGAGTGTGAGTGGCCAGGATTTGGCTGGCGGTGGTCACCGGGGAGGACAGCAAGAAGAGTATGGAAAAAGATCTACAACTTATAATGATGTATTTAAGATGAGTTGAGTGTTTAGATATATCCATAGAGATAAGGGGAAGATGTATTTAAAGAACAGAAATAAGAGTGTGGGAAAGGATACGGAATTTTAGTGACATATTAAAGTAAGTTAAGTGTTGAGGTATAGAAGTGGTGTGTGTTATAGTGAGGTGTTGAAGTATAGAGGTGGGGGAAAGTGTATTTGAGGAGCAGAAATATATGTGTGATTATTTAGAATCTCTATTAAGGAGAAATGGTTTTAGTGTTCCAGATAAAAAGTTAAGAGAATTGTTAATATATGTTAGAAAGAATTTTCCAGATGTAGATCCTGATTCTGTTTTAAGTGAAACTTTCTGGGATCGAGTTGGTCTGAAACTTTTTGACGATGTTTGTTTAGAAGACAGAAAAGCTCCTTTGTTATTTCCCTCTTGGGAGAGGCTCGTCCTGAGCGCAGGAATCCAGCGCATCCCTCTGGGAAGAGCTTCAAAGGCTCTCCCTCCCCAAACACCTTTCCTGCTCGTAGCCTCTGCTCTGCGCTCTCATTTCTTTTCAAACACCGCCTAATCACGCTAATTAATACATTCTGGGGTAATTCTTCCTGGCTTCCATCGAGTTGAAATCAGCTTTTATCAGCGTTTTGCCGTGGCCAGGTCCTTGTGCTCTATCCCACCCTGGTGCTCCTTCCCCGTCTGTTTTCTCCTCCCCGAAGGTGACACCACAGCATGATTGGAATTGCCCTTTACAGCCAAAATTGATCATTTTGCCCTTTGATCTTGCTCTCTTCTTGCCTCCCCTTGCCCTGTGCCAGCAGGAGCGATGAGGGGCGCTGGGGATGGGTCAGCACAGGCACACAGGTGGTTTTTTCTCCCCAGAAAATGTTCTTTTTTTTTTTCTCTTGGAGCACACACACCCTCCTGCTTTGTCCTTGTGGAGGCTGGGGGAGAAGGAGGGTCTCAGGTCCATCAGGCATGGGATGGGAGCTGCATCCCCCCTCAGCTCTCCAGGGGAAAAAGGGATGTTTAATCCCAGATTTCTGTGGCTGGGGAGCTGAGAAGGTTTGGGGGTTCCTACACGAATCACTCCAGCTTGTGGCCCTGTTCGGGGTCAAAATCCCCCCTTCCCCTTCCCCCAGCACACACAGACAAAGCAGAGGCAGTAATGGAAGAGGCTCCAGGATGGTTTTGGCACATTTACTGATATTCCCCGGGGGGAATTCCTGCTGCAGAGCCGAGCCGCCCCTCCCTCGCTGCTGTCCCCGCTGTCCCTTGGCTGCTGCCGGCGATGCTGTGATCGATCCCCGGTGTCACCCCGGGCCGGGTCAGAGCCCCGCGCCCCCAGTCACCCTCATCACGGTCATTAATCTTCATCAGACGTGCCAGGGCGGCTCGGAGCCCTTCAGCCCCGGCTCGGCTGGGCTGTCAAACCCAGGCTGAGCCCCTCCGTGCCCGGGGAAGAGGCAGGAAGGCGGAAAATGTTGATTTTTGGACACCTGCTTTTTAAAGAGCACAGATATCAGAGCGTGCCCTTGCTGTCACCCTCTCCCTTCCCGTCCCAATCTCCCCTTTCACAGCCCCCAAAAGGACCAGAAGGCAGGATTAACAGCATCGTTATTTTCTTTCCCCTCTTTCCCCTGCAATTATTTGCATTGAAAATCCCAAGGGAAGAATGATTTAAAAGAGTGGGAGTAAATTTATAAGTTTTTAAACAGTGTGCCAAGGGAAAAATAAGTCTTC
>JAOTQP010000828.1:5921717-5931861 GCA_026413545.1 Cichladusa arquata
CTGAAATCATGGAAGAAAGGGAAAAAGTATCCTTTGATGCGGTTGCCATAAAAAAGAAAGAAAAAAAAAGAAAAAAACAAGAACGTAACAAAAAAACCACAACCCAGAGCCGGGTGAATAATTAATCCCAAGCAGATGCGATTAATCGGCGGCAGGAGCAGCTCGGCGGCGGAGTCCCCGCATCCGAAGGCAAAGTTTGGGGGGGGGGGACACCCCGGGCTCGGCGCTGGCAGCGGGGGGACCCCGCCAGCAGCGGTCCAAGGAGGGGGTCCCCGCCTCCCCCGCGTTAAAGAGGGGGTGCCCCCCCCTCCTGCTGGCAGATGGATGGGCACGGGGGGTGCCGGAGGCTCGGGCAGTTTTGGGGGGCTCTGCCGCGGCCCCCCCGCCTGTGCCGGGCCGGGCTGGGCGCTCCGGTGCCCGCTCGCCCGGCCCGAGCCGCATCGGGCTCCGCTGGGTGCCAGCGAGGGGAGGGCGGCAGGGGGGAGGCGCCTTCCTCCTCCTCCTCCTCCTCCTTCTCTTCTTCCTCCTCCTCCTTCTCCTCGCGGCCGCCACCTCCCGCTTCCCGAGCCCCCCAGAGAATTCCCCGCACCCCAACACCCCCGGCTGCGGCGGGGGCAAAGCGAAGGGGTGCTGACAACTGGGGGGTTCTGAGGGTGGGTGCGGAGAGGAGCGGCCGGGTTTGGTCACTCCTGGCCACCCTGGGGGTGTCCCCTGCGTCCCCTCTGTGCCACCCGCGGGGATCAGCCTTGTCACCCCCTCCCTGCGGGCTGAGCACATGGGCTGGGGGTATTGAAGGTATTGGGGGTATTGGGGACCCCCTGTGCCCCCTGGAATGAGGGATCAGCCTTGTCACCCCCTCCGTGGGGGCTGTGCACATTGGCTGGGGTATTGGGGACACCCTGTGCCCCCCTGGGGTGGGGGATCAGCCCTGTCACCCCCTCCCTGCGGCTGTGCACATGGGCTGGAGGTATTGAAGGTATTGGGGGTATTGGGGACCCCTTGTGCCCCCCCTGGAATGGGGGATCAGTCATCCCTTCCCTCCCTGGTCCCCTACACGCCTCGACACATCCCAGGATCGTCTCCTACAGGAGATGCTTCCAGCACGGCTGGGGAGGGATTCCCTTATCCCGGCTTGCTGGAGCTGTGGGAGAGTTGGGTTTTTGGACAGCAGCGCTCCTGGGAATGCCAGACTCCCCTCAACTGCCCGATGTGAGAGCATTTTGGGGGACTGAGACCCCACTGCCAGCCATTCCCACCACGGCTGGCTGGGTTTTCCTGTCCACACCTCGCCCTGCTCTGCATCCATCCATTCCCCCATCCGCCTTTCCCAGGAAACCTCGGCCAGCACGTTCCTCCTGGCAGCCTCATTCGCAGTGGAAGTGAACAAGACATCTCCATTAACGCCAAAATAATTCACGGCAATTAATGGATTGACCTTGAGCGGTGACAGGAGCTGGAGATGTCCCCAGGAAGAGGCGGCCCCGCAGTGCTGAGGGGGAGGATGGATCCCCCCGAGGGTCCCCAGCACCTTTGGGTGCTGCTGCGAGGTCTTTGGAAACAACTCCGAGGAGCAGAGATGGGATGTGTCCCAAACCCCGCCACCTGGAATTCTGCAGGAATGGCTGAGCACCTCCCAGGCGCTCGCTGCTTGTTTCCATAAAAATCCCATGATTTATAAGCCCATCTCCCAATTGCTCCAGTGCCCAGCCCACCACTCCCTCCTCCCCAGGTGGCACCAAGCCTCAGTTTCCCCACCCCAGAAGGAGCCCTGGTATTGGGAAACTGGGGATGTTGGCAGGACCACACCCCGTCCTTCCTCCGCTTGGGATCTTTTTCCCGCTGATGGATGAGGGCTTTTAAAGAGGGATGTTTGGGTGCAATCCCTCCTGCGGCGCCTCTGGCAGGTTCTTGGCAGCACCGCCGGCAGATTTTTCAGCCGCTCCAGAAAGGAGTATTTTTACCCCAGCTGGATTTTATTTATGACTCCGGCGCTGGCGGGCGGAGGGGCTGGAGTGGGCAGGAGCTGGGCTGGGATCTCTTTCCCGAGCGGGGAGCAGAGCCAGGGGAGATGCCGGAGATAAATCCCATTATTTCAGCAGGAGCTGGGGCAGAAAAGGGCAAAATTTCACCCCACAGCAAGATCCCACGTGTCCTTGTGGGGAGCAAATTCTGGATGGATTTTCCAAGGAGTTATCCCAAAAAGCACTGAGGGATGTCCGGGCAGAATAGGACCAAAATCACCACTGGTGACAGCAGCTCCATCCCACTCACCCCATTGCTCCACTCCCCAAAACACCACGAACACCCCGCGGGGACGGGTGTAGGAGCTGGTGGTGGACAGTGGTCAGGACAAACTCTATATTCTGGTCTTGAAGTCTGCAGTTTATTGCATAGGGCGTGGGTGAAAAGGGCTTAGCTGGGAGCTGCCAGCCGCAGCTCAGAGCAGGGCAGAAAGAGTGGGGGGTAGTAAGAGTTCTGAGAGGGAAGTAAGAGAGGTAAGAGAGTGATTTTCCCGTTTACAATACCATAAATCTTCTTCTCTGTCGAATATTCTAATTTCCACTAACCAATCTAGTACAAGATACAAATCCTATAGCATTTACATGCAGCCTATAAGAATCATTACATTACCATAATGTGTTATACTTTAAACCCTAAAAACTTCCCTTTGGACCCCTTCTGCCAAGCCAGCAGGGTCTTCTCTGACCTTTGGACCATTGTTCTATCAAGTGGGGATTACTTCCAGCCGCCCATCCTATTGTCTTCTAGTTATTTAGTAACTAAGGTTTGGTATCTCAAAGGTGGCTTTCATTTCAATCTCTCTTATGGTTTCCATATTCTCAAAACCTTTTGCAAGGCAATCATATTCATAAGGTTTTCCTGATTCATCCTTCCCAACCTGCACGGAGCAGGGTGTTGGGGCTGGACACTTTTCCCACGTGGATAAATTCCCGGAGCCGATCCCGCACGTTCGGTGCCAGCTCGGGCAGGGAGCAGCCCGGCCTCTCCGGTAATCCCCGGCCGGGATTTCACCTGCCCTAATCCCGGCCAGCACTAATCGCGGGGATAACAGGGCGCTAATCACCCTAATACCTGTGGGAGCCGGGCCGGAGCTGTCGCCACTTTCCCTTTTCCTGGGGAAACTGAGGCACGCAGCCTCTCTCCGGCTCTGCTGCTCCCGAGGCTTTGCTGGGATGTTCAGGTGGATCCATGAAGAGCAGCGAGAGCTCCTGGCGTGCAAACCCCTCCTGTGGACGCATGAAAACACATCCCCAAACCCCATTTTGGGGGGCTTTACCAAAAAGCTTTGCACCTGGAGTTGTTGTTTTCCACCCCCAGGACCCTCCAAAGAAAATAAATCCTCTATAAACCAGAAAGAATTAATTCAAACTAGCCCTGGGGATGCACCAGCGAAGTGAAAGCCTCACTCCAAGGCTCCAGTTTTCCCATTATTTTCCAATCATGCAGGCAGGGAAGTTCCCTGGTAGTGGCTGGAGCATCCCAGCCCAGCCCCACAGCTAATCCTGGGTGGGAGCTGAGTGGCTGATCCTGAAACGTGATTAAAAATACATCTCAGAGCACTGCCCGAAGTCCATTTGTATCCTCAGCCCTTCCTTCTATAGTTCTGATAATGACAGAAATAGAGAAATCCCGTAATTGCCATAAATTCATTTTATGTGGTTATTTCTAAGGAGATGGGGAGGAGAAAAAAAGCTTTTATTGGAATTAATTGTCCAGCTGGATTAATGTTTTGTCTGTGGATCCATGGCTCTGTCACTGGCCCCAGAGGCCATCCCAAGGTTCTCCATCCTCCCAGGAAAACGGGTGGGAAAAGCAAAAAAAAAAAAAATAAAAGGTTGAAATATTTCACTCATGATCTGCTGCAGGTCCTGAGCACGCCCCAGCAAATTGGTTTGACTTTTGGGTGCCCCAAAGAGTGCAAAAAGGCACATTAGGTATAGAATGCAATATTTATAATATTAAAATGAATATTTTAATAGCCCCATAAAAGGAGCGGAAGGAAGAAGCAAAGCAGTGGCGCCAAAGCCGCTCCTTCCTGCGAGATAAAAATGTTTCATTTCAGTTTTACTGCTCGGATTCGTCCCTGCCTCGACTTCTACATTCTATTGAAATATTAATTTCAGCGTAGAACGCAGGAATTTAATATTTCAGCTGATTTAACAAGTCAATATTATCAAAGCTGGGGGGTTGGGGAGGTCTCAGAGGAGAGTATCTCCATAGACCAGCACTGACATTATTTCCCTTTTCCTTCCAAAAATTTTTATCCCATGGGGAAATTTCTCCATTTCCGCTTTTACCTCTACTTTTGACAGGAAAAAAAACCACGGAGGATGAGTTCCCCAATGTTTAAATTGCAGTGTCCAGGGCTGGGCTGTGTTTTGTGTGCATCCAGAACTCCCTGATGGAAGCAGAGCATCCCAACATCCTCGAAATCCAGGGAATTGATGAACACCCCCCTTCCTCCAGCACCAGGGAATTAAAGCACCTAATTACAGCAGCTCGTTAGGAGGCTTGGTTATCTTGGCAGCCAGAGAGGCCAACAAGAGAGTTTCTTTTCTTGGCTTGCTGTTTGTTTGGGGTTTAAAAAAAAAATTATGGAGGTTTGGAGTTGGATTTAAGCACTGGATGCGTTCAAAAGCAGCTCCTCTGAAATCAGGGCTGGGCTGGCCATGGGCATTTGGGGTTGGGAGCAACGGGGTGAGGACCAGAACATCATTTATCCTCGTTTTTGAGGGGCTGAGGGGGGATTTGCAGCACGGTGAGGACCAACCCCTCATTCTATCCTCATTTTTGAGGGGTTGAATTTCCAGCATGGTGAGGACCAGTCCATCATTTTATCCTCACGTTGGAGGGGCTGAGGGGATTTACAGCACAGTGAGGACCAGTCCATCATTTTATCCTCACGTTGGAGGGGCTGAGGGGATTTACAGCACAGTGAGGACCAGCCCATCATTTTATCCTCACTTTTGAGGGGGTATTTGCAGCACAGAGAGGACCAGCCCATCATTTTAGTCTAATTTTGGAGGCGTTGAGGGAATCTGCAGCACCTAAACCAGGCTCTTGAAGTGAGCAAGACCTCAGCAGATGCTGATAAAACCCAAAAGCAGCAGGTCCTGCCTTAGCCAAAGCCCGTTTTTCCTCCTGACCCTGAGTTTTTGTTGAGGGCAGGATCCCAAACATATAAACACATAAAAATTGAAGAATCCCTTCTTTTCCAGCCCTGTGCAGGTTGGGAGCAGGAGGGCACCTGGACGTGTCCCCCACAGCATCCTCTGTGCCTCCTCCCAGGGGATTTCCACACTGACACTTCCCCAGGGAATCTCCCCCTCCAGGGCTGGCAGAGCGGGCAAGGAGGGCTCAAACCCACCCCAAATCCCCCCGGATCCCTGCTGCGGGCAGGGGGGGCACTGCCCACCCCTGCAGGGACCCTCCCGTGCCCACCAGGAGCAAAAACAGAGCCCGGTTTGCTCCCGGAGCTCAGAGCTCCATCCCATCCCAGCGGGATAACAATGGAGCAGCTGCCAGACCAGCTGGGGCAGTCTAATGGCCACCCCATAATGGCCATCCCATAACGGCCATCCCATAATGGCCAGGGGGTCCCGGGATCCCATCTGGAGCAGGATCCAGTAAAACCCTTCCCTTCCTGCCATTAGCGATCCCAGCTGGGATTTGGGCTGTTCCCGCCGCTCCCGGAGGGGCAGGACCCCTCTGGAAGCACCATTTAGGAACATAAATTTTTCACGAGCTCGTTTAGCAGCGAGCAACTGGTTCTGGGCAAAGAGGATTAACCCCTTGGGGTGGGGATGGAGCGGGGAGATTCCCCGTGTGAACAAAGCTGCTGGGATTTGGGGGTGGAAAAGGCAGAATTAGGAACAAGGGATGGGTTTGGCTCCTTGTTTTCTTCTAGACTAGGGAATGGCAGGAATTCCAGCCGGAATTTTGGGTCTCACCCAAAATACCTCTTAATCAAGCAGAGGAAAACCCCTCAAGGTGCACCTGGGAGGCAAAACCTGCTGGGAAATGAATGCGGAGAGCTTTGCCTGCATCTCCCATCGCCAGCTCGCAGCCTCTGGGATCACAGACGAGCCCGGATCCGACGGGAAGGAGCCACCAGCGGGACTGGGAGGCGTCGGGGAAAATTGCATTTGAAGCACAGCCAGTGCTGGAGTCTGGAATAATTATAGCAGCGGGGTCAAAAGAGCCTCGTGCAACATCGTTTCAATGCTCATATTCAATGCTCAATAGGCAGCAGCTGTTTAAAATAAAATAAACCACCCCCCACCTCAGAAAGTCCAGCAAGGGCCAGGAGAGAGGGAGGATTCTCCAGTGGGATAATGGCTGGGATGTCTCGGGGAAAAAATCAGGATTTTTTTGCCAACTCTGCTCTTTAAGGTGCCTGGCAATGATTTCTCTCAGAGCTCAGAGGTTTTTCAACAAAACTCCCCTGCCCTTGGTGGTGTCTGGCCAAAAATGATTCAGGGTTTGGCTACAGGTGGGCACAGCTCAGTTAAAGGCTCCAGTGCCTCTGTGAGTGTCTGATTGATCCTTTACATCGACCTGCTAATGGGGCTGGCTGTGGGGAAAGAGTTTCTGATGTCTCAGCCCTTTTAGACCCTCTGGGAGCAAGGGGAGCATCTGCTGGGTTATCCCGTCCTTCCTCAGCCTCATCTTCCTCCCCCAGAGCTGGGGGAGCATATATAAAAATGCATTTCTGCAGTCTGGGATTAGGATTTGTAAAATCCAACAGCTTTTGAGGGCTCTGCCTCTGGGATTGGGATGGGTGAATCCTACAGGTGCAGGGATTATCCTGAGGACAATCTCTGAATTCCCTTTCCTCTGGACAGAATTCCTGGTTCTGTGTCTGGCAGGGGGTATTTGTCCCTGAGGATCCTCAGCCCCTCCTCATCCTGGTGATGGAGAGGGGAATGGGAGTGGGGAAACGGCCAAAATTCTGGGGGAAAGGGTGGGGAAATCCAGGAGAGGGCTGAGCCAGAGCAGTGGGAAGCAGGGAGTGAGGGGTGGCAGCTCCTCTGTGACTGCAGCTGGATTCTGGCCCCGGCTTTGGGCAAAGGAAAGAAAATTCCCCCTCTGGGACTGCGGGGTCGGATGCTCTGAATCACCCAAATGGGGTCATTTTTCTGCTTTTTGGCCAAAGCTGCTGGAGCTTGACCTTGAACCAGTGTCTGGTTCCCTCCTGCCCACCCCGATCTGCCGGGTTCTCAGCAAAATAAAACCAGGAGCTGGGTGAGTTCCTGCCCAGCCCCGGATCCAGGGAGCTTGGCTGGCACCCCAAATATCCCAAATGACCTCAGGGTGACAGCCAGGCTCGGGTGGGGATTGCAGGTGAATTTTGGGATTGCAGGTGAATTTTGGGATGCCCAGCAGCAGTGAAAGAGGAGCCTGGGGAGGAAAGGGAAGCAAACAGCCCCTTCCATCCCCGCTGCCCTCCCAAATCTCCCAATTAATGCTCCTGATTCTGCAGCCTAATCATGGTGCTGATGGAATCAAGGATCCCCCTGGAGGCTCCCTGCCCCACAGGTCCGAGCCTGACTCCGACACGGCGGCATCACATGAAGGATATTGAATTATTTCCCTGCCTTTTTCTGGGAATTGCCAGTTAAGGCTCTTAGGCAGGGCTCACTCCCAGCCCCTAATCTCATTCACCTGCCATTTACCCCTGAGCAGAGCTTTGCCTTCCCAGGATGCAGAGATATGGGGGATCACATTGCTAATTAGAAGGAATTATCAATATTTACTGATGGGATCACCTTGCTTATGAGAGGGAATAATCAGTATTTACCAAGGGTGCTGCAAATTGCAGAGCAGGGCAATTCTAGGTGTGTGGAGTTGGGGTGCAGCAAAGGGAAAAATGGGTCCCGGTGCTCCAAAATCCCTCAAGAAAGGAAATGGAAAAGCAGAAATTGGGGTTTACTGTGCGTGTGGATTAATCACATTGATAAAAAATTAAAATAATTCCCCAGTTACCCAGCTAAGCACCCAAAACACCAACCTGGCACCTGGGAGTCTCCAGTTCTCCCAATCCCCAGGATTTCTGGACCCTAAAACCAGATTTGGGGACACCAAAAGCACTTCCAAGCCCAATGGAGTTGTTCATGAAATAAGGAGAGAAGAAATCTGACAGTTTGGGTTTCACATTGGCAGAGGGAGAGGCTTTGTCCTGAAATCCCTTCTCCACTCCCAAGCTGCCTTCAGGGATGCTGGAAATACCCTG
This sequence comes from Cichladusa arquata, assembly GCA_026413545.1. NCBI lineage: Eukaryota > Metazoa > Chordata > Aves > Passeriformes > Muscicapidae > Cichladusa > Cichladusa arquata. Next base: position 5,929,972 of record JAOTQP010000828.1, read on the forward strand.
AAACCCAAGCAGCCCCCTCAAATCCCTTCCTTTCAGCCCTCAAAGTTATCATTTAATTAAATACAACCTGAAATCTTTGATTAGGGCCCAAGACAGAAAAATGTCTTTTTTTCAAACCTATTAACAAAACACAAAAACCCCAAAAGCCGTGGGGGTGGAAGTTCCCACCAGTTTTGAGGCAGAGCAGGGACGAAGCAGCATCAGGAATGGATGAGGTGCCACGCAGGCAGATGGAGGAGAGCTCTGTATGAGAAATCCTCTTTACCCCATTTATATTTTGCTAAATTTTGATGATTTTTCGGCTGGAAAGTTTTTTTAAAACCCTGTTTTTAACACCTTCCCAGAGGGCTGCATCTCCCTGCTGAAAATAGGGAGGGTGCTGACACCCACTCCACCGCTCCTCCCATCCTCAGTTCCTTTTTTTTTTGTGCTATTGATATGATTTTTTTTTCTCCTGGCTCATTTCAAGCCTGAGCTCCCCAGACTCTCTCTGACATCTGTTAATATCCCTGAAACCCGAGCCTGAAGGGTTTGAAACCAGGACTGCTGCTATTTTCAGGCCGTGCTGGGATCAGGAGGGGTTTTCCCCACCCTGGGCTCCCCGCAGCCCCAGGCGATCCAGGACTTCAACCCGCTGAGTTTTCCACTGGATTTGTTCTCCAGGGACAGCACAGGCTGCAGAGAAGCTGGAGAAGATGCTGGAAGAGGGTGAAACCCAAATTGTCCCCAATAGTGGGGACAGAGAAAAAAAGATCTTGGACATCCTGCACATCCCACCGTGCCCAGCCCACCTTCCACACTCACCTCCTCATCCTGCTAATTCCAATCAAGGAAAACTCCACCTGGGGAAAAGAGAAAAGCAGTAATTTAATTTTTTTTTAGGTTTTTTTTTTTGGTGCATATTGAGCATGCCACGCTCTCTGGCCGGCTCGCTGCCTGAGCCCAGCCTCTGTTTCACTGTACTAATGACTTTTTACACTCCAGGTAAAATCAGAACAAGACAAGAAGGCTTTGGAAAGCTCGTTCTGACAAATTCCTCACTGTAATTACTGGAGCAGAAAGAACTCATCAGCAGAACACGCCGTTGCTCGGGGCGCTAAAAGTCTCGAGTGGTGGGGAATGGCCCAGATCTGGGAGGCATCAGGGCTCAGCAGGTCCCAGCCCAGCTCCCCCTCCCTGAACCAGGGAGATTTTACACCGATTTTATACCCCAGTGACCCCAGAAATGCCCAGGGGGCTGCATTTGATGCTTCAAGGAGGTTTGGGGATGGTTTGATTCCTTGTGAAAGGTGTGGGTCCCCCATGCTCGTTGTTCTGGTTCTGCTCTGGGTGCTGTGGTGGGAAAAAAAAATTCAGTTTCCATCAAAATCATCCATGGAAAGCAAGAGGGGGGAATAAAGCCCAGCCTGGGCTGGTGGCAAAGCACTGGGTGCAGTGTTTTTGGCACGTTGGGATGTCCCTTTTGGGCTGCACCCAGAGCTCGGGAGATGCTGGAGGAGCAGGACAGGAGGGAAAAGCCCCGGGATGTCCCCAGGGCGGCTGGGGGAAAAGGAGGGGACAGCTCAAAGGGTCCCCAGCACCATCCCAACCCCACATCCTCATCTCCAAACCCAGGCCCAACACCCTCATGCTCACACCCATGAAATGTTTCTCTTCCACCAGCAGTGGCTTGGCTCGGAAGGGTTTGGGAAGAGATTTTAGGGCATTTTAGGGAACTGTTGTGAGATTCCTGTCCCTCATCCCTCATGTCCTGGCCCCATGTGTTGGGTTGATGTGGCCAGAAATGTGTATTCTGTCCCCATCTGTTGCAGCTGGGTGGGGCAGTGACCCTTATCTCCTGGCACATATTATCTGCTAATGGGCCAGCTTTAAACCAGCTGGGGCAATCAT
>JAOTQP010000828.1:5947676-6014199 GCA_026413545.1 Cichladusa arquata
ATGGATGGATGGATGGATGGATGGATGGATGGATGGATGGATGGATGGATGGATGGATGGATGGATGGATGGATTTTATTCCTTTGTAGCCCCATGCACAGAGCAGCTGAAACAGAAAGAGCTGAAAATTGGGAGTTGGAGAAAGAGCTGGAACAGCTGGAACAGCTGGACCTGTTCTCCCACCACCCCAAGGGCAGATCAGCACTGCCCAGCTCCTCCTGACCAGCTCCAGGAGATGATTTCCCATTCCCACCTCTGTCCCAGATGCTCATAGCAGGCAGGACCTGGTGGCTGGGGAAGATTGCTGGACAAGAGATGAGGTTGGCACAGGCACTGCCATGGCTCAGCATTTTGGGCAGTTGGACTTTTCCCTTGAATCAGTCAGGAATTAGTCATACCCCAGGCAGGGTCAGCAGCAAGGCCAGGGGAAGCTGGGGTTTGCATGGTAACTGCAAACTGTCTGTGGCAGCATCAGGAAAAGACTGGAAAAAGCAAAAAAATTGGAGGAAGGAGTGATTTTGGCAGCTCACTCTGTCTGGGTGTGCAGCAGAGTGGGGGGTGTTTGGGAATTACTCTCTGGTATTGCAAATGCTGCCCTTTCTCAGTCACTCTGCAGGTTCCTGCAGATTTCATCTGCAATGAGCTGGTCCCAATGGGCACCAGCAGGATCCTCTCCTCCCTCTGGCCCCAACCCTTAACACTGTGAGACATGGGAGTCTCTGCTTTTTGGGGCTAAATCAGGAGAGATTAAATGACCCTGCTTGGGAAGAAGTGGGCAAGCAGCTATTGCAACAACCTGAGCATTGAGAGGCTGCAGCCAAAACTGAAACTCTTGGGTGTAAATTCAGCCAGGGCTGAGGGAAGGGGACAGGGCAGGCTGCAGCCAAAAATGAAATCCTTAGAGGTGTAAATTCAGCCAGGGGACAGGGATGGTGGCAGGGCTGGCTGCTGGCCTGGGTCAGGGCACCAGAGCCCAGGCCCTGCACCTGCACCTGCAGGGACTCCCTGTCTTACTCTGCAGTAAGGAAATCATTCTTTTGACCCATCACCAGCAAAAACGTGAGACCCACAGTGACTTCCAGCTCAACACAACGTCACTCCCCCCTCATTGCCTGTCCAAGCAGGAGTTGGTGTTATCAGTGGAGATGAACGTGTGTGCAGTGCTTGTGGACCTCACTGTGGCTCCCCGTGCTGGAGCAGGGTGAGAAGTGGCATTTGTGGCAAACCCAGGGAGAAGCTGCCATCTGTCCCTGGCAGTGATTTTCTGCCAGCAGCAGTGGCTGGGCAGGTCCTTGCCAGGGCACCTGAGCTGCTCCAGAGCCCTGACCCAGTCTGGGAGCCCCAGGGAGCCTCTGGAAAGCTGCAGCCTCGTGGCCGGCGCTTCCCCTTCTGCGGTTTCCTCGCCTTCTCCAGCTCAGCGGAACTGGGTGATCCTGACATAATTTCCATGCTATGATGCCCTCACTTTCTTTCTTTGAAACCCTGCACCCACCCCTCGGATGGGGATAAAAGGGGAGCACAGCCCCAAGGAGCACAGAGAGTCCTGCAGCCTCCCCAGCTCCTGCTCCAGCTCCTGCTCCTGCTCCTCTCCCAGAGCTCACAGCACCATGAAGGTCCTGGCAGCCACCCTGGCCACTCTGCTCCTCCTGGCCACCTGCTCCCCATCCGAAGGTCACCTCGGTGAGTCCAGCCTTGCTGATTCCTCCCTGCAGAGCCCCAGCCCTGAGGGTTAGGGCTGTGTCACCATGGGGATGCAGGGAGGAGCTGGGGGGTTCTGCCAGGGGATGTGGAGAGGGGCAGAGGCTGTGCTGCAGCTGGGCTCTCACCAGGGCTGTGTGTCTGTCCCCTGTCCCCACAGATGGTGTCCCCAGCAGCTGCTGCTTCAGCTACCAGAAGCAGCCCATCCCTCGGAGCCGTGTCAGCTCCGTGTTCGTCACCAGCAGCTCCTGCACCCAGCCGGGCGTGATGTGAGTACCAGCAGGGCCAGGGGGCTGGGACACGCTGGGACACTCGGGGTGCTGGGACACTCAGGGTGCTGCTGGGACACTCAGGGTGCTGCTGCTGGGACACTCGGGGTGCTGCTGGGACACTCGGGGTGCTGCTGGGACACTCGGGGTGCTGCTGGGACACTCAGGGAGCTGCTGGGACACTCGGGGTGCTGCTGCTGCTGGGACACTCAGGGAGCTGCTGGGACACTCAGGGAGCTGCTGGGACACTCGGGGTGCTGCTGCTGGGACACTCAGGGTGCTGCTGAGACACTCAGGGTGCTGCTGCTGGGACACTCAAGGGTGCTGCTGCTGGGACACTCGGGGTGCTGCTGGGACACTCAGGGTGCTGCTGCTGGGACACTCGGGGTGCTGCTGGGACACTCAAGGGTGCTGCTGCTGGGACACTCAGGGTGCTGCTGCTGTGGCTCAGATCCCACTCCCTCAGCCCAGCAGCTCAAGGCAGGGGTTTTTTTGCAGTGTGATCACCAAGAAGGAGAAGCAGGTGTGTGCAGATCCACAGGCACCATGGGTGCAGAAGCTCCTGAAGCACTTCCAGAGCCTGCAAAACTGAGCCTGCCCTGCTGACAGCCACACCCTGCACAACAGAGAGGATTTGACCCCCAGCCTTCTTCAACGGGGAAAATTATTTTATTTAACTTATTTAAGTTAAACTAAATATTCTTTTTCTAAGCACAACAATTATTTAAACTGTGTCAGAATAATACACTAAAATAAAGATAATTTTAATTGTATCCATGTGTCTGCTAATGAAGGGTCAGTTTTGATGCCTCCTTGCACCAAGGTGGGAGAAGGGACCACAGGGATCCCTGGGTTTGCTGTTCCCCAGCCTGGGTCCAGCTCTGGTGCCACCCAGTTTGTCCCCACAGGTGACACCAGTGTCTCACCTGGAGCTGCCTGTGGTGGCTCTTGTTTGGGGAATGTCCTGGAAGTTCCTATGGTGCCACAGGAGAGTTGGGGTGTGATGTTCTATGAGATGGAACATCCTGTGGTCAGCTTGGATCACCCATCCTGACTCTGCCCCCTCACAGCAGCCCCTGAGTCCCTGATGAAGAAAAACACCACTTAGGACCAGCTAAAACATCAGTGTGCTATCAACATTATCCTCATGCTGAATCCATCAGTAAATATAAAAAAAAAAAAAAAATACAAAATTGAGCTGCAGATCCTTCCCCAGCTCCGTTGTCCCACAGCACTGGTGTCACCACCAGCCAGTTTGTCACCAGCAAACAGGGCACCCATCCAGGACACAGGACATGAGGACAGCAGACCCAAATTTCTGTGCCACCCAACTCTTTGTCAACAGGCACGTTGATATTGATAATTGAAACTATTTTTGTTCTAACTTATTACCCTGACATATTTGAAATACCACACCTAATAGCTGCCTTTTGTAAGTTCAGAGATATTTTTGGTGAAGGAAATGCAGTAGATTTCACTCATCTGGGCTTCAGGAAGACACTTGAATTAAGGCCAGATAGTAAATTAAGAGCAAAGGCAGAGAAGATGTGACTGGCATATGAAAAGTAAATTTGGTCAAGAGCTGCCTGAAAGGGGCATGGTAATTGCTTCAGCTGAAAGGGGCTGTGTCACTCTGAGAGGGGCTTACCCACACAGTTCCTTGAGTTTCTGCCTCAAAAAATATCCTGCTTGACATTTGCATTAATGACCTTGGCACACAAAGCAGGAGAAGGCAGAGGAAATGTGCTGATGAGGCAAAACGAGATGGGATCATCAATCTAGAGCAGGCCAGGACTTCACACAAAAGGATTCTAACGACCTTGAGGGATGGAGGAGGGATCCAAGGCAGCAGTGCAGAGTGGGATCCTGCTGTGGGGACAGGGATAACAGCAACAGCCACTCCAGCTTGGGAGCTGGGAATGTCTGGGGCAGGGAAAATCCCATGGCACACATCAGGAGACTGATGTTAAACAGCATGGAAAGAGTTAAATGCAAAAGGTTTGGGTTGAAAAAATGAGGGACTGACCCATGTGAAGGCACCAGAGGTTGGAAGGAGGTGTGAGGACAGGCTGGAAACTGCCTGGGAGTATCAGCAGAGGGGAAAGCAGGTTTGCACAGGGACATTGTGAGGCTCTCATGCAGGTTTCTGACCCCAGATAAAAACCAAGCACTGCTCCCATGGACACCAGTCCCACCAGCACCTTCCACTGGTGCTGAGCCATCCAGACTGGAGCTGAGATTCCCTCCCAGTGTGGACTGGCTTGTCTTCACAAGGGCCTGTGCCCAGAGCTCTGTTTTCCAAAGTGTCCCTCAAAGCAGCATTGCTGTGGAATCCATCATTCCCCAAGGCTGCCCAACCACCAGCAAACAGCTCCCCTTCCCAGGAAAAGCACCAGATTCATTTCCCTCAGGCCTGGAGATGGTTTTGGTATGAGCTGCCTCACCCTGAGACTGGCTCAGCTCAACCCTGCAGCCTGGCACCACAGAATAACAGCACTTCAGCCAAATTTCCTCCAGAATATCCCCGTTGGACACCCCCACCTCTAACATCTCTCTTGCTGTGCCCTGAAGGAGCAGAGCTGAGGCAGCCTCTGGTGGTCCCCATTTCCTAAGCTGACCCCTTGCTGTTTCAGCTCCACAGGGCTGAATTAATTTTGTGGTTCCAACCTTTTTCTCTCCACCTCCCCTGTGTGTGCCCATCCCAGATCCATGGCCTTGCTGCCACAGCCCCAGGGATGTGTCACCATCACTGCAGTGCTTTAGCACCCCAAATCTCCTTTGGGATCATCAGGGGTTTCTATTTCTTTCTCTCCTTTCGGTTTCCTTCACATCCTCATCTCTGATCAAGTCCCTCAGAGCTTCCTGGGCCACCTCATTGCTGAGCTGAAAGATTTTTATAGCACTCTTTTAAATGTTCAGGCTTTTTCTATTGACTTCCTCTTTCTCTGGAATTTCTCTTTCGAATTTACTGGGACAAGACTAATCCTGGGGTCTGCTTGCATCCCTTTCCTTTGCCACAGGATGTGGGACTGACTCACATTTCAGGGAGAATTACTTCTATCCCCCTGCTCTGTGAATCCCAGCACCCACAGCATCCCCCCACTCCCAAATCCCAGCCAAAGCTGTCTCTCTGGACACTCTCTCCTGAATTTTCCTTCTGTGAATTCCCCAGCAGGACATGCTGTCAAACCTTTGCTTTGCTTTTAGGACCAAGCCAGGAGTAATGGCAACCATCAGCCCTTTCCATCCTTTTCAGAGCCACTTTTTCCCCTGCAGCCTCCATGCCTGAACCCTGCTGGGTGTAATTCAGCATGACAAAGCCTCCTCCTCCCAGGAGAGGCATCACTCCTGACTCAAAGTGCTTTTTGGTGTGAAAACTGCTTTTTACCCTGGGCTGAATGCCTCAGTGCAGTGCCAGGGTGGGCTCCCCTGTGTGCTCACAGCCCCTCCAAAGAGCTGACCCTGATACCCCCAAAAATGCCTTGCAGGAAGGTGGGAAAGAGTCCAGACAGTGCAGAGAACCAGAAATAACAAAACACAGCCATGTTGTGCATCTGGCCTGCCTTTTGCCCATGGAGCTGAGTGAAAAAACAGTGATTTTGCAAGCAAGGACACATGACAGCTGTCCCCACACCAGGAGTGTGTCCCCATCACCAAGAGCAGCAGGCTGGGAGCTCAGGTGACAGTGACAAGTTACTGGTGCCAGCCTGGAGCTCCATGCACGCTCTGAGGTTGGGGCACAAGTGCCAGGGATGCTCTGGGAAGGACACAGCCTCCAGCAAATACCTTGGGCACAAGAGCCAGCAGACCTTGGTGGCTCAGAGGGAACAAGGCTGGGGAGAAGCTGAGGAGCACCCCAGAGCCAGGGATGTCTGCAAGGAGAAAGAGGAAGGAATCTGCTCTGGGTTCTGCAACAGGCAAGATGTGAGCTCACCCTGCTGCTGGTAAATGGGCTCCAGAGCAGCAGCACGGGCAGGAAGGGTCAGCATGACTCAGGGCTCAGCCACAGGTGTGCTGGTGCCCAAATTCCAGGGCCAGGTCAACCCTGGATCATCCAGGAGGTGAAAATAATCCGGGTTTTGAGAGATAGATCCCAGCAGAGGATGTGCTGTCTCCAAGGACTGAACAGCATTTGCTGCCTTCCATGGCTCAGGAGCAGCCTGAGGAGCTCCTCATCTGCACAGTTCCCATCTCAGGGCTGGGAGGGAAGGGAGAGGCCCTTGGGGTCAGAGCACGTGGTTTCTCAGAGAAACAGAAAGCAGGGCTGGGGAGACTCAACTTCCACTCTCTGTGTCACTCTAGGAACAACCTCCCCTCTCTCCAGGTGATCTCCCAGCACCTCCTCACTGCTGGAGGATTTTTTTTCTCCCATTTTTTCACTGTTTGAGATCAGAACATGGTGTCCCTTCCAGCAGGAAAACAAAGGATGAAACTGTTCAGTGACCCCTCTGAGCCTCTCAGAGCTCCCTCTCCCTCTTTGCACTGCACACCACGATTCTTCTACGCTCTGCAAATTTAACAAATCCCTGCTTGTTTCAAGCAGCATTAATAAAAATATCACATAGCACCAGAGCTGTGGGGTCCCACACACTCCTGGCAGGCAGGGGTGAAATCCACCCAGGCCATGACAATGACAATGAGGTGTCAGAAGCATTAGGGGATTTTTTTGCAATTTGGGGAGCTGGCTCATCCCCACGGGACCGAGCTGCTCATGCAATAATCCCTTCCCAGAGCACATTGCTCACAGATTTTTGAATCCCTGTCAAAAATGATGTCAGGTTAAACTCCAGGAGAAGAACAGGAGCGAGTGCCTGCTAGTGTGGGAACTCAGGACTTGGCAGAGATTCCCAAGGATTTCCCAGCCAGGTCTCCCTGAGCTGGTGCAGAGCAGCACTGCAGCACCATCTGCTGCCTGCTGCTCCCCAGCTCCTCCCCGGGCAGCTGAGAAACTCCTCACTCCTCAGGCTGACACATCCTGCAGACACTGATTAGAAAGTGGATCTGTCCTCTCCTCTTGGGGGAAATCAGGGCTCAGGCTCCTCACACTGCCCTCAGCACAGTCTCATCCTGTGGTCAATACTGCAGGTGAGTGTGAGCAGCAAAGCACCAACCTACAAAATTTAATTGCTGCAAATATTTACTCGGGGTTGAAGCAAATTAACACCCTGCTGGCACTTCTCTTTGCATGGCCTCCCTGCAAGGAAGGGCACAGCACATCTGACTCCACGTGGATTTCTCAAGCTGATTGATCCCAGCTCCTCCTGACCCATCTGAAAGGTTCACAGGAGATTTCATTTCCTCCAGACCCATCTAAAAGGTTCACAGCAGATCCTAGCTCCTTTCTCCATCTAAAAGGTTCACAGCAGATCCCAGCTCCTCTTTCTCCATCTAAAACATTCACAGCAGATCCCAGCTCCTTTTTCTCCATCTAAAAGGTTCACAGCAGATCCCAGCTCCTCTTTCTCCATCTAAAAGGTTCACAGCAGATCCCAGCTCCTTTCTCCATCTAAAAGGTTCACAGCAGATCCCAGCTCCTCTTTCTCCATCTAAAACATTCACAGTAGGTCCCAGCTTCTTTCTCCATCTAAAACATTCACAGCAGATCCCAGCTCCTCTTTCTCCATCTAAAAGGATCACAGCAAATCCCAGCTCCTCTTTTTCCATCTAAAACATCCACAGCAGATCCCAGCTCCTTTTTCTCCACCTAAAAGGCTCCCAGCAGATCCCAGCTCCTCCTGCCCCATCTCAAAGCCTCACACTCCCACCCCAGCCTGCAGGAGTGTGGTGCTGCACAGGAGCAATGCACAGCAAGGACACAGCAGGCTGAGAACAGCTTGTAAAGGCAGGTTTTGCATTTGGGCTGGCAGGAGTGTGACCTTGTCCTTTTCTTCACTGGGATTTACAGGACTAAGTCCAAAGAAATAAATCAAAGGTGCACATGGAGCAGGGCTCCTCTGGGCCTCAGACACAAGAGCAGGAGGAAGGCCCAGCACGTGTGAAGGATGAGGGCACAAGCTCAGTTGGCTGTGGTAAGGCACATGCCAGAAGAAAAGAGGGAACAGGAAAAGAAGAACCAGGGAAATCCCAGTATTTCACCTCACCCCCAAATCCGAGAATGCCACACACAAAGCTGCTGCAGCATTTCCTGGCTAATACAGAGATGGTTCATTGTCCCAAATCCTGGCCAATGCCCCCTCCCCAGCCTTGGGACCATGACAGCATCTGCCTCATTCTGGCATCTCTGACAGCTTCTCCCTCTCACACACCAGGCTTCTGCAGACAGCTCAGAAATTGTGTGTAACAGCCAATACTCTGCAAATACCTTCTGCCAGATTGAGCTGGGAGAGACTACCACAGCCCAAGCCACCCAGCAATGCTCCCAGGGCTGGGAGCAGGCAGGGCAGCCCTGCAGAGCACTCCTGTCCCCTCCACAGGCAGTGCCACCCCCTCTGTGCTCAGCCTGCACAGATGTGTGCAGAGGAGATTTGGCTGTTTGTTCTCCAAGCCTGCCTTGTTAATGCTGGAGGAATATTGACACAGCATTCCCTTCAAAGCAAATGGAAATTGAAGCTTTTTATTGAACCTGTTTTTTTCTTTAATCTTAGCTTTTAGAACAAGACATTTAACAACATTACCGTTCATTTTTTCATCACATGCCACAGGTTCAGCTGGGCTCCTGCAGCTTTAGCTGCAGCTGAATGCTGTCTGCTTCCCCAGAAGTCCTCAGAGTGAAGATTTATGGAGAAGCAGACACTTAAACACACACAAAACCAGAAAATGCAATTGGGTTTTACTAATGAGGCAGGCTCTTTGCTGCATGCACCTCTCTACCAGAAACAAGTCCCACTTTAGCAGACACCAACAGCAGCTTTTGTCTGTCTAAATTGAGAGCTGTGTTGCACAGAAGTGGGAAGGCAGCTAATGTATGCAAAGTTTGCTCGAGCAGAAAATGCTTGATCTGGTCAGGGACTGGAAGAACAGAAGCTTTGCATTCCAAACAAAAGATTCCCCCAGGAATGGGAGGTATTTGAAGATGTCCACTTCTGCATCTGGAATTAAAAGCTGAGATTTCTCACAGAGAAATGCAAATCAATTAAGTGAACCAAGAAATGTTTGGGGAGGAGAAGGAAAATATTTGGCAGGCAAACACTAAAACGTCGAGCAGCTCTGTGGGAGTCATGTCCCAGGGACTGGACCAAAAACATAATTAGTCTGTTGTGGAGATAAACACCAAGTTTGTGTTCTGTTTTCTCATCCCAAACACCTCCTGGGCACTTGCTGCCTCACATCCTTCCTCCAGCAGCAGAGCTCCAGGTGTGTGAAACACCAGGGGGAGGAAGGGCTTTAGCAAAGTGTGAAATGTTCCTTCCAAAGTGCACAAGTAGTAAACAACATTTCCTCTGGCTTTGCACTGCTCCCAGCCACACTGGGGGCACGTGTGGCATTCCCAGCTGATGTCACCTGCCTGGGAGCTGGATGGCAGCTCTGGATCCACAGTGCCTGCTCTCTCACACCTGGCAGCAGCCAGAGCTGCCCAAGTGTCCCCACAGAGGTAAAAAGGCCACCAGTCCCACCAGGCTGGCAAGGAGATGAGAGGCTTCAAATGTAGATCACATCTGAGTCATGCTGCTGAACCTGCAGGCAAACCAAAGAGGGGGAATCAGTGCTGGCTCAAAGTAACTCCCTTTGGTCTGGGTCTTCCTTTCCTCCAACTCTGGAGCCTTTTGCAAGATGCTCTGCAACAGCTTTTTCTTCCTTCTTTAAACAAATTTGTCTCATCCCTGAGTTTAGTCTTAAAAGTTGCTTCTGTTGCCTCAGAAAGAGCTGCTCCCTCAGCTGCTGCTGCACTCAGCTGTGTCCTTTAGCTCAAAGCACACCAGCCCTGAAGGAGGCATTGAATGTTATATTCAGGAGCTTTTAAATGATCCTAAACCCCTCCAGTTTTGTTCAGATAAACCACAGCAAACCCATCAGGCTTTCCCCATTCCCAATACCTTGCCCAATTAGCATTGCCTACAGAGAGCTGATTTCCTTCCCTCTGTTCCAGACCACATTTCCTCACAGTTCTTCATTCTCCAGCCCAGTGACATTTCAAAGCAGGTGGTTTTCTCCTGACACCCAGCTCATTGCTCTTCAGGCCTCTTTGACAGGGAGCACATGGAAGAGAACTGAGCTGTTGGGAGCCTGGGTATTTATTGGTCTATTCCTCCCTGCCTTTTAAAAGCAGAAGACAGGCACAGTATGTTTTAAGCTCTCTATACCTGGGAGCACATTTCTCATTTCCAAGTCTGGCTGGTACAAATAAAATTTAACACAGATCCTCCTACTGTGTACAGACATCTCTGCTTCATTTACCAAGGCTTACAGCTTTGCACTCCAGCTTAGATCAGAAGTGAGAAAAAACAGGCAGCCTTGAGTTATAAACATTCCCAAATGATGTGCCAGCACCAGGGGCTCCAAAATCCTACAAAAGCCTTGTCAGCTGTGAGGCAGGGACAGAGTAGGACAAACCAGGTCCCTACAGGCAGCCACCCTCTCTAAAATCTCAACTTTTAGGCAACATTTATGAATTTACTTAGGAATCTGATTACCTTTATAATCTGTTTTCTGGCTCCTGTGCCCACACTGTTGGCAGCCAAGGAACTGGCTTGGGAAGATGACTTTTCCACTGGCACCATGTGCTGAGTTTTGTTGGTGCAGGGCCAGCTGCTTGCAGTGTTTAACAAGTAAGAAGGGAAAGGTCTTTGAAGATTTACATCCAATGAATCTCCAGTTTCGAAGGTTTTCATCCATGATGGGGCCTTTAAAAGAAAAGAGCACATGGACATTTAATGCCCTTTTCTATATCAACACTCATTAAGCCAAAAAGAACATCAGATGAGTAGTCAGAAAATAAAGGCCATGTTTCCTCATCATTTTTCAAGCCTCCCTTCTGTCTCTAAAAAAACCATTGACTCAGAGCCATTTTTGATACATGAGGGACAACCTGCAGACAAAGCCAGTCCTATTCCTGCCCTGCTTCAGGAAGAAGCTGAAGAGTTTATTTAAATAACAAGCAACTTATGACAAAAATCTGGGTCTAGTTCCTCATTGCCTTCAAAAAAAAAAAAATACACCAAGGATTTTATGACTTTCAGCAATCACAAAGCACATGAATGCAAATGTGATGCAAACTGTAAGAAACCACATTTAAATGTGTTAGTCACAACAATTTCATTTGCTCCAAGACCTTAAACCCTGACTGTGATTTCATAATCATAAAATAAGATGATTATTTTTTGCTGATGGGCCTCGTATTCAGCACAGGAAAAGGGCCTTAAGATTTTGTTTTGATACGAATTTTCCTCTAAAAGTGTTCATGCTTTTAATATTTTATCAAGGGTACTAAAGGCTTGGACTGGAATACAGCAGCTCCCTTTGGCACACCCACACTGTTCCATTTTAGGGTTCATGCTGGAGAAAGGGGCAGGGATTTAGGGTTCTTACACTTCCTAAGGAGTGATCCAAGGAGCCCAGGACTTCATTCCAATGACTGCAGAGCCCAGCCTGTTTTTCCTCCAGTTTCAGAGCATGAATTTCAGACTTCAGTTCTTTCAGTCGATCCTCGAATTTCCTGCTCTTTTCTAAGTAGTCCAGTCTGGGTCCACACATTGGAGACAAGAAGTTTAGGGTGGCACAGTTTAACTCAAGAATAGGTGTTTGTGGAAGGAGGGGAGTTGGTTTTTGTTTCATTTTATGTTTTATAAGTAAAATGAACTCTGGCAATGCCAGCCTGGCTCCTCTGACCCAGTGACAAGGGGGTTCACTCTTCCCTTTTTGCTTCCTAACTTTTAACCAAGCATTTCCTTCCAGACTAAGGGATGTCTGATGGATCAGCTCCCAACAATTCCACACTTTAGCACTAGAGGGAAACTTCTCTCCTCCCACGTGCTGTTAGTTCAGCAAAATGCTTTGTTCCTCCCCAAGACAGAAGGTTCTGGATTTATCATGGCTTGATGCCACCAAAAAACCCTTCCCCTGTGTGCAAAGCCAGTCTGACACAGACATCACCCACACCAGCAAAAGGCCTCCAGCCACATGCACATCCCAAATTACTCAAAGATGAACTGTGATTCCCAAAGATCTCATTGTCTTTCTCATTCATCTGCACCACAAGCTTGCTGATACCTCTCTCTCTCAATCTCAAAGGAGAGTCTCTTGAGGTCGATGTCCTTCAAATCCAGCTTGATGGAGCCCTTGTCAAAGGTGCCATCTCTGCTGTCAGCTGGGCAGTACTGGGGGTACTTGGCCATGTGCTGCAAGAGGCAACACAAGCACTGTCAGATCTGATGGACTGATTTGGGGTTTATCTCCTCAGTTCTGCAAGACTGCCATGTTGAGCTATTTCCTGAGACACACAGATGCTCCTGCAGCCCTTCCCCTGCACCCAGCTGAAGTCCACAACCCACAGATCCAAGAGCAGAGATTTATCCTGGCTGCAGTGTTTCTATTTCAGCAGAAAATGAGACCCAGCCTTAGCAGGGCTGAGCAGAAGAAGGAGCTGGGGCACAGAACTTGAGCAGTGCTTTCTTACTGGGGACAACTTCACCTGCTTTGCCTAAAGCCAGAAGGATGTGCCAGGATGACACAGCTAGCTCAGCACAACCATGTCCACAAAAACTGCCTGGCTGAAATGGCACCATGAGTTAGGCATGAAGGCAAGACAGCCTCTGCTCCCCAAATCCATCACCAGTTCTGGTTTTAACTTCTGCCTTGCCTTTCCTGCCATCCTGAACAAACCCAACTTCCATCCTCGCTACACTGCTTTTCCACACCAGTTTGTCCCCCAGCTGGGTGCCACTATTCAGCTTGATGGGGGCTATAAAAATGTCATTAACACCTGGCTGTCCCTGAAGATGAAGTGGTGCCCAGTGGAGCAGAACTTACAGGATAATTAAGCCTGGTTATGTCTAAGAGCTTCTGCTTCGCCTTGCGCTCGGCCTCCCGGGCTTCGTGCAGGTCTTGTTTCAGGTGCTCTGCTTCCTTGGCTCTGCAAGAGAAATATCCTGAGGGGAATGGCTGATGGTTTCCAACCACACACGGATTTCAGAGCTCAGCTTCTAGAGAACAAGTCCACTACTGTGCTATCTTTACACCAAGGCACCTGTGGGAGGATGCTCGCATGGAGAACTGAGCAGGCACAGCAGGACAGACACTCCTGCACAAAGTGGCTGAATTAACATGATTTTCCTACTCTTCATTTCCATGGGCTCAGTTACAACCTGCTGATACAGATTCTCAGAGATCTTCCCTGAGGTGGGGAGAGGTTGCTCTTTATTTTGGCAAGCTTCTCGGCAGTATCCTAAAACAAGTACAAGGATTTCTTAACAGGGTTAAAAATCCTCTGTCAACACTGGCCTGCTCTGCATGTTCAGGCAAATGCAAACACTCAGAGTGGTTTATATTGCACATGAGTTTATCTGGTTTTACACTTTTTAAAGATCTGAAAGGGAAACAAGAGACCATTCCCTGTGAAAACAGCCTCATATCTCACAGGGTACAAGGAGTAAATTTAGATAGGTAGCCAGTGCTCATTTGATAACACTAAACAGAATATGCTTCTGCATTCTGGATCTTTCTTGCTAAACATCTCTACAGCTTTGCATCTGATCCTCTGTAAACTCGACCTGCAATACAACAGCAGCACCCAGGTGGAACAAAGCAGGCACAAGGAGGCTTAGTCCTTCTGAAGTGTCACTTGAGGAATAATTCCCCCCTCCTGGGCTTGGCTGTGAGGGCAGCAGCACTCCCGGCAGCCCAGCTGAGAGCACACAGTGCCGCGGGAGCAGCCCCACCTCCTGTCGGACTCCTTCACCAGCTTCACGGCGATCAGCTCCGCCTCCCGCATCTTCTGCTCCATCAGCCGCTTCTCCTCCTTGCTTTTCAGGGCCGTGAGCTCCAGCCTCTGCCGCTCCTGCTCAGCCTCTGCAGCGTTCTGGGCCAGCAGCTTGGCCTCCTCTTCTGCAATCTGGGCTTTCTCAGCCAGCAGCTCTGCTGCTTCCTGAGATCGGAGCTGGGGAGAAAGAATTTCTCTTAGTTCCTTGTCTAGAACCTACAAAATCACCCCTGCTGGCAGGCAGGCAGGCAGGAGACAGCTTTTACCAAGAGATCTAGTGAAAAAATATTATTTCTTAAATAAAAACCAGACACAATTTCAGGGTCTAATGTTCCTCCTCTGCTCCAGAATTTCCTGTGTCTCACCTCTCCAAAGCAAGGAGAAAAATCTTAGAGCTGGACAAAGCTGAAGTCAGCCCCTTCAGTTGCCTCTTTCTCCCAACTTCAGCTCCAAGATTGTTTCCTTTCCCCCCCCTCTCACCCTGAAGAGAGAACTGTGAGCCAAATCCAGGGAGGGAATGGCTCAGATTATGGCAGATCAGGTTTTCCCACAGATTCCTGCATACCCTTTCTACCAGAAACTCTCCAGCCTTGTCTGAGCTACAATTCCTGGTGTCAAAAAAAAAAAATCCTGCTTCCAAACCAAGAAATCCCATCAAGCACAAGAATATTCAGTCTAACTCACCAGGGCCTCATTGGCCTGCCTGGCTTCATCTTCCAGCTGGAAAAGGCGCCTTTCCAGCTCCTCCTTGGCTCTCTCAGCTTCTTCTCGGAGCTGCTTCTCCCTGGCCAGCCTCTGGTTCTCCATCTGGAAGCAGGATGAGCAAGAGTTGGTGGGATTGTAGCAGAATCTCACCTGGGCCTGAGTGAAATGCATCAAATGAAGAAGGGGCTGCTCTCCAGCTAGGATGCTCACCAGAGATGCTGAAGCTGCCTGAACCTTGCAGCACTGAACTCCTCAGGCAGGCACTCCAGGTTATCTCAGACTGCTGGGAGAGCCCTTGGATTGATCTGTTTGGTGCCCCAAATCTTTGGGATCACCTCTGCACACAAGCACCTCTGACCTCCTCAGATGCCACAGAGCTGTTCCCACATTCAGTGCTGCTGCACTTCCTCACCTCCCACACACACTCTGCTGGAATACAGGAGCAGCAAGGGCACCAGCTGCAATAATAATCACTGTCTTCAACAACAGAAGGAAGAATTTACCTTTTTTCTAGCTTTTTCTTCCCTGGCTTGTGCTTTCATTTGCTGGATCTCTATGGAGTCCACTTTTCTCCTCCTCATAAACAGGTCATGGTTTCCAATGCACAACTGGAAAATCTGGATAGGAAAGGCAAAGCAAAGGGGATTTTGATGGATTTGTGCCCCTGCCAGAGGGGCAAAGAGGCCCACACTGGGCTCACAGGACAATTCTGACTTCAGCACAAGTGCTGGCAGCTCTAGGAAAATCAGCACCCAGGACAGGCTCACAGCCAGGCACACAACAGTCCAGGTCAATTTGTAACATGATCAGAGATTGCTCCTGTCCCCCATCTCCCTCTGATCCCATTATCCTGAGTCACACAGGCTGATCTAGGCTGAGATCCCAAGATCACAATTTTGTTTACAAACAATATTCCTCAGTCAGGCTCAGCTTTAAAGCAGCAAAGCAGCTCACTCACCAGTTTGTTCACTTTGAGCTGAGAGGAAAAGAACTTGAAGACTTCTGCCTTTTGGTCAAGGGGTTTAATAGTTAACTACACAGGCAAAAGGGAAAAAAAAAAAGAAAAGAAGCACAGTGAGGAGGAAAGTTAAGTTGAAACTGTTAAAACCAACTCAAACTTGAGCTCATCTCCACTTCTCTCTGGGGAAGCAGTGATTTATGGCACAAATAGGGGCAGATGTAAAACTGTTTTTCTCCATAGAATCAGGCTGTGCTGGAGGATAAACCCTCAGGCCCACCCCAGTGCCAGGGTGGATGGGGGTTTCCTGATGCCACCTGTGCACTGCCCACTGTCCCCAGAGCTCTGGAACAAGCCCTGGTGTCCAGGAGAACAGGACACAGCAGCAATCCTGCCTTAAAGCCAGGGAAATGAAAACACCTCTCAGAACAGCAACAATTGAAGGGATAAACAAATGTGTCGAGGGCCTAAGGACTTGTTCTTCAGAGCAGCAGGTGAAAAGTGCTGCAGACTTGCTCACTTTTTAGTCCCAAGCTGTTCCCAGAGGCCAGGCAGGGTTTTCCTGCTGCCAGCTCAGTGTTTCACTCCACACCTTGTGTTCTGTTTAGCTGCAGAACAAAATATGGCTCCTTTTCTTTTTTTTTTTTAAGGCCTTGTTTTTTTGTGCCTCACAGGTTCCTTGGCACTCTCTCTAATTTTGCAAGGTAGTTCCTGTATAATTCCAGGGCATCTGAGTCACCAGGACCACAAAGTCCTGGAGCTCCTTTCACCCTCCAGGTAATGACTGGCTGCCTTTTGAGGAGCAAGGCTGTGATGTGACACTGAATAAAGTGAAGCTAAAACACAGCCCAATTTCCCCCCAACAGGGAGTTAAAGCTGTTTATTCACAGATTTCAGGGGAAGTTTGATGATATCAAAACTGTTTTGGAGGCAGCAAACCTGCAGTCTCCTCTGATTTAATGGACATGAATCTCATCTCAATTTCAGATCTCAGTTTTCTGTGGGCTGTTTTCCAAAAGGCCCACAGAAAATGGGACAGGCTGTGCTGCCCTTTGGCTGACAAATTCCAGGTATTCCAGCACCACTGTAGTTTTCTTGGTTTTTTTTCTGATTATAGCCTTCCATGCAGCCCGTTATTTGGACTGAGAATAAATTTTCCCCACTCCTTCACTTTCTGGAAGCAAAAGCTGAGCTTGACAGTGAAATTGCAGTGGTGGGGAGTGAAATCATGTCCCAACAAAGTGAGAAGTGAGGCAGAAAACCATTAATATCTCCCTGCATGTCTCCTCTTGCCACCGGGCTCCCAGCCTCAGCTTCTGTGAGTGCAAACAGCATTAAGGTTTTATGGATCATGCAATTCCTGCTGGGATAACTGAAGAAGCCAGGCATGGTGGCATTCATAATATCTGTCTTTTTCAGAGATCAACACATTTGTTTTGCAAAGGCCAAGCAGCAGGGAAGGAGCCAGAACAGAGTCAGAGCTCAGAGCAGCCTCGGGGAACTGAGTTTTCGAGCTCATCTGCAAGGCAGGGATGTTATTTTTAGTTTTGTAACAAAGCTCCCCAGGATTTTCCCCTTCTCCCCCAAAATTATTTCAACAGAGGAAGCTTTCAGCCTGTTCCAAGAATCCCAGTCCACACCCATGCCCATGGAAAAAGAATAACACATCAAAGCCATCATACCTCTTTCTCACTACAGGAAATGTTTCTGATAGAGCTCCACTCAAAGGATTTATTGGGGGAGAACCTGTTATTAATGCTGTAGATATGAATACCTTTGGCATCAACTCCAAGCAGGAGATCTGTGTGGTTTTTATTTTGCTAAAAAACAAGAGAGATCAGTAAATGGCCTTTTTGGTGACATTAAACAACCACAGACAAGAATCATATATTTTAATATATTGACATTTATTTGTATTTTAGGAAATTGGGGTTTATATAAAATATTACGAATGCTGTCACTGGTAATAATAAACTCAGTCCTCTAGGATGCTTATAGCAGCTCAAATTATTTCTCCTTCCTATTCCATACCTGGAGTTACTCAAAACTTTTGTCAGGTTTTAAAATATTAATCTTAACTGTTTTATTCACCTGCTCATTTTGCAGGCAAGAAAACCAAGTCAGAAGAAAACAGCAGCAGGGAAAAACAGAAGTCAGGAGTCCCAATTCCAAACTCCCTGGAGGATTTTAAAAGACCAGCACCATTATCTGCAGCAAGTGAGAACTGCTAAAATAAGGCACTTACAGCAATTGGGAAATAATTGACACCATACATTTCCAAGTCTTGGGCAATTTTCAGGTAGTTCATCTCAGCTTCATCCCTGGAGAATAAAGCCATGATTATGAAATGCCTTTCCAGCCTTTCTCTCCTGGCTGACTCTCCATTTCCCACTTAGAAAAGAAGAGGCAATCTGGCCCTTTGTACAAACTTACTTCAGTTTTGCCATCTTCCTCTTAATAATAGAAAAAAAAGGATAATAAAAACAGCATCTGGACAGAATAAAGGCAGTAAAGTTGCACCTATTTCAAAAGGTGACTCATGCATAGTGCAATCTTCATTAAAATTCATTAAAAGTCTTATTCTTGTGTTAGTTTTGCCACTCCATGTCTTGGAAAGCCACCCTTCCATTGTTTTCTATGAATATATTTCCTTCAGGAAATAGAGTTCATTGAGAAATGAACTTGGAGAGAGCTCCTGGCCAAGGCCAAAGAAGAGTGAGAATCTCTCCACCCACATTTCTTCTCCCTTCAAGGTAAATCAGTAAATCTTGATGAAAATGTTCAATAAAAATAATGCTAAGAAGCCTCCAGAACAGAAAGAAACAGAACCCAAATATTAGGAAAAGCTGCCTCTGGGTGCCAACAGATCCTATTTATTGTTTGATTGGATTTCCAGATGGGCTGAATTACACTGAAGACAACAAATTCCATAAATAAATGTATGGAGTTTGCAAGAAATGCAAAGGTTTCCTACCTGGCAATCCCCCTGTGCTCAGCATACCAAGCAGTGATCTTCTCTTCCCACATCTCTGCTGTCAGCTGGTACTGCCTGAGCACCTGCAGGGCAAGGAAGGAGGTTGGATCCCTGTGAAAATCCAAATCCAAGTTCTGCCTCTCCCAAGCAAAGAGAATGCAGAGGTGCAGTTCACAGCTTGGTCATTTTACAGAGTTTTTAATGTTCTGGTTAATCCCCAGCAATATCTGCATTACAAAGAGGAGATTCAAAGATTTGGTTTTGTATAAAATTAACTCACCCTTTTAGGTAACAGCTCATCATGGGCTAGAAAGCCTGGCTCGTGGAAATTTGGGTCATAGTCACCATACTGTCCCAAAAAAGAGAAGTTATTTCAGTTGGTTAGAGGCAGAATGTTGAGGGAGTTTGAAGGGAAAACTTGAGGCAGATTTTATTTTGGTTTCCCTGCACACATCCCCTCATCCATGGAGGATCCTTCCAGCCCCTGTGCCATGCAGGTGGCTCCAACAGCCACTGAGCCACTCACACATCAACCCTGTCCTGGAATTCTCAATCCTGTCCTGGAAATCTTCAATCAATCCCAACCTGGAAATCTCAATCCCATCCTGGAAACCTCAGTGCCAACCTGGAAACTTTCAGTGTCAACCTGGAAACTTTCAGTGTCAACCTGGAAAACCTTAAATCAATCCCAACCTGGAAAACCTTCAATGTCCTTCTGGAAATCTCAATCCCATCCTGGAAACTTTCAATCCCAACCTGGAAAACCTTCAGTGTCAACCTGAAAACCCACAATCCTAACCTGAAAACCTCAATCTCTTACTGGAAAACCTTCAATCCCATCCTGGAAATTGCAGCTCTGGAGGAATCTCCCAAGAATTCACCCTCTGAAGCAGAGGAATGGGAGCTGCACACAAGGACAGCCCTGATAAATAAATTGTGTTCAGCTCCTGCCACAGTGCAAGTTGGGCTCTTGGTGGCAAGGAGGGAACAGAGCTCTGAGAGACACAAAAAAATCTTCATGTCCTCCCATTGTGAGCTCTGTTTTGAGCACATTCAGCATTCATGATTATTTTTAAAACAACAGGAAATCATTCTAGCCTTGAGAAAGGTTACACTAAAATGTTAGGCCCAAATAAATCCCTTAAATTGCAGCAGCATAGTTTAAAAAACCCTGGTAGTGGCATTTAATGGCTTTTTTCCTAGCTGTGCTTGTACCTCCCAGGATGACCAACTTTACCAGCAAATTTTAACCCTGCTGTGTTTTACACACCACCATGTAGATGTGTTGGTTAAACCAGAAAAAAAAAAAAGTCAATTAAAGAAGAGATTTTCCATGCACAAACCTTGGCCTGAACAGCATAAGAAGCCAGTAAAACTGTAGCTTCTGGTGAGCAATAGATTTCCTCATCCAGGATCTGCTTCTTAACCTAAACCAACAGAAAAAGGGAGCAAGTTCAAGAAGCTCCAAGTCAGGACTTAAGTCAGGCTTGAAATGGAAGCAGACATGCCCAGACTTGGCACCAAATATCACCTTTAGGAGTTAATAACAGCAAACAGAAATTGGCATTCAGGAACACAGGAAGCATTTAGTTAGCATTGCATGTAATGAGACCAAAAATGCCAGTCAGCTCTCTGCACACACTTACATAAAAAGTCCCATAAAAGAATATCCTATAAAACATCAATTTTATTGTCTGTGCTTCATTTCTTTTAACAGTCCTTCTTCTTTTTTTTTTTTTGGAAAAGTCAGCTTTTCAAATTTTAGGTTGGGAGGGAGCTCTGGAGGTCAGGTCCAAGCAGAGCAGACTCAGGGCTGTGCAGCTGCCATATAAAAACCATAAGAGATGTTCTCCAACTTTCCAGAATGAGAGAAAAAAGGAGACCCTCAAAAGAGAAGCTGAATAATAAAGCACTAAATTTATTCATTTTCAATGGTCTCAGCACAATCAGACAAAGCTAAAGAGTCTTTCAACATTTTCATTTTAATAACCTGTGGTGCTACCAAGAGCAGAGGTGTAATAGTTTGCAAGGTGGTGGTTGATTTTAAATCAGTTGTCCAATTTCTGTTTGAAAACCTAAAGAGAGAGAGGAAATTAAACTTCCCAAATCCTCCTCTCAGGTGTATTTGGCTTAGGAACAAGCACAAGACAACAAAATTTTGCATTGCTCACAGTCTTAAACATTTCCAAATAGAAAAATGACTTGAGCTGGCACAAGTTCTGTTTACAAACACACCTCAGTAGGTGCTGGGGACTGAAATGATCCACCAAGAAAAATTTTGCTATTAAATTTAGTCCCTGGTGAGCACAATCTGTGAAGCTGAGTTACAGTGCAGAGAACATTCTTTCTAAGCTGTTAAAATGGAAAGAATGAAAAGATTTTTCTTCCAATTTGGAAAGCTCCAGCTTTCATTCTCCACAGTGCAAATCATGCTCCAGAATTTAGAACAATGTGGATAAATCCCTCATAAATGTCTGGGTTGTTTTGGCTTTTTGTTTTTTTTCTGATCAGTTTTTACAAGGACTTTTTGTTAAACTTCATGAAGAAGCAATAAATTACCTCATCTTTAAGCAGACAATATTTAGCTTTAGTCATTGACATTTATTCAGGTATTTATGCCACATTAATTTGCAAAGGTCTGAGGAGTCAGGAGAGCTGAAATCTTCAGGCATCCAGATGTCTGTACATGTTTTCCCTATTAGCATCCAGGTGTGAGCTGAAGCTCTTACAGTCAGGAAACTCTGCAAGTTCCAATTTGTTTCAGCCTTGTTTTCTTACTTTGGAATGAGAAGAATTTGCTAATTGCATATCTGCTAGTTAAGGCAGGTTCAAGGAGAAAAGAAAAAAAAAGTGGAAAAATCAGGATTAAAAGAGGAGGAAGAGTTCTGCTGTTCTCATTCCTTTCCATAATTAGCTGAAGAAGTAAATTAAAGGTTCTGGATCAAGTTCTGGTGGGTTTCTGAACCTCAGAGCTGCAGCATTTCCCCATTATTTCATTAGCACATCCTCCTCAGGGCACAGGGGAATTTTCTGGGTTTATTTCCAGCTGCAGCCTGAATTTATCCCAGCTACCTGCACAGACACATCCTGCTGGAGTAAAGCAACAGAGGATGAAACTTCCAGAAGGACTCCACAGCAACTCAGGAGGGAAGCTGGATGTCCCAGACATTGGAAATGACCATCCCAAACTCAGCTATGGAGCTTTTCCTGGTTGATCCATCTTTATTTTTGATAAAGCTCCAAGGATTTGCTCCTTCATCTGCTTTTTGATGGAGCTCAAATGGTGTCTGCTGCTCTGCTCCTCTTAAACCTTGCCAGGTGAGCAAACCTGCAATTTCAGAATTATCAAATTCCATTATCTTTTACCCCTACAATCCCAAATGAAGGTTTAGGGAGTCCTTGTTTTCCAGAGGTTTTCCCCTCCAGCACAAGATCTCCCCAAAAGCCTCACAGTTTTTTCAGCAGTTCCAGCTTTGCATGAATTTTTATATTTTTAAACACATATTAAGGAGCAAAACAAGCCTGGAATATTCAATTTGGAATTATCCCCCAAACTGCTGGATGTTGTCACAAAAACCTGCAGAAGATGAAACATTCAGCTTACCTGGACACAAACCCACAGCATGCAGCAGAGATGTTTGTATTTCATAAAAATAATGTCTACAAAGCTCTTGCTACAGCTGAAGCAAGCAAAATTATCCTGAGCTGCCAACAAGATCAAAGACAATGCAAAAGGACTGGGGGAAATACAGAAGGAATTCATGGTTCAAAACTGTTCCTGACCTGAAGGAAGAATAAATGCTGGGTAATTTCCTGCAAGAGTTCCTCTTCTACCTTCTCTGGGTAGAATTTGGCCAAAAAATGAAAGCTAATGGGATCTTCTTTGGGGATTTCTTGATCTAAAACCTGTTTGGAGATAAAATACAATCAAATCAGCAGCAAAAAGGATACATGAGTGTCTCGAAGTAACATTCCTGAGGAAAATCAGAAAGCAGCCAATAATCCACTTAAAGCAGCCTTCCCCTATTTTAGAGGGAAGGGTAATTCTGAGCTTTAATCTACAGCAATCAGTGGTGATTAGTGTGGGATGCTCCAGGTTAAATGGGATAGAAGCAACCAGAGCAAATAATCCTATTTTTGCCTTAAAAAAAGCTACCACATCAAATTCTGAGTTGTCATGCAGCACATCCCTTTATCTCCCGTGCTCTAGAAAGTCAATATTTATAGAAGTAAATAATTAATTGCCACCCATTTTGTCTCCTGTACCTTTTTGTCCATCTTTAACCATGTGCACATCCCTTTAATTGTGTACTGCAGGCCAAAGAACCAAGTCTCCCTCAGACCAAGGGCTCTGCACACCAGGTCAAACAAATCCTTTCCCTTCCACTTCATCTGAAAGAGAGGAAAATCAAGAAAAAAAAAATGTATATCCTAAACGAATTTGCTCCATTTTAGCCCTTTCTCCTATGAAATCTTATTTCACTTTTAAGTTTTTCATTAAATATTCTTGCTGCTGTGTCAGAGTTGCTGTGGTCCATCTCCTCTCCTTCTCCAGACACATCCAGAGCAGCTGGAGTAATTTAACCACCAAGCACTTGAGGGAATGAGGATTGTACCACTGATTTCCTGGGATGTGGCAAGTCTTTATTAATAATTTGTCCAAAATTTTGACTCAATGGCTTATCCAAATTGGAGAGACAATCTAGAAGCCAGGGGAAATCAAATCAGGACACAGGGTAGGAATGCTGAACAATGAGAGCAGCACCAGGCCAAGCCTTTATCCTACTCTGATTTAAATGAGTTTTCTTAAATGTTTTCATTTCAATTTAGCAGCCACAGAGGGCAAGCTTTGATTCAAGGTCCCAAATTCAGATTCATCTGATTCCTTGTTTCTTCCACCAAGGAGGCTGTTCATCTGTTTCTTCTATTTGACCACATTTCAGAAAAATGATTTTATCTCATTGCTAAAATTAAGAACTGAATGGCAAAAAAAAAGTGAACTTTTAGGCAGTATTTGAGTGAAAAGCTGGAAATCATCTCAGCAGAAGAGCTGTGTCTGGGGAGAAAGGAGAGGCAGCAAAGGAAGGAATACACAATTTGTTAACAAGGGCTCTGATCTCTAAATCAAATTTTCCAAATCCTTTATTGTCACAACTCTGCCTGCAAGTACTCCAGAGCAGCAAGTCATACAAGATTAATCTATTCTGTTTCTGAAGGACCTAATAAATTACATTAAATGGCTCACAGAACAGTCAGCTCTCACTAAAACTGCCAGTCCCATTGGAACTGAGTTTTCTAACTCCCCAAAATACCTGTGTGACTTGTTTTGCTTTTGCTGGATGATTAGGAGTTAATTAATCAGGGACAGTTCTGTCCCTTCAACACTGCAGCCCAATTTATTTAGCAATCGATCGTTTCTTTTTCTCCAGCCATGATTTCCCTAATTAATTTATCAAATAGCCATAATTAATAGAACTGCCAGCTTTTTCATCAATCCTTTTTTCTCTTCTGCCCAGACCAAACACCCATTTCAGGTAAAGAACTGGAGTTTATAAATGGAAAATTGGAAAAGGATGTCCCAGATCAACAAAAGTACCAGTTCATAAATTATTATTTATCTTAGCACCAGCTCTGACCAGTTTATCCAAGCTGGAATTATCTTAAAGAGTTGTGTCAGATTAAAAAAAAAAAAAAAAAAAAAATTCATTGAGAAGTAGGAATCCTTACAAACAATTGGAATGCTTTTGAAGAAAACAGGTTTAGTGTTAATTTAGCTGTGTCAGCCAAATGGATTTCATGCAAACAGCTTTAAATTCTGAACAGAATTTAGAACACATCTAAGATTCAATAATTCATTATTTATAAAAATAACAGATCAGTTTTAAGACCATCCACAAGCTGATAATCTGAATTTTTCAAATTTCTTGCTAAAACAAAGGGCACCCCCCAACTCCCCAGCATTTGCTGACACTCTCACCTCACAGCTGAACTCCATCTCAGCATCCACTGTTATAATCCTGGCTTTAAAAGTCTTTGGTTGTTTTTTCTTCAGGCCTCTGATGGACATATTTTTCAGCTGATGAGGGCAGCCACACCTGAAATCAAACATGGAATGATGAAAATTCAGCAGCATTTTCTTGGTTAGATTCCAAAGAAGGATGAGTCCAAACATGCAGAATAAAGTCACCTTTAGAGATGCATTTTCTTGTGTTTAATGAGGATGTTGAAAGAAAAACTTTTAAAATTAGCTTGCTCCTTAAAGAAAGTTGTTCAGAAAATGTTACTGCTGTCTTTTCTCAGATTTTGGTTATCACAAATAAAATTCTCTTTCCCAAGGGTCTCAGCAGCATCTCCACTCAGAAGAACACCAGAAGATGCAGCTAAACTTCATGATGTCAAATCCAACACAATTTTTTCCATCAGTTATGGCTCCTTCAGCAATTAAATGATTGGATTTCTTTATAACATGAGATTTTAACTCCCTGAAATTATACAAATGCCAAGAATATATGCATTGAAATTCAGCTAGTTTTACCACACTCTCTTGTGCTACTCACTCATGGTGATAAAAGGTATTTAGAACAGGTACTTTCCCTGTGAAGTTCTTGTGAAATTAATTTACTTTTGCAGAAGCTGACAGGAAATTCCACCAGAATCTCCTATTTTAAATGTAATCACCTCCATGCCACCCAAAACTTTGAGGAGATGCTGCTCCCACAGGCACAAGGGTTTTGTGGAAGCCAAATATTGAAAGCTGGAGTTGAATGATGGTGTGGATCTGCTCCAGGCAGTTCTCAGGCATTTCTTTCTGAGCATAGGAAATCAGCCTGTAAAGGTTTCTGCTTCTTTTTACTTTATAAAATTAACAGGTCAAACTTGTATAATGTGGTGAGAATCTGTGAACTGTGCAGGGCAAGAGACTGAGGCATTCCTGGTTTCCTGCAATAGAAGACTATTACAGTGTGGCAGAATTCCAATCTCTCCTTGAAGAATTCCAAAATAAAGCTCTAGTTGAAAGTGAAAATTTCCATTTGCCTGCACCTTCCAGGATTTTATAAAATATTTTGCTCCTTTTTATTCCTGCTGAGAAATGCAGGAAGTGGGCTTGCAAATGTATTGATTTTCCACTTACTTTGTGCCACTCACCCACAAATTTTGAGTGGTGAAATAGGAGATGAAACAGATATGGAAGTTTTTCTTTACAGATTCTAGGGAAGTTGAGGCAGGGAAGAAATAAAATAATTACCAAATCATGGGGACATCAGAGGCAGAGCTGAGAACAAGTGATTGAGGCAACTCAGAGAAGGGAAGATGAGCTCAGGAGGAAATTCATCCTTCTGACACCACTGAGAGCAGCTGGGGAATCCTCTCCCTCCAGTTGGCTCTGGCAGAGCTTCTGCTGAAGTCTTGTTTGGGTTTGGGCACCACTTCTGGAGCTGGGAAGAGTCCAAAGGAGAGGTCCAAGGGCTACAAAATCATCTGTGGTAAGAGGAAAGCACTGGTTAGAACAGAGAAAGGACAAGTGCTGAGATACTCTAATGGCTGCTCCTCAGGACAAGGAATAATGGGCTTCATGAAGTGGCAGACTGAGGAAAATTCAAGAATAATCAGGATATTACAGCTGGAAAGCTCAGGGTGGCATTTCTCTCTCTGAATTTCCCCCCAAAACAAGGTGACAGCATTGTCCTTGAGACAGGAGGGACCTAAACCCTCAGGATTCCCCCAAAGCTGGTCCCTTCTGGCAGTGCCCACCCCCAGCCCAGGAGAGGCCACACCACCAAAAACCAGGGAAACCCAAGGAACAGCACACCCAGAGCCCAAATCCCATCACCCCAGGGTACCCTGCTCCTCAGGGATTATATTTTAGACTGAAAACCAGATCTTGCCTCAAATTTTCCTCTCTAATTTAGGCAGCTCAGTGCACCCAACTGAGCAGAGCTCAGGTCCTTTCTACTTAGCACAGCAAAGAGTTTTTAATTAATTAAAAAGGAAATATTGAAAACCCTCAAAATGACCACAGCAATATTGACAGGGAGAGCATCATGTGAGGGCATCCAAACCAGCAGTAAATTAGTGCAGGCATTTTTTGATCTCTCATCTGCAAAATTAAATTTTAACCTGTTGCATTCCAAAGCTCTTTTCCATCGGTTTTCTTCAAAACTGTAAATAATTGTACCATTGGATATAGCATTTCTAGCCTAAGAACTACTGAGACTTCTACACAAAACTGGAAATAGTTTTATTGGTTTCTAGAAAAAAACATCAATGGCTAAAAATGAAGGGGAAAAAAGCTTCATAATTCATTTTTAATATGTAACCTGAAGCAGCCAGCTGAGTTAAACAGGAACTCAGAGTGAGGGCCAGTACAGAACATTCTCAGAGTTCCATATGGAAAATTCTGAACAGATGAAATTGAGCAGCTGGAGTAAAATGTACTAATTTTCTCAAAATATGAGAAAAATACCAGAGCTTTTCATTTGGACTTTGAAGTTATTTCTTTTTCCTTATATAACCAGGTTGAAACGACAATATAATTTGTTCAACATTTCCAATAGCATTTTTTTTGTTCTTTCCAGAATTTTTATTCCATGGAAAAGTACATTCTGACTCACAGCAAAAAGACATTTTTGAATATCAAATTTTCCCCAGAAAAGTAAACTGCATTTTAATCAATAGCACTGGTAAAGAAATTGGAAAGGCTTTTCACACTGAATAGCTGAAATGAATGTCAGATCCTGACAACAGAAACAAGAGCACTTAGAAAGACGAGATTTTAGAAAAAGAACTTTTTCAAACAAGACAAATCTTGCTGGAAAAAAAAAAAAATCTTGGTTTGTAATTTTTTATAAATGCAAAAGCAATCCCTTCCCTAGATCCTTGCTACCAACAGCCTTTAACTGGGAATCAATGCTCCAAGGCAGAGCTCCTGCCACCCAGCTCCAGTGATTTATTCCTGCAGGTGCCACAGGGATCCAGAAGGAGCAAAATGTGATGAACAGAGCATGAATGCAAAATAGGGCAGGGTGATAAAAGATTCCTGCCCAGCCAGAACCTGGAACAGAGAGTTCAGGAGTTGGGAAGGAGCACAGGGAGATGATAAAAGCTTGGTGAGGGGAGTGGAACAGAAAAGCAGTGATGGGGAAAAAAAGTGAAGGACAAAGCAGAGACAAAACTCTTCATGGCCAGGATGAAAGGAGGACCATGCAGCAGCTCTGGATTTGAGTGCTGTCCCTCCTGGACAATGAGAAAGCAGGAGCAAGGCGTGGGGGTGAAACGGGAGCTGGGAAGAGCAGGAAGAACTGGCCAGGTGAGTGCTGCTGATCTGGGTCACAGCTTTGATCCACGTGGGGAGGAACCCACACACAGACACCACTCACACACACAGGGAGAGAAAAGTGAAATCAGCATCACCACACGCTCGGCGAGATCAATAAATCCACCACAGTTCAGCGCCTTGTAGACAAACATCTCCAACTCTCCAGGAGCGAGAGTGCAATTTATTCCCGGTTTAGCATTTCCCAGGTGAATGGATGGGGCTCTCAGGGTGTAAAAACTTCCCTTCACGTGGCACTGGCTCTCAGTGACAGCTGTCACCAACCATCGCACTTGGGGCAGCCACACTCGAGCGAAAAATCATCTGTTTGCACACACACACAAAATCCAGCAGCACTTTCTAAAGTGAGAACTCAGGTGCAGACAGGCAAAATATTAATGGCAACTGAGAGCCCTTACACCCCCAAAATGAATCTGCTCTTAAGGATCAGCATCTTTCTTACAGGAGATGCAAATATAAAACCTTCGGGAGAGAAACGAGGATTCAAGAGACAAAGCTTGGGAATTATTTTAAGAGCCACCAACAGAAGATGCTTGAAGCACGCACTGCTAAAGCGCATTAACATAGCCACTACTACAGCTTGAAAGAGTGTCATCGCTGAAATATTTACTGCAACTCCGAGTGGCAAATTCCCCTGACTCATTATGTTTCTCCCAGTTCCTGAATTTCCATACTCCAGCTCAGGAATTAATGCGAGCGATTTGAATGCAGACAACACAGGCGAGCGTCGTGGGCTTTGTGCAGTTGTTGACTCACGCTCCTGCCTGTGCTCCCTGCCCGAGGAACAATTTAAGCAAAGAATTCACTGCTTTAAAATGGGTCAGCAAGATAAAGGGTTTTCTTACCCCTCACTCTAAAAAGAAGTTATCTAAAGTCACCAGTTGGAATCAAGACTTACCTCACAGATCCTTTCTTGAATGACGATAAGAAGGGGAGGGAAAAAATTCCCTTTTAATTCAAAAACTCCGTATTTTCCCCGCAGACATCAATATCCAGCCCTCACAAGTTCTGCCACTGAGAATAAAACCCAAGAACAACTTTTCTACTTGATCCCCTTCCCTTTGTTTCCATGAACTGCAGCATGTTAGCGCCCTCTGAAAAATCAAAGGATTGCTTTCCCAGGTGATAGGAACGGCTCTTAACCATTTCCTGCCTGCACCAGCGCTCCTCCCAACTCCCCTGCTCTGTAATTCAAATTACCAGGCACTAAAATAAGAGGAAACCCACCAGTTTTGCCTTGGATAGCTGTAAAAATTGGTAATAACTTTCAAATAACTCCTTGGATGGTATCTGATCAAACTATTTCAAGTGTCTCCTGTTCTCCCCATATCAGCCACCTTAAGAAGGGAAACTGCCTGGAGTTGTGCTGTTAATTAAATATGATTCCCTACCTGTCCTCTTCCTGCTGTGAGAGATTGTGGGACCCCCACACCAAAAAGAAAACAAGGCTCAAAACACCAGCAGAAAGTGGTAAGTGAGCACATTTAAATAAAAACAGGGATGGCCTCAGCCTGAAGTCACAGGGAAAAGCCAGGAGCACGTTCCTCGAAGTCCAATAATTTGCCATTATTCGGTTTCTAAGTGGTTTGGGTTTTTGTTTTTTTTGTTAACCCTTCATTTTATACAGAGATTTACAGAAACTGAATATCTGCCAGGTTATGTATAGCAAGGACAGGCCAGCTGTCACTCCATATCTACTATAATTATTCCAGATTTATATGGAAAACCTTCAAGATTTGATCACTTAACAGCAGGGGGAAGAGCACAACACTTGTTGATGTGCAGAAACCTCCAAGAGGCTGCACTGAGAGCAGCTCCATCCCCAAAATTCCACGGAAAGGGGTCCCTCAGCACCCACACCCAGTGTTTGTTTGGAAGAGGAGGCTCAGGGAGAAACTTCACTCCCCACAATTACCTGAGAGTAGATTGTGGTCAGGAAGGGTCACTCTTCTACTGTGCTTGCAGTGAGAAGACGAGAAAACAGCCTTAAACTGAGATGGGAGATTCAGATTAGAGATTAGAAGAAATGCTTTTACTGTTTGGGTGGGCAGGCACAAGAAGAGCTTGCCTAGAGAGGTGGTGGGTGAGCATCCCTGGATATGTCTGCATGACGTGATTTGGGGTTAGAGCAGCAGTGCTGGATACACAGTTGGACTTGAAAGCGAAGAATCACAGACTATCCTGAGTTAGAAGGGACCCACCAGGAATATCAAATCCAATCCTGATAGGGCACAGAACATCCCAGGAATCCCATTGTTTATCTGAGTTCTTGAGCTCTGCCAGGTTTGGTGGCACTGCCTCAAGGAGCCTGGTCCAGTGCTCCACCACTCTCTGGGTGAAAAAACTTCTCCTGATACCCAACATAAACCACCCCTGACTCAGCTCCAGCTTTGTCGCACACGAGACAGAAGAGATCCGTACCTGCCCCACACCTTCCCCTCAAGAGAATACTGAAGACCACAACGAGGTCTAATCTCAATCCCACCTTCTCCAAACTAAGCAAACCAAGCGACCCCAGCCATTCCTCTTAAGGCTTCCCTTGCGCAGCCTCCACCACCCTAAAAGGATCTTTAAAGCGCTCTAAGGGATCACTTCAAACTTTAATGACTCCAGCCGCACAAGACCCCAACCTGCCGCTCCCTCAGCGCCTCAGGAAGCGGCGGCCGGCGGCGCTTTAAATACGGCCGGGAGGCCCCGCCCCTGGCCCCGCCCTTGGCCCCGCCCCTTCCCGCCGCGCGGCGCTTCCGTGCTCAGCACCGCCCGTTCCGGGCCCGTCCCTCTAAGGCCCCGAGGCTCGGCGGCGGCAGCGGCGGTGAGAGGGGCCGGGGCTCCGGGGCTGATCTGTGGGGGCTCCCGGTACCGGGGCTGTGCCCTGGGTGCTGCGTGACCCGCCCGCCTGAGCTCCGCTGCCTGCGCGGCCCCGCAGGCGCGGCGGCTGCGGGCAGGGCCTAGCGCGGAGCGCTGTGGGGAGCCGCGGTGGGGGGGGCTGAGGGCTCCCTCTCTGCTTCCATTTCTTCTCTTATCTCTTCCTGCCGGTGCTTCGTGCATGTTGCCTGTGCTGCACGGACCTGTCTGTGTGGGATGTTTAGCCCTCCCCACACTGACTCCTTCCACAGCTCAGTCAGGCCAGGGAAAAGCAGCCCCCGAGTATTTGCTGAAGTGTTCCGTCCTATGGCTGCATCCCTGTATCCCTAAACTCTTCTTTTGATGTGTTGCGATATCAAAGCAAGTGTCTCACAAATTGGGGGTGTGGAGAATTCCCAGGTGTTGGTTGTGCTTAACAACATCTGAATGGAACAGAAAACGGTCATTAATCTCCATCAGTTTTAATATTGATTCTTCTGTTGGTTTTCCCTCTGACTTTTGCAAGAGTGGTACAGAAAGCTCTCCCTAACTAAACTGAATAATGTATTGGAATATAATTTACTTGCAGGGAAGAACTTAAAAGCAAATACATGTACTATAGATCAGACAGTTCTTTGATGTGTCATTTATGGCTTGAGAAGCTCATTACCTTCCTTAGGTTTCATCAGCTCAGCTGATAATGAGAAGCACAGAAGCAGATGACTGAACAAAAGCTGTGGGCTGCTCCCTTGTTTGGGTGCACTGTGTTCTGATGAACAGTTTCTGCCAAAACAGCTGCTGGAGTGTGAGTTAAATTAATAATTTCCACTAAAAAAAGCTACACTCTATTTGTGACAACTGGGGTGATTCAGGGGATATTTGTCCTCATGCTGTTCTGTCCACTTTTACTGATAGCAATGACATGATGATATCCCTTCTATATTGTCAAAAAGGCTGAGCTAGTGCAGTAAACTTTTTTAGAGTTCTAAACTGTTCATCCAACAAAATGACCCAATGAAGCTGTTAATCTGAAATAAGGAAAACTTTGGTAGTGGTCAGAAAGCAGTTATGTTTTTTACTTTGTTACAATAACACATCTGCTTTTCTTGCTGCCAGGCACTGCATGACCATAACTGAACGATGTCTGTCCCACGAGGAGCTATCCATGCAAAATGGATAGTGGGGAAAGTAATTGGGACCAAAATGCAGAAAACTGCCAAAGTGAGAGTGACAAGGCTGGTGCTGGATCCCTACTTGCTAAAGGTAACACCAGTGAACAACTTCTCTTGCCTGCTGGGTTTTGTGTTTTGTGCAGAAATGTTCTGCTGATTTGACTCTGAAAAGTTTTGATGACTCTTTACAAATCAAGCTCCCTCAGGATCTGGCTGTGGGGATGAGTGCAGAGGATGAAAAGCAGTGAGTGCTGAGGACTTACAAATTACCTGCTAAATGTATTTCTTTGAAGTGCCTTGTTAATGTACTTCATTTGATCTTTTGGGGAAGGGAAGCTTTTGTTGTTTCAAGCTTAGATTTCATTTTTCATGTCGATGTAGAGCATGCTTTGGGGACTTGACAGTTTATTAGTCACTTGTACAATAAATTTTATAGCTGTTTTTTCTGTATGCATAATTGTAACATTTCTGTGATCTTGAATTTATCCCTTGTCAATGCACTTCAAACAGGCATGTTAAAAATTGTATTTTCTTCATTTTAAATAGGGAAACAGTGGTACATGGAGGTAGAATAAGTTGTTTTTGGTGACCAGAAGGTTAAGGATAGAGTCAGGATTGGAAAATGGGTCTTGTGGGGTCCATTTCAATATTTTATCCAGTAGAAGAACCTTTATTTCTTTCTTAACCTAATTTATTTCTTAAAGGATTCTGAATTCTGCTGTTCCAATAAGAAAAAAGAGACTTTTTATATGAAAAAAAATCAGCAAGTTTCAGAGCTTTTTCTTCCCCATCTCCTTTCCTCCAGGCTCAGTTGGCAACACTATCCTGACAAGAGATTGAGAAGGGTAGTGCTGTGCTTTCTGTGGAGAACCTGTAGAGTGCACAGTTGCATTTCTCTTCATGATCCAAACTGAATCTCACTTTAAAAGATACATAAGCCTTCAATGAAATTTATTTAATGCTAATTATATATTCACCGTCGTATAATTTTGGAATATAATGCCAAGGTTTCTTTTTTTTTTTTTTTTTATTCTTTTTGTTCCTTTTACAGTTCTTTAACAAAAGAAAAACCTATTTTGCCCATGACCCCCTGCAGCAGTGTGTTGTTGGAGACATTGTTCTTCTGAAAGCTCTGCCCGAGCGAAGGAGCAAACACGTGAAACACGAACTGGCAGAAATTGTGTTCAAGGTTGGCAATGTCATAGATCCCATCACAGGAAAGCCCTGTGCAGGAACCAGATTCCTGGAAAACCTGTCAGATTCTGAAAACCTGACTGAGGCAGATACCACTTACCTAAGTGAGAAACTGCAGGAACTTAAAGTTTGTTCAAGAGACAAATAGTGGGGGAAATACTTTAAGCAGAGGGCTTCCAGCTTTTGTCTCTCTCTGTCAGGGATGTTTGAGGCCCTGCTGTGATGTGTTAAATGTTTCAGTGAAATCTGTAGTCAAAATAAATACTAAATGTAGTTGCTTATCCAAAGAGATGTTGCAGATTGATGGGTACCTGGAGCTTTGAATGAAAATACAGAGAAAAATGCAAGTTTAGTGTTCACAGTTCATTTTGTTGTCTGTAGTTTTGCCCCAGTGACAGTTCCCAAAGGCAGCTGCCCTCCTGGAATGACCCCTCTGTGTTAAGACAAGACTACAACTGTATGATGTTTAATTTTGGTGGGAGGGTCATTATATTTTTTGATTGTTCTGTATTTCAGGCAGTCTTTTGTGGTTTGTAGGGTTACTGGAGATGATGCTATTAAAGCTTTTGAAAGGAAGTGTAGAATTTTAAAACCAGCTGCATGCTTGTGTCCTTATTTCCTCTTACAGTGCCTTCTGACTTCCAAACTCTAACAAAAACACTGCATTTTTCCTTTATAGGGGCAGAGAGGTGAGAATCAAAGCTTTGGGCAGCTTAGTGTGGTTGGCTCTGTCACCTGTCCAAAGGCAGGATTTCCTTCTGGGAGAGCTGGATCTCTTTGAGCTGATGAGAATACAAAGCTTAAAAGTAAAGGTGATTAGACTGTCTTATCAGAAAAGCTAATTAAAATAACACATTTTGGGGAGATAGAGGTGCTGGTTTGCTGCATGATTTAATGTGGAGCTGAAGGCCAGAGCAGTTAATGATGAGAGATGACTTTATCCTGGTACAGCTCTGGGATTTCATGTCCTCTCCTCCAGGGCATACAGCAAGCTGAGAGCCTGCAGCTGTTGCAGCAGCCTCATGTTCCTGACTTTGGATCTAAAAGGGCATCTGCCTCAAAATTTGGCAGTGTGGGAGGGGAGAGTGGGATATGAGAGCTGTGAGAAATCCTTTCCAAGGTGTCTGTTGGTCTTTAGGATCAGAAGCAAAACAAGTTATATCACATCTAAAATCTTATGCTCTGACCTAAAATATCTTTCTTTAAGCAACTGAGTAGTTTCCAGTTGTGTTCTCTGCTGTTGTCAGATTATTAAAGATCATTCACCCTTTAACTTTCTGCACAAAATCAGTTCTGTCTGCCTAAAAAGCCTGACTGAAGCCAGCAAAGGATTTGGGGCAGCAGGAGTGAGAAAATTAAAGTTCCTCTGGTGCTTCAAAGCAAAAAATGCTGCTCTTTGAATGCCAATGTTCATGTGGGATGTCAGGAAATCTTCACTGAAATGTCTCTGTGTAAAATACTGTGGGCACGGGCTCTGAGGTTGAGGAAGCACCTTAAGCATGTGGTTGTAGGGTTTTTTTTGTTCTTAGGTTTATGTAAATTCCTCAGGAACTGGAGCTGGCTGATTAAAGCAAAGGAAAAACCTGAGCTCTGACTCCTGCCCAGGTGAATGTAAAGTGTGAAACTTCATCCAAGCAGAGATTGGGAGAACTTGGATATGGGGTAGAATTTGGCCCTGGGCTGTAGGAAATGCACTAAAGTTGTATCCAAGCAGAACTTGACCCTCAATATATGGGATATGAGTGTTCTAATAACTAAATAATTATTAAAAAGTCAAAAAGGTTTCCTGTTTGCTTAATAGGTTGCATCTATATCTAATTAGGGGAGTGAATATTTTCCTGTCTTTCTTGTGATTTCCCATGAGTAGTTGTGAAAATGCTGTGTTTTTTTCTATAAGATTGATTCATCACAGGTTATAATTTTTCCAGTGTAGGCTCTGGGAGGGTTGCTCAAGAGCTTGCCACACTGTCAGATCAAAATGTGACTAAAATTTATGTATCAGACTGTGTTACTGAATAGAGTAATGGCAATTGTAGGTTAAATTGTTTTAAGGTACAAAGATTTGTGATGTTAAAGCACAATAATATGTGTTATCTTCTGGATTAGTCTCAGAGAGCGCTGATAGAAAAATCATCAAATGGGAAGGGAAAGTTTATAGGGCCAAGATAGAATCATTATAGGTGTTATGTGGAATGATAAGGATTAGTCACTGACTGCTTTATGTGTTTATTGGCTTGTAGAACTGCCCTTTAATTATAACCCTAATTATCACTTTATCCTTAATTTGAAGTGGTTTAAGGATTTGATGCCAGCACACACCTCGTCCTCAGCCAAAATCCTTCTGAGTACAGCAGAGCAGAGTGTGAGGGAAACCTTCAGCTGCCAAGGAGTGAAAAATGGACCAGAACAACAAACCGGGGCTGGGGGTCCCTAAATCCAACTGGGTGCCCTAAAAGCATGGCTGGGATTCCCCTAAATCTGCCTGGATAGCTCCAAAATGGGCCCAGGGTCCTCGCAAACTGGGGCTGGAGGTTCTCAAAAATGGGGATTGGGGCTCTCACTATGTCCAAATGGGTCCCTCCCCAAATCTTGGCTTGGTACCCCTAAACCAGGCTGGGGTCCCCCCAAATGCAGCTAGATCACTCCAAACCGGGGCTGGGCTCACCCCCAAACCAGGCTAAATTTGACAGAGTTCCCCCTCAAATCGGGGCTGGGGTCCCCCTAAATCCGGCTGGGGATCCCCAAAATAAGAGCTGGGGTCCCCTATGTCTGAGCAGGCATCCCCAAACCGGGGCTGAGTCCCCCTAAACCCGCCTCGGTGCCCCCAAACCGGGGCTGGGTCCCCCTAAACCTGCCTCGGTGCCCCTAAACCGGGGCTGGGTCCCCCTAAACCGGGGCTGAGGTTCCCCTAAACCCGCCTCGGTGCCCCCAAACCGGGGCTGGGTCCCCCTAAACCCGCCTCGGTGCCCCCAACCCGGGGCTGGGTCCCCCTAAACCGGGGCTGGGTCCCCCTAAACCTGCCTCGGTGCCCCCAAACCGGGGCTGGGTCCCCCTAAACCCGCCTCGGTGCCCCCAAACCGGGGCTGGGTCCCCCTCAGCTGAGGGGCCGTGAGGGGGTCCCGGCGCCGGCACGGCCGCGCATGCGCAGGCGGCGCTGCCCGCCAGGGGGCGTGGCCGCAGCCCCCGGCCCAGGAGGGAGGCGGCGGGAGCAAGATGGCGGCGCGAGTGCTGCTGCGGGGGAGCCTGGCGGGAGCGCCCGCCGTGCCGCGCCTGCAGCCCGGCGCCGGGCTGGCCCTCAGGTGAGCCCTGAGGGGGCGAGGCGGGGCGGGACGGGGCCGCCGGTGGAAGGCTGCACGCAGAGCCGGCGCCGCCCGAGCCACCCGGCGCCCCGCCGCGCCGAACGTCCCCTTGCCGGGCTGGAAATGGCCGCCCCGCTGGCGGGGCAGCGGCCGGGCCTGGGGCGGGGAGTGTGAGGCGGCGGGGTGGCCCTCAAGGTCACGGGCAGCAAGGCCGGCCCCTTCCGCGCCGAGTCCGCCCCTGGGTGGGAGCATGGCCGTGCCCGGGCTGAGGGGACAGCGAGAGCGCTTCCCTCACCGAGCCCTCCTCCCTCACGGCCCCCCGCGAACAC
Organism: Cichladusa arquata; assembly: GCA_026413545.1. Classification (NCBI taxonomy): domain Eukaryota; kingdom Metazoa; phylum Chordata; class Aves; order Passeriformes; family Muscicapidae; genus Cichladusa; species Cichladusa arquata. Next base: position 5,984,328 of record JAOTQP010000828.1, read on the forward strand.
CGCCCTGCACACGTGGGTGCTGGCTTTAAATACCTGCCTGCTCCCTCCAGGATCGGGGCGTGCGGCTGCTCCGCGTCCCAACTCCTCCGAGCAGCACGGCGCGTAGCGGCTCCTGCCCAAAATCCGCGTGTCCCAGGCCGGGCTGCGCATCCCCACAGCCTCTGCCTTACCCGCATCCTGCAATCCCCTCGGGCTGCTGTGCCCCTGCTTCCTGCAGGAGCTGGGGTCTGCTCCCCTCTCCCGGTGCCAGGGCACACAGACAGGCACGTCCCTCAAGTTTTGGGGTGCTGAGATTTGCATTTCTGTGTGTGTGTCCACACGCAGCTCCTGGGGCACCTCCCAGGTGTAGGGAGCAGGCACGGGGTGATGGAAATACAGGAATTCCCAAGCTGGGATGGCTCCTTTTCTTTGGAACAGAGAAAGCTGCCTCAAGCCTCAGAATAGTCAAGACTAAAATCATCCCTGCAAGCAGCTGTTCAGGGAATATGTTGTGAGGTTTTATATGTTTTGGGGTTATTTTAGTTTCAAATAAACTTTGTCTAGACCACACATCAAAATCTGTTGAACTATAGAAAAGTTGTTTTTCTTGCTCTTCCAGGCAGATTTGGGTTACTACAAAATCTAAATACTTGATCTGGTATGTCCCACCCAGGTTATATTTTGTGCTAAAGCAGGAGCTAAGTGTAAAGAAGTGTTTTCCCTGACATTTTTTATCTAATCTAAGGAAGCTATTCAGTGTTAGCCTTTTGTGTTCAGAGCCTAACCTTTGTAGCAAGAAAGCAAAGCCCACAGTTAATACTTGCAGGTTGAGAACTTGCTGCCAAAGACAAGTTGATTTTTAAAGACCTGAATTCAGTACCTGCTCCTCCAGAGTTAATTTTGGGTACAGATTGCCCAAAAAATTGGACCAGTGATCAATCCAGGGCTTCTTGGTTCATGGGAGTCTGGGATGGCAGTGGTTTTAGGATATTGATTAAAATATTTTAGGATATTGATTAAAAATCAGGCCCTTGAATCTCAGTTTGGGTGCAGTGAACATCTGCTTTAATAAACTTAGCCCTTTACCTTTATTCTATGTGAGGTGTGTATTTAGTTGTGATTAGTTAGTCAGTGCTCATGAGGAGCTTTACAGCTGCTGGGGAAAAGATTTTCCATAAATACAAAGTATTACTCATGTAATTGTTTTGAAAATTAACCATACCTCCACTTTTAGGTGCACTTTAACATTCAAGTCATGAGATTCTCCTAATAGCAAAGAAATTTGCTTTTCTGAGTTACCTCTGTAGCTCCAGCTTACTCCTGCTGCTGCTGAAGTTCACAAAAGCAGCATCAGAATTATTTTGCTCTTTCTTCTTCTAAGTTTGCTGCAAACAATTATCCTTGTAGCTGAGTTTTCTAATTATTACTTTACTAACTTTGTTTAATAAAGGGGAGGGAGTGGTGAGAGTTCACAGGTTTGGGAGTGGGCTTGACTTCTGCTTCCTAGAGCCAGGCAGGGCTTCATTTGAGGGAGCTTTTAGAACAAAATTGAATTTCTGGGGTGGGGTTCACCCCTGTGCTTCAAGCTAGAGAAAGCTCTGCTCCAGCAGCAGCCTTATCATGGAATGCCCTTCAAATGCCTGCCCTCAGGAATATCTGCCTGGCTTCCAGCACAGCCACATGTCTGTGTGTGTGCCCAGGGCAAGGAAGGCACCATTTTCAATAAGCACACCAAGATTTATACATTATTTCTTCGTGCTGAAGGTCATCTCAGCTGTGGTCGTTGTTTCTCTGCTGTGAAACACTTTCCTTCTCCTCCATCCTGCTCCCATGGGCAAAACCAGGTCATTATGTTCTTTTCTGACACTGGGATTAAAAGGTGGATTGTTGTAAAAAAGTGCATTTGTGTAATAAGTGTGTCCAGGGGGATATTTTCCTAAAGGAAATTGAGGTTTTCTTTACCTATTTTTTTCCTGGAAGAAAGCTTTGGGCTGTAGATCCAACTGTCTTCTGGATCCCCAAATCAGTAATAAGGGTGAAAAGTCGACATCTGAGGCAAGAAAAGGCCGAAATTTCCATCTGAGAAGTAAATATATGTGGTATAAATACCACATTTAATATTTTAGTATTTCAGGAGAAGCTTGTGACAGAACTAATTTTCTTCACTGTGGCTACTATGGGGCTGTCAGAAAAAGGTAAATTGAAGGAAGAGAAGGAAGCAGAAACATTTGAGCTTGTCAGGCATTGTAGAGGATCAGTTAAATGCATCAGATTCCTTGTCCTGATCATCTGGGAAAGAGGAATAATTCCTTTAACACATCACTTAAAAACCACAGTTATCACTTGGTGTGTGTGCTCTGATGGAAAGGGAGGTGACACTATTTTGAAAGTGTACTTGGAGAGGCTGAATAAAGATGAGATAAGAAAGGACAGTGCAAACTTTGTGTTTTGAGGCAAGGGAGACATGGATATTGTACAGAGAGCCTGGCTCTGTGTCCCTACGTGGTGCACTTGCTAGAATCTGCAATTGAAATATTTCCTGGCTGGTTATTTCCTACCACTCCTCTCTTTTTCCCAAATTAGTCTTTCAGGCTATTTTTCCTTTTGTAGAGCTGTCTTTAAGCAGCACAGGAGCATATGGCAGTTCCTTTCCCTTTTACACTGTGCACACTTTTCCTGCTGCACATTTTTTGCTCTTATTCACTCCTAATTGTTTACACCTTGCCAGACCCAGTCCTGGGCAAAGACAGTGGGTTAAAAGGAGAATAAAAAGGCAGCAGAAGCTGGGAATAACCACGGATAATGTGGATAAGTGTATCTAGTGAAATAATCAGTCTCAAGGGGCTGAGATGCCTTTGGGAGAGGCTGGGTGGGAAGTTTAGCCATGTGTACGTTGTGATACTGTAATTTACATTAAATTTCCATTGCTGCCTGGTGGGAATTGCAGAGGCTCAGAGGTTGTTGTGTCCCTGTTCCCTGCAGGGGGCTGGGCTCCTCTGCCCGCAGTGCCCGTGAGGACAGCTGGCTAAAATCCCTCTTTGTGAGAAAAGTGGATCCCAGGAAAGATGCCCACTCCAACCTCCTGGCCAAAAGAGAGACCAGCAGCCTGTACAAACTCCAGTGTGAGTGATGGCTTTGTGTCAGCAGCACCTTCCTTCCCTCTGTCCCTGCCCACCTCACCCTGTTGTTGTTGTTGCAGTTCACAATGTCAAACCTGAATGTCTAGAGGCCTACAACAAGCTCTGGTAAGTGTGGGAGTTCACTTTTCACCTTTTAGACACGTTGATTGGATCTGAAAATTGGCAGATATCATAGTTAGGTGGAGGGGAGGTGACAAAATTCTGATTTGTTAGGATTTGGTATTAAATAGATCCTGTGAAAAAGTCCTGTATTCACCCCACTTCCCTCTTGGCATTGCCATTTCCTGAGCTGCAGTTGAGGATGATTCATGTCCTGAGATCTTTGGTGACATCTCCCCCTTCCCTGAGTGGTCTTGAAGTTCCTGATCACTGCAGGGAAAGTGGAATGTTGGCATTCCCACTGCAGCTGCCAGGTTGAGGATGGGTTTTGTCTGCACACTGGAAGGAAAGAGAGATCACTGGTAAATAAAACCACACCAGAGTTCACCTCAGGTAGAACTTAGAGATGTTAAAAACCCAGGGGTTGATTTCCTCTCAGCTCATTGATCTCCCTCTGCACAAGTCCTGTTGCTGAGCTGCTCCCAAGAGTTGCACAAGCCCTTGGGTGGGGTCTCTGCATTGGGGTGATTCCCTCCAAAGGGAGCAGTACTGGGACAGCTTTCACACAAAGTCCCAGCTTTAGAACATGTAGGAATTACTTCCATTTGAAATGGACTGTTTAAGGGTAAAACTGCAGAAATATCACTCCTTTTCTACTTCCACAATCCCCCCTCTGGAGCTCTGAAAGAATTGTGTGTTTAAATTTGAGGATGGAGTGAACCTCACACCCAGCAGTGCTTTTCTTACTGACAATAAAAAAAATTCTCAGCATAATGCCACTTTTCTGCAACCAGCTTTGAAGTGTGAGCACAGCAGCTGGGCTGGAGGGAGGGGAGGAAGTCCCAGCTCCCAGTTCATGTCCTCAGCTGTTACTGGGTGGCTGCACAGCTCATCTGTCACCTCTGTGTTGGGCTGGATAACCCAGAACTTTTCCCTGCTACAGAAGCATTAAAATCCACTAGAATAACATTCAATCGAGATATTTATAGCTTTTTTTTTTTTGTTTAAAAAATAGATGCACACTAAAGGACAATTAGCATTCAGCCAGCTTGCTGTTTAAAAGTTGAATATAAACATGTCCAATTATGCAAGACAGGGAATCACTTCTCTGCAGCATTTCATGAGCTGCCTGAATGTTGAGTGAGAGCAGAGATTTCTGTTTTCAAGGAAAGAGACAAACAGCAGAGAAAGAAACTGCTGACAGCAGTCAGATGCAATATCTGTGGTTAGATTGATTCTTTCCAAAGCAAATTGAAGTATTTCAGGCAAGGAGACAACTTGAATAAAGTAATAAACAAAATTAAGCTTCTCTGAACTTCCCTCCTGCCTCTCCCTAAAGAAAAAAAAAAAAAAGAACAGGTTGATTCTATATCAAATCAAAATGAGGGTTAGTCATCAGGTATTAATAAATAATGTAATGAAGAAAATTACAAGGATATTTAATGAATCACTGTGGTTAAGGAGCCCTTCTGAAGAATTAAGGACAGGTTTTTTTTAAAATGGTGTTATGTGGGCATTTTTTCTCTAATTTGCAACAATATATGGTAGAATTATGCAATAATTTCCCATTCCTCTTCTAAGCTGCCTTTCCAGGATCTCATTCTGCTTTGCAAAAATGAACTGGTGGTGAAACATCCTTGGGAATGTCCTTGGAGAGTCATTTTATCATATTATTTACTCTGGCCAGTGAGAAAATGTCGAGGTACAAATTAGTAATGAGATTTGCTCAAGGTTGTCTGGAAAGTCAGTGGCAGAATCCAGAGGAAAACTCATCTCTGATGACTCCCAGCCCAGCCTGCTTTTTATTCCTTGATACTGTGCAGAGACTCATTGCCTGTGAGCCAAACTCAGGAAGAAGGGTAATTATTCAGGAAAAAATAGAAAAGGCAGAGTTCAACCAGACTAATTGACTTATTCATCAAGGAACAGTGCAGGGAAAGCTGTCTTGGCCAAGTCAGCAATCAGCAAAACTTAATTTCCTCATGCTAATATGGGACACTTCTAAAGTTTGAAAGAGTGTTAGAAATCCTGGGAAGAGTCAGGCAGAAATTTTGTGTTGGAGGTATTTTTAAGGTAGTACCACTGTTCATTAATGGGTGAGTTGCCTCAAAGTAAGAGCACTTTTTGAAATCAAAAAGCAATACTCTGAGCTACAGCCATTATTTCATTTATCAAATTATTTTATTCATTCAGCTCAGCAATTGTAACTGGTTTAGAAGAGTGTGCTTTCATATTTCTGTACATTCTCTCCTCCTTGAGGGGAGCTTTTCCTCAAGCAAAAAAAAACTTTTCCTCAAGCAAAGAAAAGCTTTTCCTCAAGTAAAGAAAAGCTTTTCCTCAAGCAAGTCACCCATGTAGACTGAATTTTCAGTAAGATATTCCTGATTTTTGTTTTCCTGATGTGTTGGATAACCTTTTAGATAGACATAATTATTTAGATACACCTAATTTACTGCATCCAAAGAATTCTTTGTTAAAGATTTCTAAAAAAATGGTAACACTCACCTGAATTCTCCGTGGGGGTGTAGCCACCTTCTCCCTGCATAGCAGAATTTGATGTTTCAGCTTTCTTCTCTGCAGAATAAAGCTTGTGAATGTTCCTAGCATGATGCTGTGTTATACATTTATCAACTGTGGCCTCCCTGAAGGCAATGCAACCCAGTGTCTGTGTGTTCCTTGTTTTCAAGTCAAGAGGTGCTGCCAAAGATTCATGAAGAAAAACACTACCCTTGTGCTCTGGTGGGGACTTGGAACACGTGGTACGGAGAGCAAGATCAGGCTGGTAGGAGATAGAAGTACAACCCAATGTAAACCCATGTGCTTGGCAGGTTTCTTCTTTTTAAATCATTCCTGGTGAAACCCAAACCCCCTGGGGCAGTGTGTCCAGTGAGGGGGTGTGTGCATCACTTCTCAGCTAAATGTGCACTGCTTGCTTTTGTCGTGCTGGTTTGGACAGCAGAGCCTTCATCCCTTCAGTTTTGTCTCATTTTTGATGCATTTTCGTGTTTTCCAGGTTGTTAAAATTCACAGGTTTTGGGGATATATTTGTAAAATACAGTCCTGTGGGCACAGCTCCTGAATATTTGTGGGTAATTCTTGCAAAGCCAGTTTGTCCCTCCTTGGGCAATATAAAAGCTTTGCTCAGCCTTTCATGTTGTAATTGCTGTATGATAATGAATTGCAAATCATTCCAATCCACCTGCTTTGTAAACTTAACATTCAACTTTACTGGGGGAAAGTAAAAATCTTTCTGTTCATGTTCATACAAGGACACTGCCTAACTATGAAAACAAACTGGAACTAGAAATGACTGAAGAGCTGCTACAGAGGTAACTCCAAAGAGCCCAGTGTAGAGAGAAAACCTGAAAAATGCCCTGGGAATTGGAAGGAATGGGAAGCCACAGGTCCAGATCCATAGAGGTTCTTGAGAGCTGTGCCAGAATCAGTGCTGTTGCTTCCTAATTAAAAAATAAACTCCTGCACACATCAATTCTCCCTGCACTGCCAGCATATTGCAGTATTGACACTGAACAAATGCAGAGCATTACCAGCAGATGAACCAAACAATGTCTGAGAAGTTGAAGGGGAATTAGGGAATGGGGACAATTGAAATGAGAATTCCTCAGGCAAGTCCCAGTGGCAGCTTTTGGAACAGATTAACACAGGCTGGATCTGCCACTGCATCCCCAGCCTGCCTTGGAAATGTTCTTGCAACACTGGAATAAAGCAGATTGTGGGGTTTGACTTGTTCATATCAGGTGGATCCATCAAATCTGCCCTGGGGCTGAGGCAGAGGAGCAGAAATCTCTCACAGGGAAGTGCCTCCCATCAGCCTTGTTTGCTCTTGGAAAAGGCACAGAGCTGCTTAAGAGGGGAGAAAATAAGTTTTATTTTTCTGTGAGGTGAAATTATTGCCTTGCTGTACTAAATGCTTGTAAATACATCTTTCTGTGGTTTATTAAAGTGGTTTCTTCTGATTTGTTAAAGTGGGAATGCTTTGGAAAAAAAACTAAATACAAACATAGATGCTGGAATTGTTTTTATGGGGGAAATCCCAGCAAATGTTCAGTTTTCTTCTGCTTTTATTAATGTTGAGCTCAGAAATAACATTTGCATCGTTTTTCATGTCCTACAGAAAGTGTCTTGCTTTTGTGCTGGAGTAATTACTGAAAATCTGCCCCTCTACTGCTCTTATATGAAATTGGTACAAAGCACATTTTTGGAATTAAGTCATCCTCTTCAGCTGAATCTTAATTTGAATAAATCATGACAAGTCATCACATCTTACTAGCATGGCACAAAAAGTCCTTTCAGAAATTCCCCTGTTACCCTCAGAGTAAATTGCAAAATTTTCCAAGATAACCCCTTTCAAAAACCAGATGATTCCATTATCTCTAAAATATTCCAATGTGTAGTGCTTTCATTAATGAAAATCTATTCTCAAACCTGCTGCCTGATTTCTATTTTTTGTGTAATTTTGTAGCATGAAGAGCATTTTATAGTGTGATCTTTCCATAAGATTTACCACTGGTCTGGGACATCCCTGAAAAAATTGAAATTTTCTCTGTTTCAGTTCATTTGTGGAGATATGAGGGAGGTTACCCTGCTCTCAATGAGGTCATGAGCAAACTTCGTCAAAATAAGGTAAAAAAATACTGATTTTGTTAAAAAAAAACAGGCAGAGCAAATAAAAAAAATGCAGATTTAGATACCAGAGTGTCTCATCCCTTCCTGTACAAACCCAGTAACCTCTTTGAGAGAGGATTTATTGTCACATTCAGGTGACACAACCAGCCTGTGGTGTGCTGCTGTTTGTTGGTGCAGAATTTGACCCATTTCCCACGTGATTTTTTTAGGAATTCACAGAATTCCGTAAGGAGAGGGGTAACATGCTCCTCTCCCGTAAGAACCAGCTCCTGCTGGAGTTCAGCTTCTGGAATGAACCTGTCCCCAGAGATGGCCCTAATATTTATGAACTGAGATCCTACCAACTCAGAGTAAGTCAAAATTTTATTTCTTGCTGATTTTTGAAGCTCTGTGCTGCCCTGAAACCTTTGGAGGGTTTTAAGACACATAGAGCTTGTCTGAAAAAATCTGGTTTTTTTATCCAAGCTGATTTCTGAGTCAGGGCTGCTCTCAGGTGTGGGGTCTGAGGTGAAGGCAGGCTCCAACAAAATCCTGATGTCTGCAGGGCTGAAACCCTGTGGTTGCTTTGAGGGATGCTTCAGAGATGACTAAGAGGTGGTAAACAGAGCAATTAGAGATTATTTTAATATTCTTATCACTCAGAGGAGGAGACTGTGTTCATACAGGGTGGTTTCCAGACAGAAGCAGTGTGAAAACTGTATAATTTATTTTTTTTTTAACTGCAGCTTTAACAGTGTGTTTTGTTTCTGCAGCCTGGAACAATGATTGAATGGGGCAATTACTGGTGAGTGTTGCCTTCACCCTGGGGTGCTCCTGGTTGAGAGGTGCAGGTGTAGAAAAAGCAGAGCAGGAGGTGCCAGGGTGGCAGCAAAGCCACCAAACCCCCAGTTAAGGAGCTGCTGCACTTGCACCCCTGCTCAGACAGTCCTGTGACCCTCTGAGGAAAAAAAAAAAGAAATTTTGTGCACAAACAACCCTCTGTGGTTTGGCTTTGCTTCCCAGAACCTTTTTAATTTGCTGCAAAAACCTGGATTTTCAGCAGCAGGCTGCTTGGGAAGAGTGGCACTTCTTCTGGGAGACCTGGTTCATCTTCCCCAAAACCACTTGCAGCTTAAATCTTGGCTCTTGAAGCTTTCAAAGTCAAGTTGCTTCTTGAAAAGCTGCTGAGCAGCACATTTGTATTTTAATCTATAGTTAGAAGTATTTGAGACAGTTTTCTATTGATTATATGCTTCTGCTTTTGTCTTATTTTTAACCAGTGTAAGCTTATTTCAATTTACACTCACTGTCCTTGCAATTCTAGTGATTGATAGTTAAACAATTTGGAGTATTTTCAATTATTTGGACAAAGGTGAGGACTTAGATTTTCAGACTTGTCATTGATATCATTTTTTCAATTACAGTAATTTAACAAATTGAATTTAGAATTTTTTTTTAAAATAGGCACATTTCTGCTGGTAGAAAATCTGTTTTATAAGATACAACAAGAGAAATATTTATCTTAACTTATGCAAAGATCCACATGAATAAAAAGTTGTATTCCACTACCACAAAATCTGTGCAAAATTAACATGGCAAAGCTGACATGACTAAAACTTCAGCATTTAGTTATAAAACCTGCTATAAAAAGGCCACTTTACACTGTCCCAACAATTATCTTTATCCTGAATTTGGTTAAAAAATGATTAATGCAAAGTTGAGTGAAAATACAGCCTCCAACTTTAATGCATCCTAACAAGACACAGAAGTAAATCTTAATTCCTTAATGCTGAAAACGAGCACGGTGCAGATTTTTTTCTCACTTTTAATTGCTGAAGTGCACAGCAAATGCAGTTTAACATTCCAGCTTCCCTTCCACTCTGTTTTTTCCCCATTTTCCCTGATTTCCTGCCCACATGTGCAGGCTCTGATGTCTCTGTGCTCCTCTGCAGGGCTCGTGCAATTCGGTTCAGACAGGACAGCAATGAAGCAGTTGGGGGATTTTTCTCCCAGATTGGACAGCTCTACATGGTCCATCACCTTTGGGGTAAATAAATTCCTGTTCTCTGCCTTAAAAGTTGGGGTTTAAAGTTTTTGTTGTTTTTTTTTTTTAATTTTTGTGTAGGCAGATTTATTCTTCACCGAACAAGAAATGAACATTTCCTGTTTTGTGCTGTTTCTCCCACAGTTTCTGCTGTCCCTTTCCCATTAGGAGCTCAATGTTTGCTCTCAATACCACAACCTGCTGTCCCAGCTCATGCTGAAATCAGTTTTTTACAGTTTCATTTCCAGCCTCACATTCACCACAGCTGCAGAAAGGAAAGTCAGGCATTTATTTCCAATTTATTTCCATTCCTGCATGGAGGTGTTTTGGCTTTCTCTGTGCTTTCATATTCATAAACACCTTAAGAGTGTTTCAACTTGAAAAACAATAATTTGTGAGAAATGACTCAGTTTTTTCTTCACATCCCAACAATACAGAATGTTATATTTCAGCAATCTGGCAGCCCTCATGTAGAGCTGTGCCCCTGCATTACCTTACCTGTGCCCAGGCATTCTCTGTCCTCCCCAGCTCCTTCTGCTTGTGCTGCTCTGGGAGCTTTTCCTTCTGACAGAGAACTCCTGATTTTTTTCCTTCCTGCTGTTCCCAGCCTCTTAATTCCTCCTTGGAGTTCTTTCAAGGGATCTCTTCCTTTGCAGAAGGGAAAGGAGTCACTCTGTGCTTTTTTTTCCCAGCTTACAAAGACCTGCAAACCAGGGAAGATATAAGGAATGCAGCGTGGCATAAACCTGGCTGGGATGAACTGGTTTATTACACAGGTAACCATTAACTTCTCTGGAATGCTGGGGGCAGACTTTGGGCTGTGCCACCCTCTCTGCTCCTCAGCACATCCCTCTGAGGGAAGAACTTTTGTATCTCAGGGAGAAATGTGTGTCTGTGTGTCAGTTTTTAGTCTATAAAGGAGGAGAGGGACATTGCACTGAGCTGTAAAGTGAATTCTGCATGGAAAAGTTGCCCAAGTGCTAAAAAATTGCTGTATTAATACTGAATTTTTATAGCAGCACTTCTTGTGGAAGAAGAGATTTATGTAAACGCTTGTCCAAAGATTTAGGGAGCCAGGAGTGAAATTTACCTTTCTATTAAATGATTACTTTGAATATTTAATGAAATACAGGAGCCTTGTTAAATGCATTGCTGGGAAAAGGGAATTGAGACTTTGGAATGAAAAGCCAGGAGATCTTTGAGATCAAAGAAAGCTGTCACAACAGAACTCCCAGAAGTGTGCCAAGCATGTCAGATTTGGGTTCCATAGGGCACATTTCAAAGGAAGTTACACCAGAAAAATGTAGGATCACTTCCATTTTAGTGAAAGAATGGAAATATTTGTCTTCAAATGAGCAGAGAAATGATACTAAAATGATTTTTTCCCAAAACCACCATGCTAGAGGGATGATTACTGAATGTGCTGAACTCTGTCAGTGAAATTAAAACCTCTCTCCATTTTTTTCAGTGCCCCTTATTCAGGAGATGGAGTCCAGAATCATGATACCCTTGAAGATTTCTCCACTTCAGTAAAGTCACTGATTTTCTTGTGCCTACATAGATGAAGTGACAAGTATTTGTCTTAATTTATGGTATACACTGTATATCATAGTCTGAAATATAAAAGTACTGTATTGAGCTTATAAAAGAGACCTCTTTTCTTCAGAACCCACGACCTTCTGCTCTTAGGGGGGGAAAAAATCTACAGGACTGTGGTTAAAAGGTTGGTGAATTGAAAACAAGTCCAAATCTGTGGGCCAGGTCCCCAGGTAATGTGTGAGCTCCAGGATTTGATATCTCCTGCTCCACAGGCACTGCCCAGAGCTCAGCAACAGCCTTGCTGTGAGCATTTCATGACTGCAGCTTTCCAAAACAAACGTGGGAGTGAAGTGAGAAGCTCTGGAGAAATGAGGATTTCATATCAGATTGTGAAACAAGCAGCTCTGGGGCTGCTGTGAAATCACCCCTGGCTGGTGGAGCAGGCCTGAAATCAGCAGATCTCCATTTCCAAGCAGGCAGTCATTAATTTGGGATAATGCTGTGTGGCAGGGGATGGATTATGGGCAGCAAGGGGCTTTGCAGGGTCTCTGAGCACACCTGAGTGTGCAGCCTCCCCCTGGAGTGAATCCCAGGCAGGGTGAGCCACGCTTCCCCCACAGACACTGCCTGACACCCTGCAGGGAATCTATCCACTCCAAAGCATTTCCCTCCCAAACAGCTCCAAAATCTGGGAAAAGGGGTTGAATTTCATAAGCAGTGCTGGTTCAGACTCAAGGGGGGCTGCAGTCCCCGTGCCTGGGTTGGTGTGTGAGGCTGGGGTTGGCATTTCTGTGTACCATGGTGTCCAGTTCTGTTTTTGGTTTCACTTTTAGACTAGAATGTATCCACACTTTTTGGTGTCTGCAACGATGTGAACATCCTGTAAGTGACAATAATATTCTCTCTCTCTCAAGTGGCTCCAGGAATCAGTGTAACATACTGAATGTACAAAGCAGTTCTGAATGTCCAGTTTGTACATTTCAAGAAGTTTTCAGGAAGAACATATCAGTCAATAAAATCCTTTTAATTTTCACTTCTTGCTGGCATCTCCTATGTATTGCACCACTTGTGTTTTCTGTCCTCTTGCAGTGTTTAGTGTGGAAAATTCAGAATATTTCAGCTTAATAAACCAATATCACATCTCTGGGTCAGGGACAGCATTTCCCATTTTCTGCTCTCCTTCTCCAGAGTGAATTTACAATCTCTCCATCACATTTCATTTTGCAGAGTGTTCTAGAGGTTCTGAGTGCTGTGGTGATAAATACAAAACACTTTCCTTTTTATTTTTCTCCACAAAATTATGCTTCATATTTCATGTGTGGCTTCTGCTTTCATGAAATACACTGCACTCGTGCCTCCCCTTGAATTTCCTCTTGAACAAAGTCAGTATTTGATCTGATTCTTGTCTGGTTTTATATTGTCCTCCTGTTGCAAAGTGATGATGGGATTTTACTCATCAAATTCTGTGCTGTATCAGCTTTAAATTGCTCAGTGGGCCAAGGAAATCTTTTGAGCTGATCCTCCTTGTAAATCAGCCCTGAGCAGTGATACCACCTGGGGCTGCTATTTTTCCAGACTTTTGGGGCTGCTCTTCAGCTGCAGAAGGAAAAAAGGGATGCCAGTATCACCTTCCAGTCCTTTTTATCTCTCCCAGCATCCTCCCAGATTTCTTTTCCCTGGAGAATTGTCCTTGTAACTCTTACCCAGCAATCTCAGCAAAAACCATTTCTGGAACAACAGGATTTTTTATGTTCTGATACAATCCATGTTTCCTTACCTTCACCAGAAATTAAATTCTGCCTGGCACAGCTCTTGCTGTTCAAAGGCCACGAAGTTTTCAGGAATCAGAGGAGTGACTGGGTGTCCTGTGGGGTGACATCACAGAGTGCAGGTCCCTTACCCACTGCCAGGACCTGAAACCCCCAGGAATTCTGAATTCCTCCTGCCCTGATGAGTTATGGATGTGCCTCTCCTCATTCTGAGCTTCCTGCTCGTGCTCTGGCTGCCCTCAGGGACAGGTTCATTCCTGTTATTTTACCTGCAGATAAAACAGGTCCTGTTATTTTCCTTACAGATACCAATGTGATGGGTGATGCCAATCTTTCCTGGCTTCCTTTTGCCTGAGCTTGTTTTTTCCCTGGAATTTTCCCTCTTAATTCCATGGCTGAGCTCAAGTTTTCCTTAGAGGAGCAATCCCTCAGCATTTCTTACAGCAGAACTGCTGGAGTTCAGAACTGAAATCACTTCCCAAAGGTTGGAAAGTGAGGGACAGTGCCTGGAAGGGACTCTGGCAACTCTCAACTCTTGTTCCACTGCAATGACACAATTAAAACTCAGTTTAATTGTCCTGGAGAAGGCTGCAAACTGTCCCTCATGCAAATACATAATTTAAAGCAATTCTGCCTCAGTGAATAATCATATTGAAGGCTGGTGGTCAAAAGACCCACCTGGAGCCCAGGTGCTCCCTGTGTGACCTGTGCTGCTCCCCAGACTTTGCCCCTCTGTGTCCAGGCAAAACTGTGACACTGAAACTTTCCTCACCCTGCCCTATTCCCTGCTGGGAATTTTCCACTATTCCACAGACAAAACAGCTGAGCCTGTCCCTGAGCTCAGCAATCCTCCTGCTGCCTCCTGGGCTAGAGGTCAGCCTCGATATTTGTCCAGTGGAAGGGGAGGAGAGCTTTTTTTTTTTTCCCAAGCCAGTCTGACCTAAAGAGCTGTTGTGAAATCCCTGGCACGGCCCCACAGTTTCCATAGAGCCCCGACTGGCAGAAGCTCCTGCTGTGAATGTTAACATCCTTCCAGGACTGGGGCACTGGGGAACTGCAGAGCCCTGAGCTGTGTCCCAGTACCTGGAGCTGATCAGATTTATTTCCTTTTTTAATTCCATAAAAAACAGCAAACTCCTCAACTTCCTAACTGTGGCACTGACAGGGAACCGGTGGGAGCAGAAACATTTCTGAGATGCCCTGCTCCTGCAGCCTTGCCTGAACAAAAGCAGGATTGTCCAGGAGCTGCCCTGGGGGCTGGCTGGGACTTTCCTCGGGAAGAATTTCAAAGAGCCCATCTTTAACACTCCCAGAATTTGTGGGGAGCTGCTGCCAGCCATTGTCTGCTCGGTTTTTGTGGGGTTTGCTAAAGTCTCTGCAGATCCTCTGGGGCTCTTATGTGTCTGCCTTGCTCCAAAAGGCACCACAAGGCTGGTTCTGGGTTTGTTTTCTTTTAACCCTTCTACTTTTCTACTGTTTAAATGCTGTTGTAACTTCAAGCCAAAAACATTTCACAGCATCACTGAGAGCTGCACCCCTCACTCTGGGCTGTGTTAACTCCTCTGTCCCCCATCTCCTCCTCAGTGATGAAGAATGAACAGAACCTGTATTTGCTTTAATTGTTGGTGATGCTTCAACAATTGGACAGCAGCTGTCTCGTGGCACCTTGGTTTAATATCATAAATTAAGGAAATCCAGTGCTAATTGTGAAAAGCAGTGATTATTATGAGACAATGTGGAATTTTGGAGGGTAGGGACATCACTTGTTTCTGTTCCACCCAGGAATATGTGGTGGGGTGACAGAGAATTGCCACACTTCTGTTTCTGGAAAAATACTGGGACTCTTTATAAGCACTTAGAAGATAAAAACCTCTGCAGATACTAATTTTTTCATACTAAATCACATCATATTTACCCATCTGCCTCCTGTGTATTGTGGGGATTGAAGGGAGGGGCAGGTGTGATGTATTTTAACACTGGTAAAGCTTTTCACATCCTCACAGGTGAGAGTCTTACAAGTCAGGGAAATAGAATGTGAAAAACACACTCAGGAGAGTTGTCAGCATTTACCAGATGTGTTCTCTTGGATCAGACACCAAAAAAACTCCTTAAAACACCAGGATCCATCAGCTGGAGCTCAGATGAGTTCTTAGAACAGGTCAGGCTTAACTCTGGCAGAGTTTAGGGCTGGTTAATCCATGTTGGAGGCAGAGGAAGGTACTGAAGGGTCCCAGAATTTCCTTTAAAGGTTGATGAATTCACTCCCATCCCTTTCTGACTGATGGGGGTGGGCTGGTAAATGAATAAAACAGTTCCACAAACACTGGGACCAGTTTCCAAAATCAGCAGTTTGGAGTTTGATTGGAACATTTTGATGAAGGATGGGAACCACTCTATCTATCCCTCACCTGAAAATGTTTCTTGGCCAGGGATGAACATTGGATCTGTCTCAGATTTCCATGCAGCTCCTGCCTCAGACAGGTTGGGTAATTGATGCTGAGTAACAGATGACACCTCAGGTTCTCTGTAGCCATAATTTTAGTGAAATCAGAGATATTTAGTGATGTTTTCTACCTGTTCACTGATTCCCTGCTGCTGAGATCCTGTGCAGTGAAAGGTACTTGCCAAACATAGCTTGAATAACATTATTATTATTATTATTATTATTATTATTATTATTATTATTATTATTATTATTATTATTATGCAAAGTTCTTGTTTGTTGCCTTGTTCTTTTTTTGTCACCCAAAATAAGTAGAGGCATAACTGATGAAACAACAGATGTGCAATATTGACCAGGAGATAATCCCTTAAGGTATTTTTAACTTATTATTTTCTATGTTTGGTCTTCACTTGGAAGTAAATAATCAATTTATTTCTTCCACCATAGGAAAGCTTTATAAAAATCTGACCCATTTTCATCATAACCTATTTGAGTAGAATGGTGCCTTTGCCACAAGGACCAGAGTGGAAGGTCCCCAACTCCCAGAATCATTAAAAACTCCAGGCCACGAGTTTGCAAACAAATAAATGTTTAATGGCATTGTATAATGGATTTACAGGTGTTAAATAGATTATTTTACAGGAGGGTTTATCGCTCTTCCAGCTCCTTTAGCAATTCATCAAAGTGGGTGATGTACCATTTTGCTTTCTCCTTTACTTGCTTTCTGACTACATTGCCTCCAAATCCAATGAAGCAATCCTGGAAAAACACAAGGAATGGGCACATGGATTATTGCATAGAAGGAATGGAGCTCTCAGTAATTAAGTTTGCTTTTAAGATTGGATTTTAAAATCACAGCATTCCTCCCTGCCCTGTTTTCCTTTGCATGGTCATTTTTCAGATTTATTAGTGATTCATTCTGCAGCATTTTGGTTATTGGGGTTTTCTCAGTGCTTGTAGCTTCCAGATGGTTCAGATGTGAGATTTACTGAGAATCTGATGTAAATGTGATGCAATTCCATTCAAGAGCAAGTAAACATTGGCTCATGCATGAGCATCCCACAATTACCCCTCTCCTGTTTATCTTACCTCTGTTTACCTCATCTGAGAGATACCAAAAGCAAACATTAACCCTGTCCTCAATCATTAACCAGAGCAATCATCATTTCTACATCTCACAAAACCCCCTGCAGTGAAAGTGCAGGGTTTAAAATTTCCACTGCAGCTTTTTTTCTTTTTCTTTTTTTTTTTCCTGGAGGTGGGAAGCATTAAACAAATCCTGAGCTGCTTTGGGGTATTGGGGAACTTTTGTGTGGGGAAAGGAGCTGAAGGGGAGATAGAATTAAAATCTCTCCTGGGACATGACCATTTATAAAAGTTGTCTTTCTGGTAATTTTTAAATTAAATAATCCAAACCTCACTCTTCTTTTTGCCCCAAGGATTTGCTCAGAAGGAATTCAGGATTTCTGTAATACTCACTCCAGGGGGGCAGGCTTCCATGTCTGTAGCTCCATCTCCAATCATAACCACTTTTTTGAAATGGAACTGTTCTTTCAGATGAGTGATAACTTTTCCTTTCCCCCCCGATTCAGCTGTTGGTTGTGTTTCATCAAATCCTGCATATTCTCCTAGAAAACAATGGAAGGGCAAGTTGGAAATACAGGTATTTTCTGGTAAATGAAGGAAGATCTCTGCCTGTGGTCTTGACTTCATCACATGCAGTCCTGTAAAACTCACAGTATCCCAAATAAATCATTCCAAGGTGAGTTTAGGGTTGGGATTTCACCCAAGTGTGGAGTGGGGGGATTTTCAAAGAAAAATAGAGACATTTCCAGAGAAAAACAGAAACCTGTGTGGGCAGTGCTACCAGCCCATTCCCAGGCACTCTGGTGTGAAGATCCCAAAAGCAGCACCCAGGATGATGCAGGAAACCCTGAGTAAGGAACCACCTCAGCCCTTACAGCTCTGCTGGGGCACTCCAGCTGAAAATGAAAATCCAGAGCAGCTCTGCTGTAGGGCAGCCCCTGGAAGGGAGGCTTGTGAGAGCAGCTCAGGTCATGAACTCTTTAGCTTGAAGGAGCAGGAGAAAATGAAACTCTGCTCTCAGCAGCTGTAACCAGTTTTACCTTTGGCACAGCTTGCAATTAAAAAGTAACCACAGCTCCATTTCTTACATTGAGCATGCCCTGAGCTGGTTTTTGGTAAGGTTTTGTGATTTTCCTCCATGGAGTCAGCTGGAGTGGCAGCAGGACAGTGCCTGCAGCCCCATGTCTGCCAGCTGGAACCAGAAAAGTGCCATTAGTGAGCAGAGAAAGGAGAAGGGAGGGGGCTCTCACCGTTGAAGTAAAACTTGAGCCTGTTGGCGAAGACGTTTGCTGTGGGAATGTTCAGCTGCAAAGCCACGTGTTCCACAATGCTCTGAAAGCCCCCAGAGACCAAGAACACCTGAACCCCTCGTTGGTGGAGTCTGCTCACCAGCTCCCTGGGAAGAGACAGCATAAAGCTCAGATAAAGCCTCCCTAAACCAGGCTCTGTGCAATTCCAGCTTAGTTTTGGGTGGGTTCTGCTTTCCAGCTCTGCTGCCCAAAGCTTTTCCTTCTTTCTCTTTGTTGGGCACACACCTGGCTGGAAAGAGCTGGACAAAACCATCATTCCACTCCTCCAAAACAAGCACTCCCTAAAACTCTTTTCTTTCCACTTTCACATTAGCTGCCTTGAACAAGTGAGAGCAGATCCAGTTCAGATTTTTTTCCTGAAGTGAAACAAGGGACAGAAAATGAATCTGGAATGCAGAAAAAGCAGGGAATGAGATGAAACCACTGCTCCACTGGGCTGAAAAGTGCAAAGTGCAAATGTTTTCTAGCTCAGAGTTGGTTCACCAGATGCTAGACATCAATGCCATCTTTAGAAAAGAAATCAAAAAAGAAGTTTGGGAGCCCAGTTTGTGTCAGCAGGACTCGAAGGCAGTGAAAAGTTTCAGGGATTTGGCTCTGGAGGCATCTGCAGCAAGGGGAGCAGGGGAAGGGGTAGCAGGAAAAGCAGAAACACTAAAGACTGAGAAGGAAAGCAGAGGCTTAAAGCAGGACCCAGAAAGGGAGGAAGAAAGAGAAGGAATGAAAGGAAGGAAAAAAAGAAAGGACTGAAAAGGAGGAAAAAAGGGAATAAATGAAAAGGAGGAAGAAAATAAAGGACTGAAAAGGAGGAAGAAAGGGAAGGAATGAAAAGGAGGAAGAATATAAAGGAATGAAAAGGAGGAAGAAAAGGAAGGAATGAAAAGGAGGAAGAAAATAAAGGAATGAAAAGGAGGAAGAAAAGGAAGGAATGAAAAGAAAAATCATGTGATCCTGAACAAGAAAACAATGTTCTCTTTGTAGTTACCTCTAGCTGTCTTCTATAGAAAAAAAAGGGATAAAATAGAAGCACAGGATCATCTAAAACTCCTTTTATATGCTAAAAATATTTTAGACTTGAAGCTGTGGTCAGATTTTGTAGTAAAGAAATTCTTTTCAATTGTTAGAAACAATTTGAATAGAGGAAAAAAAATCCCCAGAGCTTTCCAGTTTAAATAGTTCATGTTCATTCCAAACCTCAGGATGAATGAATGAATACACATATTTGTGTTTGCTTAAGGAGTATTTTAATGTTTTTAGGGACTTCAGAATGGGTAGCTCTGAGCAATGCATCCCCTAAACTGAGCCAGGGCTGTGACTGCACTGAGCAGAGTCACAGAGAGGTAACAGAGTTGCAGGATACACCAAATTTAAGGAGGTATTAAATCTCCTCCCAGTCCCATCATCCCTGGAAAATCAGATTCTTTTTCATGCCCATTTAATCCTCAAGCCAGGATTTGAGCTTGGCAGCCAAGGTGCCAGTTAATATCTAAGAACCTTTTCTTTTTCCATGGATTAACCATTTGCCATGGAGTCAGGCTCCTGATCCAAGCTTTGCACAAACCCACACAGAATCTGGTTTATTTATTCCATCTGCTTCCTGAACACTTCAATAAAAACCCATTTTTCTTACCTTATTCCTGGAGTTAGCTGAGGTGGGTTGTCAGATATTAATTTCTGCACTTGTTCATAGGAGGGCCGGATGAGGCCTAGCCGTGCTGTGAGAGCTGCCTTGAATGTCACCGTGCCACCCATCGCTCTGCGGGTCCTGGGGACAGCCACAAACCTCGTCAGGGACACTGCACCCTGAGCCCTCTCCTGCACCAACAGGGCATGGCAAGGAGCCAGGTAAGAGGGGTTATACTGCACCCAGAGACTGGGGGTGTGCACTGCTAGGAGATCTCCATGGATGGGAGCAAAGGGAGATTCCCTCTGTGCTGCCATACTGCACCAGGAATCAACAGAGCTTCTGCTAAAAGCTTCAGCTTGTGCTCTTCCCCAGCCTCAGCAATGGGTTGGGAGTGCTGTCCCCTCTCCTCCAGCTCATGGTAAAGTTCCCTCTTTCAGAACAGGGGTTGGCAGTGCTTAGCCAAGTTTAATGATGAGGGCTGCTCTTAATCTATCAAAATTTTCCTCATTCAGAACAGGGTTTGGCAGTGCTTAGCCAGGTTTAATGATGAGGGCTGCTCTTAGTCTATCCAAATTACCATTAGGGAATTCATGCCAGGATAGTTTAAGTTACTTCATCCTGCATTAATCCCACTTATTACCCCAACCCCTTTATAAACTGTAATAAATAACCTACAGCAGAATCAACAGACTGTAAAGGAGAAATTCATGACGCCAGCCTCATCTCATCCCTGGCTGAGCTCTGCTGGCACTCTGAGCCCCCCAGCCATACGTACATCTCTGCCACAGCATCCCCAACCCCGCAGAACTTGGCCAGCTCGTCGATGCCCTCCTCCCTGATGACCGTGCTGTCCACGTCGAAGCAGACGGCGTCGGCGCTGCGGAAGATCTCCTTCAGCTCCATCAGGGATGCCATCCTTTTGGGAGCCTTCTTACTGTGAGGGGACAAGATGAAGTCCTTCTCAGAGTGGGAGTAGTGCAGTGTTTCCTGAGCCATGGGTGCTGCTGCTCTGGTGCGTGCGAGAAGGGCCGAGCAGAGGCTGCTCACGGCTTTTATCCCGGCCAGGCTGGTGGTGGAGGTCTGGCTCAGCTGCTGATTTGCTCCTGCCTGTTGCTGCCTACTGATGGTCACCTCGTGCTCCAGGTGGGCTGTGGAGCCCTGGGCTGCTGCTGATTTGCTCCCTGCTGCCTCAGCCCATCGTGTTCGTGGGTTCAAGGTTGTAATCCTTGGCATTGGCTGAGGCACCGGGCTGCCAAGGGCCGTGTGGGATTGCAGGGCTCTGTTTCATCTCTGGGGGGTCTGGATTTCTCATCTCTGCCAGGCTAGCGTGTCACAGTTGTCACAGGATGGATGGAAAACTATCCTAAACCTATCAATGAGTGGTGGTCCCTAAATCAGGATGGTTTAGATCCTTTTTGACATCCTCACTAATAAAAGATTGGACCATTAACACTGGGGATTACCCTTTTATAAATCCATCAAATCCTTGGCCTTGAGAACTTCACTCAACTCATCAAGACATCACATTTTCCATAACAGTCCCTGACAAAAGCTTATTTTCTACCCTTTTAGGTCTGCCCACTTCAATATGTTGAGCACTTCTAGAGATCAGAAGCTTAAAGAGTTAAATCTCTTCTTACTCATCCCTATTCACCTTGTGCTTCATCCTTTCATGGGGGAATTAGTTCAGTGGGGATTTTACTATTTAGTAATCTATAATTCACACCAAAACACCTTCCTATTTATCTTACTTCTCAGATTTTTGTAGAAGTTTTTGTTTCTTCTAATCTCTCAGACATCTCTCAGGACATGTCTTGTATGATTGATCTGGGTTGCAGGTTCTTTTCCTGGGATAGGGGAAAAACACCATCAAACAGCACATTCTTAAGAATTATGGATGTCTTTATAACCTTTCATCTTTTGCTTTCCTCTCACTAATGGTCAAAGCAGGAACAAGAACCTTTGGGTTTATTCCCAGGATGTGGTGAATATTGGGATACAAAAGGCTTTATGAAAAACTCCCATCATCACTACAAATGTAGAACACACACCTCTCTTATCTAGAATAAAAGAAAGTGCTCCAATCTGTTATGGAAAGGTGGAAACCTGTCTGAAGGAAAGCAGCCAGCCTGAGTGGTGAATCCTGGTGTGAACAGCCAGGAGCTGTGTCTGCAGAGAGATCCTGCCTGACAAACAGGGAGGTGTCAATGAGCAAGGGACACACCAGAAGTGACATGAGAGGCACAGGCAGCCCTCAGACAGGACTTTTTTGTGGGGTTTATTCTGCTGCCTTTGAGGGGAGTGGGTGGCACTAGAGGAGAAATCCCAGAAAAGGGCTGAACTGCAGCTTGGCAGAACTCTGCCTTGGTGCATGGGCACACCATAAATCTCCAGCCTAGCCTTAGGATCATGACTAAAGGATTATTTGCTGCAGGCCATTTTATCTTTTTCTACAAAGACTGCACTAGACATGTAAGAAAAATAGTTACAAGCCATCAGCACAGCATATAAAAGAAAAGTGACCATGAACATCAAAACTTCCTCCTGCCAGAGCCCAGCTCTGAGGTGAGGCTGGGTGGACAGGGGCCAGTTCTGAGCTCAGCCTTGGCACTGGCTGGGCAGGTGACACGTGAACTCCACGTTTACTTTGCCTCAGCCTTGACTTGCCCTGAGCTGTGTTTGCAGTGACACATCCCAGCTCTCCTGGTGGTGGCGGGGCAGGTGTGACACTGGCGTCACCGTGTCCCAGCAGCTTGTGCAAAGCCACCATTGCCTCACCTGGGGCTGCACTGCAGCTCTGCCCAGCGTGAGGCAATGGCAGTGTGGGGACACTGCTCTGTGACGTGGCAGCCTGGGAGCTCAGGCTGGATTCAGGCTTTAATCTGTCCCACAGAAACGTTATCACCACGGTGACGAAATGTTCACGTTTGTTTCTCTCTCATGTCCACATTTCCCATGCTCCTTTCCCTGCTGCATGGTTCTTACAGTGAGGGCATGAAAGCTGGGCTGGACTTTGATGGACAAATAAAGAAGAATTATTGTGGAGTCATAGTTAGAATTAACCCTGTCCTCTCTTTATTCCAAACTATTGCTTGGAACTGTTCTTTGAAAATCGTTTCAAACTGTGGTTTATGTTGTCTAAAAATGACAAATTGCAAGGAAAAAATTGCAAAAGTCATCAGTAGCACATCAGAGCAAAAAGAATTGAAGTTGTGTAAAACCCTTCTATGGATAAATCTCAGCTGCAGTCAGGGAAAAGCAATTTTGTATTCCAGAGTGGTCCAGGCCCGTGTAAATGGCAGAGATTAATTATTCCAAAATATAGAGTATGGTTGCTTAAAAGTGTAAATGTTTTAATGGGATGGGTAGAAAAATTAAATTCTCACAAATAATGGGTTCTGTTTCCATGTGAAAAACACTGGAATGTGTTGGAATGGAATCTCAGATCTTCCTACCACTGAATTTCAGGTAGGTAATCAATTCCTAGCCTGAAAATCCTCCAAGCAGCAAACATTTCAAGAGGTCTGATATAAATAGCATGGGGGAAAACTGGAAAGAAGAATATGGGGAGGAGAACAACAATGGGCAAAGAAGTGGATAAAGAAGACAAAAGAGTGACAGAGAGAAAGAGGTAGGGTGAAACTTGAGATAAAGATTGAGAAAAAAGGAAATCACTAGGGAAAAGTGGAATTCCTGTGAGATCTCCTTGCCTCCAGACTATGAAGTGTTTCATTAGGCTGTTCAAAAAAATATAAATAAATAAAGGAGACATTTTCACAAGAAATAATTCCCTTTCATAACAGACAAGGTGGAGTCACAAACAGGGGAATTATGTAAGAGCACATGGGAAAGGAAAACAACTGAAATCCTCTCTGTTTGCTGTCCCTTCAAAGAAGGGCACTTGCCTCATGGGGAGAAGCTGCACCATCCCCTGTATCCACATGTAATGCAAGTGGAAGCAGCAAGTGGTGCTCAGAACTGCAGGTGTTCTGGGCCTGCAAGGTTTTGATGAGATCTCCAACCCCTCATTGTGACTAAAACTCCCTTGTTGTCATATTTCAGCTTTCAGAAGTGCTGCCACGCTGCTACTTTGCATGATGATCACATTTATTGCTGTTAAAAATGAAGATTAAGTGATTCTTAATGAAATAATACCCAGCACTCAGGAATATCCGTGTTTGCAAACAATCTCTGATTCACTTCCCCATTTTACATTGTACTGAACATTAACAGAAGTTCAATCACATTAAACTGTTTCTTTTGCCTTGAAGGGAAACTGCTGCTCAGAGCAAAGGATTTGGAGAAAATAGTTCTTGAAACTTTTTTCAGGACCTTTTCCTCCTACAGCTTCTAAGAACATTCCCAGGAGTGTTTTCATGGTATGAGTTTAAACAAACCACTTAATCCTCATTGTTTCCAATCCTGTGTCTGTAAAATGGGAATAATACAGTGACACAGCTTTTCTGTGCTGAGCTTTCATCCTCAGAATTAGCAACGTTTTGAAAGCTTTAGAGGAAAGCTGATACATTTAAGCAGATTAGTTATATTTAAGCAAATTGTGTTTGTGTTTTATGTAAGTTTTAGAAGTTCAACCCTTCCACTCATAACTTTCCGTGGTTTGCAGGGTGAGAATAGGAAGATTCAATCCTTAATCTCCTGGGTTTTCTTCTCTTTTTTCAGGTTTTTGTTAAACCTCCTGGATTTTCTAGTTCATTTTAGGTTTTTCTTTAGTCTCCTGCTCAGTTTGTAAAGGCAGTGGCACAAATCTGCCTCCAAGTCGAGAGATGAAGTGCTTGGAGCTCCACACCATTATCTGCACAGCAGTGCCTCACAGCGAACTCGTGAAAAGCAGGTGAAAAAGGGCAGAAGGAACCTGTTGGATGTTGACATCCACCTCCCAACTCTCCAATCCCCTCTCGCCCGTCCTGCCAAAATGCTGCTGCTCCCCCCGTGCCCGATTGCATCATTCATTCACGCCGCTGTTATAAAACAGCGCCGGGCAGCACAGGCACAAGATCCTCCTTATTTTCCCTGCTGGAAAAAAAACCCCCCGATGTTATGGATCTGCGAGCCAAACTCCAACCCCTTCCGAGCCGCGAGAAAAGCACGATGCGGTGACTTACAGCAGTGAGTGGCCGCGCTGCCGCTGGAAGCTCTGCTCTGCCGGGCAGGGAGGGATCAGCGAGCAGCCGAGCCCTTCAGGGACACAAACCCCACGCACGGGCTGCGCTGGACCAGAGCCGCATTTTGCCGCTCAGCCCCTGATAAAGCGCTGAGTCAGGCAGCCCGGGGGGTTTGTTTGAGGTGCTTGCACACATGGGAGCAGAGCAGGGCAGCTGTTCGCTGCCAGCGCAGGCAGCGCAGCTGTGACCGCCCCGCGGCAGGGGAGGAGCCGTGGGGACGGGCAGGGAGCGGCGGCACGGGGAGATGGGGACAGCACGGGAGTGCTGGGCACGGGGGGATCGGGGACAGCAGGGGAGATGGGGACAGCCCGGACATCCCTGGGCACGGGGGGATCGGGGACAACACGGGAATCCCTGGGCACGGAGAGATCGGGACAGCCCGGCCATCCTGGGCACGAGCGGATCGGGGACAGCACGGGGAAGGCTCCCATGAGCAACAATCGGGATTTGTCCTGGCAGAAATCAGAGAGGCAGGGACGCTGTTTTCGGGAGAGAGGAGAGGATTTGTGAGCTGAGATCACAGTACCACAGAATCACAGAACCACACAATCGTACAATCACAGAATGACAGAATGACACAATCATACAATCACAGAATCGCAGAACCTCAGAATCACAGGATCACAGGATGGCAGAATTGCAGAATCACACAATCATAAAATCACATAATTACAGAATGACACAATCACACACAGAACCACAGAATCACAGAATCACACAAAATCACAATCACAGAATCACAGAATCACAGAATCACAGAATCACAATCCCACCATCCCAGAATGACAGAATCACACAATGACAGAATGACTCAATCACACAATCTCCAGGTTGGAAGACACCTCCAAGACCATAGAGTCCTAGTCCACCCAGCCCCAACACCTCAACTAATCCCTGGCACTGAGTGCCACATCCAACCTCTTTTTTTAAACACACCCAGGGATGGTGACTCCATCACCTCTCCAGGCAGACCATTCCAGCACTTGATCACTTTCACTAAAAAACTTTTTCCTAATGTCCAGCCTAGATTTCGCAGCTGAAGGCTGTGTCCTCTGGTTCTGTCAGTGCTGCCTGGAGAAGGGTCCCGACCCCACCTGACCACAAGCACCTTTCAGGTATTTAAGGTTGCAATATCTCCTCTTGGCACTATTAGTGCATCCCACACAAATCACATCCCAAGCCAGCAAAAGCTGGGCAGCAAAGGGAAAAGGCTCTTTGCTGTCAAAAGCTGTGGAAAAATCACCAAAGCTGCCAGTGCTTGTGTCCCATGGAGGAGCTTCCGTGGGCTGGAAAATGGGAGAGTGCCAGCCCAGGAGTCGTGTGGTTCAAGGTCAAGAAAAGCTGATTTAGCTGATTTAGCTGCTTTTGTTCACTTGTGCCAGGAGTCCTGTGACTACTGCCCGTCTGTTCTGCACCACTGGGTGCTCCAGACACACTGTGCATGACCTCTTCTGCCACTGTCACCCCTCAAAATTCCATTTATTCATTAAAACCGAGCACCTTTTGTGCCTCTCCTCCCTTCATGTTTTTTTCAGAATTTCTCAGCACACCACCAAGTGTTGACAGGATCATCTCTCAGTAAGTTCTTGAGTCAGGAGAAGATGGGAGCAAGCCCCTGTGCTGCCAAACTGGTGCCAGGGATCAGCAGCCTGGTGCTGTTTGTCAGCTTTATCGTGGCAGGACAGGATGTTGTTCAAAGCAGATTTAGAAATCATTTCTGTGAATAAGGTTAAAGGAAAACCCATCTTGATAAAGATGAAAGAAAATGGCTTTTACTGAGAATCTCAGAGGGGTTTTTGCCAAGATAAGCAGTGCCTGGCTTGACTAAGAGAATTGCTGCTGAATATTTCATGAAGGATATTGCCTTTATTTGGCTTAGTTTAATGGACATGTTGGCTTTAATTTAGTTAAATATTTTGATTCTAACCTGGTGCAATCCATTGAATTCACGGGGCAATTTCAGTCTGGTGGGCATTTACCCTTTATTTTTATTACACATAAAAAACAAATACACAGAACAATTCTACAACTAAGACTGAAAAAAAGGAAGAAAAGCTTGTCTTGATGGCTGAAAAATGCTGCAAAATGGGATTTTAATGTGAAGATGCTTGTGAGAAATGTTACTATAACCCAAAATAACTATCCTGAGGAATGTGAGCCAGCAAAGAAACACAGAGAGCTCTGCCTGGGAACTGTAGGAGGATGCTCAGGAGTGAAAATACAAACTTGACACAATCACAGCACCCAACTCTTGTACATCAGTACAGAACCTCTCCATCTGTACAAAAAGCCAGCAGAAATCACCTGCATGGAGGATTAGGATGTCTTTGAAAATAGCTTTTCCTTTTTTTGCTCTCTTCTCCTAAAAAACCATCTCAAAGCTACATTTTTCCCTTTATTTTCCTGCAGAAATAATTCCTCTCACAAACCTGAACCTGACCCACATCACTGCCAGCCCCACACAGCACAGGTGTTTCAGGATGGGCAATTCCTGCCTTTTCATAGGCATCAGCAAGGAAAATATAAAATATAAACAAGCCTGCAGGGATGAGTTTGACAAGGCTGCCCTCTGCTGAGAACAGCTCTGAGAGGAACAGGCAAAAAAAAAAAAAAAAAAAAAAAAAAAAAAAACCAAACAAACCAGAGAAGCAAGAGCAACAAAATATTTGACCTGGGAGTCCAGAATCCAGGCCAGAGCTGGGGATCCAGGTTTTAACTGGACATTGCTGTTTGCACAGCAGCCTCTGGGGCCAGGCTTGGTGTTTTGTTTTGTTATGGTTTCAGCACCCCAACGAAGTGCAGACAACATTTTAACAGAGTTCCAGAGCCAATATTGAAATGGCAGGTGTGATTCCCTGCATTTTGCAATATTTAATGTTTATTCCTAACGATTGCAATCACCAAAGAGAAAGCCCAGCATCAAAATATTTCACAAGACACTGCTCAGCTAAACAAAAGGGCTGCAAACTTGTAGGATGTCCAAACACCACCTGAAACATTAAAAAACCAGAATCCTAAGGATATCAGCAGCTGTCCCTTCCAGGGAGACAGACAGGCCACATGTGGGAGTTCTCACAGTGTGGCATTTTGCCCAGAAACCTGAGATCCTCACCCAAAGCAGGTGCCATAGCCTGCAGCCAAACCCTGCCAGGCTGCCCTGACACTTGACACTGACTTATCCCACCAAGCTCCCCTAAAACTCCTGTGCAGAAAACTGGACCCAAGAGCAGGCTCAGACTTTACTCCTGGAGGAGGAGTGGAAATATCTCCAGTTTGTTGCACTGCTGAAGCAATGCAGGGTGGCATCCAGAGCTCCCTGCTGCAAAAAGTGGGATGGAGAGGGAGAGATTTCATAGAATTCACAGGTTTGGTTGGAATGGAACTCAAAATGCACCTTGTTCCAGCTCCCTGCTATGGGCAGGAACACTTGCCACTATCCCAGGTTGCTTCAAGCTCCATCCAACCTGGCCTTGGACAGTTCCAGATTTTCTGGGAATCTTCGTGGGTTTGTGCTGGGGAAGGGTCTCTGCCTTCCCTGGACCAAATACTGACGAAATCCAATGTTCCTGTGGGCAGCACCCTCTGGGCTGCAGAACACTGGGGATTATTCGTTCTGGGGATTGGCACCTGCCTCATGCAGCTCTTGAAATAAGAAGAGGGCTGTGTCACACCTGGTGCTGCCATGAGCTCCCGTGGGTGTTTGGGGCACAAGGAGCAATTTGGGATTCCAGCCTGCTGCAATCAGTGCCCGCAGGGATGTGGGGACACGGCAGCAGCTTCTTCTCAAGCTCCCCTCCAGGGAAAATCACTCATCCCTCCCTTTCAGAGTCCAAAGTTACAAATATTTGTGTCTCCAGGAATGAGCCCTGACAGGCCACACAGGGCAAACGTTTCAGCACCCACCGAGGTTGTCTTGACAAGAATATTTCTGGTTTTATTTTACACAGAAACCTCTGTGTGGCCTCGGGAGGGACCATCCCCATCCTTAGAACCCCCGGGCGGGATTTATTGCAGGAAAGCCCCGGGCAGAGGGTGCGCACTGCGGGCGATGGAGGCCCCGGTGCCTCACACATCAGCTTGTGTGTTATAAGAAAAGGAGCTTTGACTAAGAACAGTTATTAATCCAGCCCACTTCACTATTAATTCTATCGATCTAATGTGAAATCACCGTGTTTAATTATTTATTGTCACGGCAGTGTCTATGACATGAGAAGGCGGATTAAACACCGGCCATCCCCGCCCGTCCAGAGACCCCCGCGCCCGACCCGCGCTCCCCTCACAGAGCGGGCTGAGGGCGGGACCGGGCGGAGCGAC
Organism: Cichladusa arquata; assembly: GCA_026413545.1. Lineage (NCBI taxonomy): Eukaryota > Metazoa > Chordata > Aves > Passeriformes > Muscicapidae > Cichladusa > Cichladusa arquata. The sequence goes on from JAOTQP010000828.1 coordinate 6,013,484, forward strand.
AGGCGCCGCAGCCAATGGGAGCTCGGCTGGCGCGCCAATGAACCAATGAGAAACCGGGATGCCTCAGCGGCGGGAGCTCTCGGGATGATTGACAAGAAGCGTAGCCAATAGAAGCGCGGCAGTGTGGCGGGGGCCAATGGGCGAGCCCGGAGTGTTCTAGAAGGGGCGGGCGGGGGCGGGGCCGCGGTGCCCCGCCCGGCGCGGCGCAGAGCGGAGCGCAGTCATGGCGGTGAAGGCGCTCAACCCCAAGGCCGAGGTGGCCCGTGCCCAGGCCGCGCTGGCCGTCAACATCAGCGCGGCCCGCGGGCTGCAGGACGTGCTGAGGACCAACCTGGGCCCCAAGGGCACCATGAAGATGTGAGGGACCCCCCGCGCGTCTCGCCGCGGGTGGGGTTGGGGGGGAGCACGGCCTGAGGGGAGGCGGCGGGGCCGGGATGTGCGGAGGGGAGCCAAGGCGGGAGGGTGAGCGCCTGAGGGAGGGAGGGATGGGGAGGGAGCGGCGCGGCCCCGCACGTGCTTTGGGGCCGGGGATGGAGGAGTGGATGGATGAATGGACGGGAAGGAGCGCGGCGGCCCCGCGGCCTCACACGTGCGCTGGGCCCGGGGCGCTGCTCGCCCGGCCCGTGCCGCCCCCAGGCTCGTGTCCGGCTCCGGAGACATCAAGCTGACCAAAGATGGCAACGTGCTGCTGCAGGAAATGGTGAGCTGGGGCTGCT
>JAOTQP010000828.1:6014278-6037780 GCA_026413545.1 Cichladusa arquata
CGTATCCACTGAAAGCAAAATGCCCATTGAGAGGAGGGTGAAGAAGTAAGTGCAGGTTAAGGCAATACTGTGAGGAAAATTATGTTAAAAATACAAACATCACCATAAGAATGAGTAAAATAACCAAATTAGAGTAAAACCAAACCAATTAGAGTAAACCATTAGAACATCACCTTCAGTTCTTTCTTAGCTGATCTCACCTTTTTTTGCTGTACCACTGCAGTGAAACTTAACTGCTCAGCTTCTTATTTTTGTCTAGCAAATCCAACACCCCACGGCCTCCTTGATAGCAAAAGTAGCGACAGCACAAGATGACATCACTGGAGATGGCACCACTTCCAACGTCCTCATCATTGGAGAGCTCCTAAAGCAGGCAGATCTTTATATTTCTGAGGTGTGTATGCAGTGTTTCATTTGTAGGTGGGCAGGTTAAAACCTTCACTGAGACCCCTCAGTGGAGTTGTTTTGTTAAATGTTTAATAGGAGTGGAGCATAAATACATTGTTCTGCTTAAAATGAGAAGTTGTAATACGTTGGGAAAGTTAGAGGAGAGGACTTAAAGCTTGTTCAAAATCAAACCCACATATTGTGGATATTGTAGCTTTTAAGGTTTTGTGTGATACCTGCTGTTACTTTCTTTTGTGTGAGTCTAAACACTTCTTGAGTGTTAAAAAGGAGCTCCTCCCAGAGGGCAGGTAAACATGGATAGTGCACAGCGAACACCCAAGTGTGCTTTGTAGTTCCCTTGGTTTCAGTTCTGTGCTAGATTAATCTGTACTTTTCCTCTGCATTGGAAGGAATTGCATTCCTTTTATATGTATTCAGAAGGACAGAACACCTGGCCTGTGTAATATGTTCCCTGTGCTTTGCCATCCCATGGGATGTTGAAACCACGGGTTCTGTTTGTGGGAAAAACATCATTCAATGATTCTTCCCTTGCCTTAGGGTTTGCACCCTAGAATAGTAGCAGAAGGATTTGAGATTGCCAAGGAGAAAGCACTTGAGGTTTTGGAGCAGGTCAAAGTGTCCAAGGAGATGGACAGGGAGACCCTCATTGATGTGGCCAGGACATCCCTCCGCACCAAAGTGCACGCTGAGCTTGCTGACATCCTGACAGAGGTGAGTGTCCCTGGCACCTCTGCCTCTTGGTGTGAACAGATCCAGCTTTCAGAGTGCTGGGATTATAATTTGAAGTGTGAGAGATGTGCACTTTGGAGGACTGATGGTCATTTTGGGCTGTTTCCCTCCCCTGTGTTGCAGGCTGTGGTAGATTCTGTCCTGACAGTCAGAAAACCAGGTGAGCCCATTGACCTGTACATGGTGGAGATCATGGAGATGAAGCACAAATCAGAAACAGACACAACGTAAGTCAGGAGCATCCTTGAGCCTCAGTTCAGTGGGGCCCTGAGCTTTGAGGAGCCTGGGGGGTTGGGTTTCTCTTTAGAGTGTCCTAAAGAGAAACTGGAAGAGCTGAAATACAGATTTCAGCCATAAATACCTTGGCAGAAGTTTCTCAGTCACTGAACTTGATTCCTTGATGAAATTATCAAATAGCAAAGAGCAACACTGGCTTAACAATGTTGGATAAATAGTTGTTTTTCTTAGTGTCTGTGGCTTGATGATGCTTTAGGTTGGCATCTGTTAAATGCAAAGCAGCATTTGATACATGGAAACTGGGTTTCCATTTCCCTCAGTGCATGGATGAATTCTGCACCAGCTTTCCTCAGTAGCTGATGCAGTCAGACACCATGCCAGAGCAAATTCCTTTTTTTCCACTGTGCCTGGTGTGCATTTTGATGGGAATGGGCATGCCCTTGGAAGGGGAATACATCATCCTTGTTCACTGCCAACACCAGGCCGTTTGGGTTGGACCAGCTCCATTCTCTGCACTCAAGAAATCCTGTTTTGTGTCCATTGACACCCAGAATGGTTTTTAATCTTGCAGGCTGATCAGGGGGCTGGTTCTGGATCATGGAGCTCGCCACCCTGACATGAAGAAAAGAGTGGAAGATGCTTTTGTTCTTACCTGCAATGTGTCTCTGGAGTATGAGAAAACGTGAGTGCACAGCAAATGCTCGTGTCCTAAGGACTTTTATTTGAAGTGTGCTTAAACAGCAGCCAAGACTGTGAAGGTGAAAGGTGATGCCCCTCCTGCAGCCCATTTGGGAAAGGTGGTGGGTGAAAAAATCTCTGAAAGGCAGAGCTTCACAGTGGTCTTTTATTTTCTTGTGTATCACAGAAAGGTTGAAAGTCCTTCCTTTCTTGGGTATAATTTGATATTCTAGAGCAAACACATTAATACACTTCACAGTTCTCTCAGCTTCAAGTCTGCCTTATTTTGTGAAGTGGAAAAGCTCTGAACTAAAGAACAGGAGCAGCAGTGTGGGTTGGGGGACTGGTTTGGTTTGGGTTGATTTCTTTGGAATGTTACTGAAAGGCTCATTCCTTATGCTCAAGTTTATTATTACAGCAGAGATGAAGTTTTCTCACTGCTTTTTTCTGGGTTTTTTTCCCCTTCAGAGAGGTGAGCTCTGGATTCTTCTACAAAAGTGCTGAGGAGAGGGAGAAGTTGGTGAAAGCAGAAAGAAAGTTTATTGAAGACAGAGTCAACAAAATCATAGAGTTGAAAAGAAAAGTCTGTGGTGACTCAGACAAAGGATTTGTTGTGATCAACCAGAAGGTGAGATGAAGAGAATAACTAAAAAATATTTGAAATGTTGGCTTCCTTGTGTGACTCACCTGGTACAGTTATTGAGCCAGAATTAGCTAAATTTAGGCTGATGCTTCTGACTATCATGTACAGTTCCTACCTGAGATCTTCTTTGAGCCTTGAGGAAGAATTTATTAGTGTCAGAGTGAGAGAAGGTGTTTTCAGCTTTGTCCTTATGCTGATGGTCACTTTCTGTTTCCAGGGAATTGACCCCTTTTCCTTGGACGCCCTTGCCAAAGAAGGAATAGTTGCTTTGAGGAGAGCTAAAAGGAGGAACATGGAAAGGTCAGTTTTGGGGAGAGGAGAGGATACATTAACCTGCTTTTCCAAACTGAGACAGTGAGTCAAGTGTGGCTTAAATCCATCTTTAAAGACTTCACTTCAATCTGTGCAGCTCTTCTGCATTCTTTAAATGCAGATACTGACAGAGGAGCCTTAATTCTACAAGTTAATTTTTTAAAGAGCTCTTCTGTGAATAAAACCAAACTGTTCCAAGTCTAGAATCTGCATTTCAGCTGAAATGCTGCACTTACTGTCAGTGGCTTTGGGTTTTATTGAAGATAAAGCTGAGCTGTGCCTGTTCTCTGTCAGACTGACTCTGGCCTGCGGTGGCACTGCCATGAACTCTGTGGAGGATCTCACTCCTGACTGCCTGGGACATGCAGGGCTTGTCTATGAGTACACTCTGGTGAGTGTTTGAAGAGTAAAGCTGGAGTATTGAAATAAAATACTTCAAATCCACTTGGCTGTGAACATCTGCCTGGATGTTTGCTGCTGTCATAGACTGAGAAAACTGAAGTTCTGCTGCTTCTCATCCAAGTGCTGTCAGTGCAGAACTGAGCCTGAAAACATCCAGTTTATTCATTTGTGTACACATTGCTGAGGCAGGTGGCTGAGAGGCAAACATGGCTGTGTTTCCCACAGGGAGAGGAGAAGTACACCTTCATAGAGAAGTGTGAGAACCCCCGCTCGGTGACCCTGCTCATCAGGGGCCCCAACAAGCACACGCTCACCCAGATCAAGGATGCAGTGAGGGATGGGCTGAGGGCTGTCAAAAATGCCATTGAGGATGGTGAGTCCCTTCCCTGTTCAGCGTGGTAAGGACCTGGAGAAACTCATCCCAAAACTGGGGGATGGTGTATCAGCTCCCTTGGTTCCTGCTGCAGTCCAAGCCCGAGCTCACTGTGAGTGATTTTATAGTTCTGTGGTGATACCTGTGTAAGTACTCACCTGTTCAGGTGCAGGATGTGGAGGGAAGAGATCAAACTGCAGTAAAATGGAGCTGTTGAAACTGAAACAAGTGCTTTTCCCCTTGCAGGATGTGTGGTGCCAGGAGCAGGGGCACTGGAGGTGGCAGTAGCCAATGCTCTTGTGAAACACAAACCCAGCGTGAAAGGAAGAGCCCAGCTCGGAGTTCAGGCTTTTGCTGATGCTCTGCTCATCATTCCTAAGGTAAAAGGAGTTCCTGAGTGATAAAGTGGCTTTAAAGCACTCACAGACTCACTGCTTTTTCTGTAATCAGCAAAATGAAGCCAATCCCTCTGTTCTGTGCCAGGTGCTTGCTCAGAACTCGGGCTATGATCCCCAGGAGACGCTGGTGAAGGTCCAGGCAGAGCACGTGGAGTCGGGGCAGCTCACTGGGGTTGATCTCAACACTGGTAAGGACTCCCTCAGCCACAGGGTCATGCTCCAGTAAGAGCTTGCCTCAGCTCTGAAGAACAAAGTGCTCTGAATGCAGAAAGTTTTACCTTTATTGATAAAAAGCTGCACAGAAGCCTTGCAGTCAGGCTGCTGTAGTTGAGTGTGTTCTGATTTGAGGTTTTTAGAGCATAAAGCGCATGGTAACACTGTTGGATACTGTGAGTGTTATCAGATGGCAGCCAGCAGAAAGGCTCTGTGTGAACTGGTTATTTAAAGGCTGCCTCACTTCTCTTGCAGGGGAGCCAATGGTGGCTGCAGCAGCTGGAATCTGGGATAATTACAATGTCAAAAAGCAGCTGCTTCATTCATGGTAAGGCTGGCAGTACTTCTAACATTACTCTGTGTGTGTTTAAGTGGTGTAAAACTGGGGATCCCATGTACAGGAAGATGTCTTGGAACACAAAAGTGAGAGTTTGGCAATTGTAACAACATTTCTTTTGTGTTTCCCTGTTTCCAGCACGGTGATTGCTAGCAACATTCTCCTGGTGGATGAAATCATGAGAGCTGGGATGTCCTCCCTGAAGGGTTGAGCTGGAGCTGCTCCCTGTGGAATTTTTCCAAGGAATCCACCCCAGGGCCCTGTCCTGGGCTGTGGTGAATGTCCCACTCTGCCATGAGGGCAGCCCCTTTGGGAACACGGCCACTCAAAATCTCAGCAACTTAATCAAAGATTTGGCTCTAAAAAGGAGTTATTTATTTTTGATTTCACTGAACTGTGTGGCTGCAGTTGCTTTCCATTTTTACCCAATAAACTGTTCTGTTCTGTGCTTTGGGTGTCTGTTCTTTAACCTTCACTCCCTCTAGAACATTCTGCAATGGGGGGCTGCATTCCTGAGTCCTGCTGTTGGGAATTTTGTGAAATTACTGCTCAAGAGTCTGCTCTGGGAACAGGGTGGGATCAGGCCTGGAATTTGTTCAGTAAATTTAAGAAAAGAAAAGGCTGGATTAGTGCAATCAGTTAAGTTTTGTACTTGCTTGTGAATAAAACTGAGTTCACTGGCTGCAGAATGGTGTGAAGGGGGCAGGGTGAAGGAGCTGTTTTGGGGGGTGGATTTTTAACGCTGGTTCTGCTGCATTAAAATATTTATGGACAATTTATGGTCCAATTATGGACCTGCCAGAGCAGGTCTAGGCAGAGCTTTCAGCGCGTTTGTGGCAGGGGCACTGAACTCCTGCCCTCCAGAATGCTTTCCCCTGAACCCAGCGGTGCTTTGTGTTACGAGGAATCACCTCGCTGTGCCACCATAAAAGAAACCTTAAAAAAGCCGCTCCAACACCCCAAAACGCCTCCCTTGTGGGGCAGGGTTGCGGGTGGCCCCGGTGCGTGGCAGTTTTAACCGGGCAGTGACACAAACCCGCTTCGTACAGAGCGATGCCCCGGAAGCGCTCCCGGCTCCCGCAGCACCTCCGGGTCGGCTCCCGGCTGCTCCGCGATGGGGATGGGGCCGGCGGCGGGACTGCTGCTGCTGCTGTGCTGCGGGGTGCTGGGTGAGAGACCCCAAAATCCCCCCGGCAGGGATCGCTCCCTTCCCTGAGAGCCCCCAGAATCCCCCCGGCAGGGATCGCTGCCTTCCCTGAGAGCCCCCAGAATCCCCCCGGCAGGGATCGCTCCCTCCCCTGAGAGCCCCCAAAATCCCCCCAGCAGGGATCGCTCCCTCCCCAGAACGCACCTTTGAGCTGTACTCACTCAGCCCTCCCGGCACACTCGGACATCCCGCCGGCAGCTGCGCCTCGCTGGTGTTTCACAATGAAATTTGTGCTGAATTCGTCCCTTTGCAGCGCTGGCAGACGATGGCAGCATGGTGCAGCTGCCCGGAGGCACCTTCCGGATGGGATCCGGCTCCCTGCAGAGGAGCGGCGAGGAGGGACCCGCCAGGGAGGTGACACTGAAGCCGTTTGCTCTGGACAAACACCCGGTGACAAACAGGGACTTCAGGTGCGCCTGTGGGCAGGGCAGGGACAGGGACAGGGACAGGTGTGGGGCCGGGTGTTCTGCGCTGGTTCCAATCCAATCCTTGGGTGCTCGTTGGAAAAAAACGTGTCTGTCAATAGGAGATCACCCCCGCAGCTGCAAGCTGAACCCTCTTGGCGGTGTAGCTTGCAAACATACTTTTATTTCCTTTTTTCCTTATCCCCCCTCTTTCTTTCCTCTTTTTCCTTCTCTTTTTCATCTCCTCTTCCTCTTTCTCCTTTTTTTTCTCCTCCTCTCTTCTTCCTCTCTTTTTCCTCTCCTCCCCCTTTCCCTTTCCTCTCCCTATTCTTTCCCTCTCTTCTTCCACTTTTCTTCCTCCTTTCTTCTCCTCTTCCACTAACAGCAGCCATAGGTTTTATGGGCTTTTAAGGGACTTTTTCTCTCTGAGTGAAGGCTGAGTTTACCTGCACAGGTAACATAAAATCTGTGCAAAAATACACACTGATCTGTTTTATGTGTTAAATCTAAATCAAACCATCTGGAGCTAGGGGGTCTGTAAGTTTTGTACCTTTTGCCTTGCTCTGAACTCATTGCATGAGCAGATTTTTGAGGCAGAGCTTGAAGAACTCTTACCCAGAGTGTGTTGTATTTATGCCAGGGAGTTTGTTAGAGAAAAGAAATACAAAACTGAAGCAGAAGCATTTGGCTGGAGCTTTGTCTTTGAGGATTTCGTATCTGAAGAGCTGAAAAAAAAAGTCACCCAAAAACTGGAGGTAAATCTGAATCCTGTGATGAGTTTGGTGTTGCTTTTCCACTGAGGAGCAGCTGCCTCTTTGCAGAGCCTGGCTGTTCTCTGAGGTTTTTCTTTAGTCTGGGGTTGTTTTGCTTTTGAACCTCAGCAGGATTGAGCTGGGGTTGATTCATGTGCTCCTCTGTTTCCTTGCTCTGTGAGCTGTCAGTCTGGACTCCAGGGAGCTGGGAGGAAGTAAAATGTGTTTCAAAGTACTTGAATAATCCAACTTTAAAATAGAAAAACTGAACAGCATGAGCCTCTTGATCTATTTTCACTTTTAAAAGCAGATGCCTCTGCTCTGTGGGAAAGCAGCATCCAAATGTGTGTGATAACTGCAGCATTTCCCAGACTAACACACCCTGCTGTGCGATGGTGTCACTGGTCCAGGTGTCACCAGCTCACCTTCAAACTGGTGTCATTTCTTTCCCCAGTCAGCCCCGTGGTGGCTGCCCATTGAGAAGGCATTTTGGAGACAGGTGAGTAAAATCCTGCTGTGGTAAAATCCTGGTGTAATAATATCCTGGTGTAATAATATCCTGGTGTAGTAAAATCCTGGTGTGGTGACTCCTCCCCATGCTGAGAGTTTGTGTGTGCTGTGTGTGCTGAACCTTATTGACCAAAAATAGGTGAAAAAACATTTTCCATCCTTTCGTTTCTTCCACCCCTTATTCCCTTTGTAATAAAAATTGTATAAAATGAATTCCAATCTGCTTAAATCCCTGGCAGCCCTCAGGCCCTGGCTCCAGCATCAAGGACAGGCTGGATTACCCAGTGCTGCACGTGAGCTGGAAGGATGCTCAGGCCTTCTGTGCCTGGAAAGGGAAGCGGCTGCCGTCGGAGGAGGAGTGGGAATTTGCTGCCAGGGGAGGACTGGAGCGTATGTAGCACAAGCTCTGAGCTTTTCCCAAACCAGGCAGGGAGTGGTGTTAGTTCCACCAGATCCAAACCTCCCTCCAAGGATGTTTTTAGATGTTAATCTGGAGGAGCTTTGAACCACCTCTTTTGGGCTGAGAGTGTAGTAATATTAAAAATTAATCAGTGAATAAAATTTCAGTATCCCAAGCTGAGCAGAAAAGAACAATCCTAAAAGCCTGGAGTGACCTAGAACTAACAAGTGTCTTTTCCTCCCTGGCAGAAAGGATGTATCCTTGGGGAAACAAGTTCCAGCCAAACCGTACAAACCTGTGGCAGGTAAGATCCTAAAAATCATCTATAAATCATCCCATGCACTCTGGGCTCTCCTCAGGGTGGGGTTTCCCTCAGCCACGGAGTGAGGGTGTCCTGGGAAACACTGTGGGTACTGCAACTGAGCTCCTGGGGGGTTGTAAAATACCCTCAGAGGGAGCAGGCTCAGCCCATCTTCCCTGGGAAACCAGGATTTTCCTGCTTCTAAAAATTTGAAGAGGGAACCTGGGACAACTTCAGGTTGATCTCTCTTGACCAGCATGAATTGACAGCAGAGAGTTATTTGCCTGCTTGAAGTGTGGCACAGGCCTGTGAGGAGCAGGATTTGGGGTGGTTCTTTGCTGGGAGTGATCTCTGTTCCCCCAGGGTGCCTTCCCTCGGGGGGACACGGCTGAGGACGGCTACCACGGCGTCTCCCCGGTGACAGCCTTCCCTGCCCAGAACAGCTACGGTACAGAGCACCCTCAGCCTGCTTGGGGATGGCACCTGCTTCCTAAATTAATGTCCATGATCAAATCCTGCAGCAGGGAAGAGTTCCAGATGGGTGGGATCTGGAGTAGAGTAAGTGAGCCCAGGAAAAGCATCCATGGTTGGTGCTGGAGTTGGCTGAGGTGCACCTAACCACCTCCTTTTAAACTGGGTTATTTTACAACTCAGTGGGATGTAACAAAAATTCCAAGGCTATTGTTTGGCTGCCATGTTCTCATGCACATGGGAAATGAGGACACATTGAAGTTTGAAATACAGTGAAGAATTTCTTCAGCCTCACTATTAAACCACACTCTTGAAGGATGCTTTGAATGTTGTTCCCCCTCCCATACACCTAATTTACAGCTCTTGCACAGCTGCTCCCCTAATTCTGGCACAAAACCATCTCAGGGCTCTATGACCTGCTGGGAAACACCTGGGAATGGACAGCATCAGAATTCCTGACTCCAGGAAGGGCACCCAGGGCTCAGAACATGCAGGTGCTGAGAGGAGCCTCGTGGATTGACACTGCAGATGGCTCTGCAAACCACAGAGCTCGTGTCACCACCAGGTAGGTCTGGCCAAAGCCCAGTTGCTGCTGCACAAGGGTTTTCTCTGGGTTGGTCTTCTTTTAAAAGATGTTTGTTCCTACACATTTTTTTTTTTTGAGAAGCAGGTGGCAGAGCACACAAATATGGCTAAAAACACCCCTGCTATAAATCCACTCCTAAAACCTTCTGAAATCATGTGTTTTCCAGCAGGTATTAATAATTAAATGTTTTTCTTTGAGTAATTCAGGGGAAGTGGAAAATGTTTCCAGGCTGTTCTAGCAGGTCACATTAGGGTTGTAAGCAACACATCAGTGTTGTGAGTGTTGTAACATATTAGGGATATGTGTAACTAGGAAGGATCTCTAATTTTGGGTCTGTTTCTCCCTGTGAGGATGGGGAACACAGCAGACTCTGCCTCTGACAACCTCAGCTTCCGCTGCGCTGCCGACATCCCGCCCGTGGCAGCCTGGCACAGCCAGAGCAAACCCGAGCTCTGAGAGCACCAGAACACTCAGACATTTTCTCCTGTGGAGATGAACAGTAACCCCCAGCTGTTGCTTCAATTAAATCCCAGTTGTTTTTCAAATTAAAAATATTTTCAACCTTTTCAATGCTGGTGTGTCTGGGTGGGAGCAGTGATTGGGATGGCAGGAAGGGGGGTTTGTTTTTAGGGTCATTTTGGTGTGGGGGATCCTGCAGCTTTCCTGTCCATATAGAGCAGAGGGGTGCATGTGTGGGACTGGGCCAGAGCTGCTGACCTGCAGCCCCAGCAAGGGGACACCCACAGCCCCCTGTGACCATCAGTGTGGGGCTGCCAAGGGAAAAGTAATGGGTGCACATCCCTGGAAGTGAGAGTCATGATCAGTCCCCACTGCCTTGGCAAGTCCCAGCTTTGGAGCAGTGCTGAGCCTTCCCAGAAGTAAAACAAGGCACCTTCATTGCCATTTGAGCAGTGACAAGATGGTATGTGTGACAGATGGCACAACCAGTGCCCCACCTCTCCCAGGAGTTACAACCAGCACAAACTCTCTGTGCACAAGCTCTGCACCAAACCTGAGGGAACCAGGAGCCTTGACCACAAGGGTGGGCAAGAACACTGCTCAGGGATCTCTCATCCACCTTTAACTGTTCCAAGACAGGCACTGGGATCCTTCATTCACCTTTAACTGTCCCAAAACAGGCACTGGGATCCCTCATCCACCTTTAACTGTGCCAAAACAGGCACTGGGATCCCTCATCCACCTTTAACTGTCCCAAAACAGGCACTGGGATCCTTCATTCACCTTTAACTGTTCCAAGACAGGCACTGCAAGTGCCTGAGGACTGAGCTTTATGGGGAGCTGCAGCTGGTTCTGGCTCTCTTAAAAGGATGTTTCTCCAAACCCAATCCTCCAGTGCTACACAACCCAGAAGCAAATTATTTCCTGGGTTTGTATTTGCACCAATCCTGAGCCCAATGAAAGAAAATTTAAAAACCCCCAGAAATCACCATTTTGTTTTCCAAGATTTTACTCGCCTACTGTGAGCCAAAGCAGGGGCTGGGGCAGTGATCAGAAGAGCCCCTCCTCAGCTGCCAGGGTGAGCAGGATGGCCTTGCAGGTGTTCTCAAAGAGGGCAGCTCTGTTCTGGGCCTCGCCCTTCTTCACCCAGTGGCGGTAGGTGCGGAAGGCACAGGCGTCGATCAGCTTGCGGACGGGCTTGAGGGCGTAGGGGTCCCTGACCACCAGCTCCCTGGTCACTGACTTCACCAGCCTGTACTGGTAATAAATCCTCACCGAGGCCAGCACGGTCAGGCAGATCACCTGGGGCACAGGAACAGCCTGGCATGTAGGGGAACCCCCCCACAACAGTCTGGCATGTAGGAGAACCCCCCCACAATAGCCTGGCATGCAGGAGAATGCTCCCACAACAGCCTGGCATGCAGGGGAATGCTCCCACAACAGCCTGGCATGTAGGGGAACCCCCCCACAACAGCCTGGTAGGCAGGGGAATGCTCCCACAACAGCCTGGCATGTAAGAGAATGCTCCCACAACAGCCTGGCATGCAGGGGAATTGTCCCATAACAGCCTGGCATGTAGGGAAATTCTCCAACAGCCTGGCATGTAGGGGAATGCTCCCACAACAGCCTGGCATGCAGGGGAACCCCCCCCACAACAGCCTGGCATGTAGGGGAATGCTCCCACAATGGGATGGTCCCAGTGCATTCCCCCATATGGGAGAGTCAGGAGGGAGCTCAGTGCTTGGCATAGTTTAGTTCCTGTGGGGGTGGCAAAGGGCAGGGGTTCATGCCAGGGAATCACAGAATCACAGCATGGTTTGAGTTAAAAGGGAACTTAAAGCCCATTTTTCTTCACCCCCTGCCATAGGCAGGGACATCTTCCCCTATCCCAGGGTGCTCCAAGTCCTGTCCAGCCTGGGCTTGGACACCTCCAGGGATGGGGCAGCCACAGCTTCTCTGGGCAACCCGTGCCAGGGCCTCCCCATCCTCACAGCCAAGAATTTCTTCCCACTATCCCGTCCTGACCTGCCCTCTGGCAGTGGGAAGCTGCTCCCCCTTGCCCTGTCACTCCATCCTTTGCCCAAAGTCTCTCTCCAGCTCTCTTGGAGCCTCTCTAGGCAATGGAAGGGGCTCTAAGGTCTCCCTGGAGCCTTCTCTTCTCCAGATTGAACTCTCCAGTTCTTTCAATGCTTTTTTTTTTTCCTTTTGGAGGTCAGGGGCAGTTTCTCAATTCTCCCTTAACTCCCTCCAGTGAGGGAGTGCCTGCTCTGCACCCAGGCTGCCACACCCTCCCAAAACCCATCCCAGCGCTGCCTCCTGCAGCTCCCAGCCTCGTCCCCACCTTGAATTTGCGGAAGGGGCTGAAGTGCCGGACCTCCTCCACGTCGTACTGCTGGAAGAAGGGGTGTGCCAGCGCCTCCCCCGCCGTGTACCGCTGCCGCGGGTCCACCACCAGGAACCGCGAGATCTGCACGGGCCACCCGCTCACTCTGGGCCGTCCCAGGGCTCTGCAACACCCCCTCCACTCCGAGTTCTCCCAGCCCAAGCACCCACCAGGTCCTTGACGGTGTCGGAGCGGTCGTCCCACTCCGGGGAGCCGAACTGGTAATCGCCGTTCATGATCATGCGCAGCATCAGCATCTGCTTGCGGTGCCAGAAGGGCGGCGAGCCGGCCAGCAGGGTGTACATGATCACCCCGGTGCTCCACCTGTGGGCAGCCCACACGGAGCCTCCAGCAGCCCTGGGCCACCCCCGGGCCACCCAGCTGCCTCTGCACCCTGGGGTGGCCCAAGCTGCCTTTGCCTCCCTCGAAAACCAGCAGGGACTGCCCTGTGTGTGTCTGGGGAATGGGACTGAGCTCGCTTTGGGCTGAGCTGCTCCCTGGATGCCTTGAGATGGAGTATTTGACCCTTGCAGGGTTTTAGGGAAGGGAGTGGGGCTTGGTGATGCCAGGCTGTGCAGTGCCTGGCACAAACTGGAAAGGGGTTGAAATGCCCTGGTGTGTGTCACAACTCTGACCACTGCAGCCTGAAGCCACCAGAGGTGGAGGCAAAGTCCCTGCAGAGCTCTGCTGGGCTGCCCTGAGCTGGCTGTTCTCTCTGGGGCTGCACAAGGTGAATTTAAAACCCCCATGGTCTTGGAGCTCAGCCTGTGTTGACTTCCATGAACAGAAAGTGTTGCTTTCCCTCCCACAATGGGGCAAAGTGGGGAGATGGGCTTGTCCCCAGGCTGCTTCTCCCCCTGCCCTGTGCCAGAGCCCCCTGGTGACCCAGAGAGCCCCTCACAGGCACCAATATTGGCTTTTGGTGCATCGTTTCATTCTTTCCAAACACTCACACAGGTCCCCATGGGCACAATTCTGGCCTCAAACCACGTGTGTGTGTTTAGGGAACAGCTTCTCACTCACATATCCACCTCCTTCCCATAGCCTTGGTGCTCATCATCCATGGAGCACTGCAGGATCTCGGGGGCCAGGTAGCCAGGAGTGCCACAGATCTCTGTGGGGACAGGGACACAGGGCAGAGCATCAACCCAGGTGTCATTCCCACCTGCCCCCAGGCAACCCCTGGTGGGACCTTTGCAGGGATGGTGCTCACAGGGAGGAATTCCAACCTGTGTGCATCTCACTGCTAATTTTTTCATGAATTATTGTGGCTAAAAAGTGAGCTAAGAAGATTATATGGATGCTTGTGGGAGGGGATGCCTGTTGTTGGATATGTGGCTCTTTGCATGTAGGAGTTGGGGGAAATAATGCTGGGCAGTAAGTGGATGAGGTAATGGAGATCAACTAGAGGAAAAAAGAAGTGGAACTGATTAGGATGGTTTTCCTAAAGAGTAGCAACATTTCATGGCAAGGAGAGAGGTGTGGAGGCTGTGTGCAGGCAGAACTTGTGTGTGAGGACAGCAAAGGCAGCCAAACAGCAGCAATGTGCACCCCCAGGTGAGACTGGTGACAAGGGGAGAGTGGGGCTGGAAAAACTCACCAGCCCAGCATCCCCCACCTCGCCAGCCCCCTACCTTTGAGCTTCTCATTCTCATTCAGCTGGCAGGAGAAGCCAAAATCTGTCAGCTTGATGTTCATGTCGTCATCCAGCAGGATGTTCTCTGGCTTCAGGTCCCGGTGGACGATGTTGATGGAGTGCAGGTACTGGATCACCTCCAGCAGCGCTCGCATGATCTTCCTGGGGATGGGGACAGCTCATTCCCCATCCCAAACATCCACTGGCACCACCATCCCAGGGATGGGGACAGGGACAGTGCACAGGGACACAGCCCAGGGTGCTGTGCTGGCTGCAAACCCACGCTCTGCTCTGCAAGGTGATTTTCACCCCTCTGCACCTGGCCTTACCTGGTTTCTTTCTCGCTCAAGGTGACTTTCTCAGTGAGGTAGTCAAAGAGCTCCCCTCTCTTCATCCTGCATGAGGGAGGGGAAACAGAGTCAGGCAGAGGCTGAGCTGCAACAGCAAACCAGCCCTGAGTCCCTGGTGAGGATCAATCAGCCCAAAATAACTTCCATAAAAAGGGATAAAAATGCCTTCATGTATTTCAGTAAAATATCAGGCAAGAGGAGAAGCAGCTGTGCCTAGAAAGGGCAGGGTTTGGACAGAAACACAATAAGATCACTGAGTCCAACCATCAAAGATGGGGCAGGAATGAGGCTCTCCCAGTACCATCCTACTCCTCTGACATCCACTGCACTGTCCTGGCATTGGGAATTGTGGCTTTGCAGACACCCTGGTCCCACTGAGCATATAAATAACCCTCAGGGATGCATGACAGCTCCCACCAAAGGTTACAGGGAAACCCGAGCAGCACAGAGCCGCTGACAGAGGGGAAACAGTGCTGGCAGCAGGGCTGTAATGAGCTTGCATTAATTGGGGCTTGTTTCTACATTAAGGGCTGCTTGTCCCTCTACTTTGCCATTTTTGGGCCATAGAAAGCTGGGACCAATCTGCAGAGAGGGAGTGGGCCCAGGGTGCTGAGCCAGCTGGTACTTACAGGTCAAACACCAAGAAGAAGAAGGTGCTGGATTCATAGCTGTCCTTCAGCTGGACTGCAATAAAGCACAGGGGCTGTGAGCACAGTGTTCCTGTCCATCAATGGACTAAAAATCTGATTAACCTGCTAATTGAGTCAATGAGGAGCTAATCTTCACAGGTATTGTGGTTGGGAGACAACATGGCGGGCACTGCTCAGGTGTGTGTGTGTGGAGGGAGAGCAAACAATGCTCTGAGCATCATCCAGAGATTTCACCCCAAAAACCCTTCCTGGGAACAACACCCTGAGGAACAACCAGGGCACAAATTCCCTTTGCCTGGCTGCTCCAGGCCTGACTTACTGACGTTGGGGTGGCCCGAGACCTTGCGGAGGATGTCGATCTCCTTGGTGGTGGCTTCCCGCAGCTCCTGCACCTCCTTGGGGGAGATGTTCCCCGCCGTGATGTCGATGATCTTCACGGCGTATTCCTGCCTCGTGGTTTTGTGGATGCACCTCCTGACCACGCTGCTCACCCCCCTGCCAGGCACAACAGGGACAAAAGGGGGGTTCCATCCCTGCCTGCCCAGCCACCGGCACCTGGGCTGGCTGGGATTTTCATGCACCAGCGGGTCTCGCTCTGTCACCCTGTCTCGGTGGGACAGAAGGTTTTGAGCTGATGGAAAGTGCTGCTCCATGCTATTTTTAGCCCCATGCTGCTGTGGGCCCTGTTTGTATCAGATTCCCAGGGAACACTGTTCCTATCTGGTGCTGGAGGACATGAAACCAAAACAAGCCGCTTGCCAAAAATAAAGCTTTACCTGCCCAAAACCTCCTTCGGCTCATATTTTTCATAAAACTCCTTGGATGAGTTCCAGTCTGGTAGATCTTCCTCTTTGGTCATCTCTGGTTCCTGTCAGGCAGCACTCTGAGCTTTTCTGAGGGCAGAAAGGGCTGCAAGGAAAAAAGAGCAAGGTTGGGCACTCACTGCCCCCAGAGCTGGGATCACCAATCCCTTACAGAAGAAAAAACATTGAGGGGGAAGGAGGAGAAGGAAGATCCTGGACCAACTAAAGGGGGTATTTTGCTTCTTGGAAAAGCCAAGCTTTGCCCTTGGGATGCTATGGAGATCCCACTGGGAACAGAAATCCCACTGGATTCCCTCCCAGCCTGGCTGTCCCCAGGGGCAGAACCAGCCTGGCTGGGGCCAAGGCTTTGGGAAATGCTGCAGCACCCCAAAACCTCATCCATTCCCTATGCTCAGCTCACAGCAGCAGCCTCCAGAACACCACCCCACACCACCACCACCCCAAGTGGAAGCTGGAATCTGCCCCTACTATTTTTCTCTTTCTTTTCCTTACTACTTTTAAGATGACAAAGTCGTCTTTGGCTGGGAATAGGGAGGGAAAATAGCATTTAAAGGGAATAGAAAGGGACTGAGGAGGAAAAAGAGGCGGTGAGGGTCAGTGAGGCAGCGAGAGGGGCTGGGTGGGACAGAGCTGCAGGTGGGGACAGGGGGACTGAGGACAGTGGGAGCTGAGCCAGTGTGAGGACAGCAGCTGAAAGAGCTCCCTCAGGCACTCCTGTGCAGCTGCCAGCAGCCTGCACAACTCCTGAAAGGCTCTGCCCCATTTCTTTTTTTCCTGTTTCAGGCTTGGAGGGGTTCTTACACAGCTTGTTTCTGTGCCCATACACGGAGTCCAAGCAGCTAGGGTGGAAAGCAGTTCTTACAAGCCTAGGCAGCAAAATTGTCCCTTTGGGATGACAGTTTGTTGTTGGGGAGGGGACAGAAGTGGGCAGGAGATCCCCAGTTCTGTGAGCTTTCCTCTCAATAACTCTGCCAGGGCACTGGCAGCATTAAGTACATTTAAATCTCATTAGCAACGTGTATCTGTCCTGACCTGGTTTTAAAGACCAAAGCAGTGTTTTGGGTGTGTGGCTGCTGCTGCCAGGGACATCTAACACGGGCTGGAGCATTTCTAAAGAGCCACGAGTTCAACTTACAAAATATTAACTGTTGGAAATACTGTCAGTAATGCCAAACCAAGCTGAAATCACAAAGGAGAGGCAGGACCAGGAAGTAGGGAAAATAAAATATCTCTGAGGTGGGGGGTAACCAAAAACTGATTATTTGTGAAAATCCAGGTCCTGGGGGTTGCTGTTGTGGGGAAGGGCTGGAGGCTGAGAAGCACCTACTGCCGGGAGGGAAGGACCCGGGATTTTGTTTAAAACACCCAGAATTATATAAGCAGCCGGTGCAGGGCTCTAATGGGACACCCTGAGTTCATTAGCAGAGTGCAGGGGGGTCGTGAGGGAATTTTCTGCCCGGAGAAACACTGAGGGTGAGGCGCTGGGCATCGCCCCCCGCCCGCAGCTTCCAAACGGGGGAGATCTCTGAGGAGGACAAAGATATCCAAATATCCATTAGGATAAACCCGCAAAGCTCAAGAATAAAAAACAAACAAGCTTTTAGGCCAGCAGGGGGATGCGGCCCCTCTCCCTCAGCCCCGAGCCGCAGACAAAGAACGCTGAGCACGGGAGTTTTCCGCGGCAGGACCCCCCCTCACACACAACCTCCCCTCAGCGCCGCCGGCTCCTCACCTCGCTGAGGGCAGCGCCGGGCCGGGCGCGGGCCTGCCGCCGGGAGCCGCCGGGAGCCGCCGGGAGGATCCGCCGGGAGGAGCCGGGAACCGCCGGGAGGATCCGCCGGGAGGATCCGCCGGGAGCCGCCGGGAACCGCCGGGAGGATCCGCCGGGAGCCGAGCGCTCAGGGCCGGCCGCCGCCGCCCGGCCCCGGAGAAAGCGCAGCGCGAGTTGGCAGCGGCGGGAGCCGGGCGGGCATGGCCGGGCAAGGGGCAAGGGGGGGCCGGGGGCCGCCCCGGAGCTGCGGCACTTCCCCGGTTTAACCCTTCCGCCGCCGAGCCCCGGCGCGGCCCCGGCTCCTCCTCCCCGGGGGTGTTGCTGGGAGGCCGCCGGGAGCTGGGGCTGGCCCCGGGGCAGCGGGGAAGGTGGGAGGGAGCGGCCGTGACCCTGAGCTGCTCCATGGTCACCCAGCGCTGCCCGGGCACCTCCGGGGATGGTGACTGCACAGCTTCTCTGGGGAACTGTTCCAATGCCTGACCACCCCAACAGTGATTTTTTTCCCCCTAATATCTAACCGAATCTCCCCTGCATCAGCTTAAGGCCGTTTCCTCTTGTCACATCCACTGGTTTTATTTAGGTGAAACACCCCAGAAATGAGATCTCTGCTTGATCAGCACTGTCACTAGGACAAGCAGTTCTGTGCTCACCGCCCCTGTGTGAGGTGACTCTTGTCCCTTTTGACCACTGATTTAATCTATTTTCACTTCCAGGAACTGCAGGTGAGAGGTGAAGTGCTTTAGGAATGGGCAGAGCATCCAACAGTGTAACAGCACTTCAGGAAAAACTGGTCATGCTCGGTAGTGTTTCTAACAGGAACTGCACTTTTCAGAGCAGGGTTATTCCCCACCACACTTCCTGGTGGGAGCACAGCTCATCCAGGCTTTTCCAGTGATATACAGGAGGGTGTTTATCAGCCCCGAGGATTTGAGCAAGGCTCAAAATGATGATGACTTGATGAGGCTGCTCCCTCCGATGGAAAAAGGAGGGTTTGCACTTTGCATCAGTAAATACTTTTAAAATAATTATTATTTTCTGTGAGATCAGTGTCTTTGTTACTTGCCTGAGCCAGGCAGGAGGGAAAGGCCACTCATGGTTCAGCCCTACCATAGCATGAAAGAAGCACCTGCCAAAATCAATTCTCACCTCCTCACCCTTCAACTCCAGCACCCAAACTCAACTAAAGCAAGGAACTTCTAGACAGAATTTTATTTATAGACCACATTACATACATTCAACATAACAATCAGCAAAACCAGTTAAACCCATGTTAGCTCATTTTGCTTTATTATTCACTCTTCCATTTTGTGCTAAATTAAATTGCGGCTGTGAAGTTGGATGACATCAGAGGCAGCTATGGCAGGAGTCAAGCCACAGGGATCAGAGTGTGAATATACGAACTAACAAGATACCAAACAGCTTTAAACTTTATTACTGAAGCTTTGTTTTCATTCATAGGTCAGTTCTTGCAAGATGATCTTTAGCAGCCTCCTTGTGCTTAGGCCAAACCTGAAAGGGAAGGAGTTAAGGCAGTGAGTTTGGATCCCTGAATGGAAGGTGTTTTCCTTGCCATAGACACAGATTTGTCAGGTTGTTCCCCGTTCCCTCATGCATTTGCTGGGATATGCTGAGCTGCAGATACCAGCACTGGTGCACAGCTGCCTCCTTCCTCCCAGGACAGGATAGTTTACTGTCCTTAGAGCTCTGCTAATGCCCCAAATGTGCTGCTGCCACTTTTCCAGTCATCTTCAATCCATGCACCTGCACAAAGCATCAGGAATTCACCCCTCTCCACCCCAGCTACATGAACAGGACCCAAGCTGGAAGCCCAACAGAACAGCAGCTGCTTTAGCTGATTTCAGAGCACCTTCATCACTCTATCAGCTGGATCAAAACCCCAGGACATCATTCCCACAACACTTTTACTGATTATCCCACGTAATTAACAGCTGCCTGTCAGCACTGTGTACTTACCATTGGCAACCCTGCACTGCTTGAGCACCTCACTGAAGCCCTCGCACAGCTTGAGGTCAGTCTGGTTCTGGGCACACTCCAGGAATTGTTTAATCTCGTACTGGCAAGGACCATACTGCTGCTGCTGCTGGGCAGCCTGAGCAGCCTGGGGCTCCTGAAACACCAAATGGCTCTGTAAGGACCCTTCCAACAAAGCCAGGCCACCCCCACACTCCTTACTGAGGGTTCTTCCCTGCATTTCAGTCAAAATCTTCATTTTTTTGAACGGAAAACAAGTAAAGGGTTGAAGTACAAAACCATTTTTCCAGTAGTGGAATGCCACATTCAGAGTTTTTTAAATTACAAACACTTGAGTGATTTTGATACATTCACGTAACTCTGGATGACACCTGAAGAACATGGAAGTCCTGTCTGAATCAGAGGAACAATACAGTAGGAAATAACACCAACACCTTGTCACACATCACTCCTGCATCCCTCTGAACTCTTTTTAAGATGACTCATGGTGAGTTACCTTGGAGATTCAGTCTGTAGCTACAGACTAAATGTGGTTTTATATAGCCTAAAGACTCATGTGGTGTTTAAGGCTCCAGCAACTCCCTCAGCCCATGTGGAGCTGAGCTGCCATAGTCGGTGTCCAGCTGTGCTTCCCTCACCTGGTAAGTGACATCAGGCCTGGCAGCCTCGGAGCTGCCCCCTCCACTAAATCCTCCGGTGATGGCGTGGCCGATGGTGTGTCCCACGGCCGAGCCCACGGCCACCCCCGCAGCAGTTGTGGCCATCTGGGCCATCAGCCCCGGCTGCTTTGGCGCCGGGGTCGCCACGGCGGAAGGCGGAGCCGCTGCGGGAACAGAGGCCCGAGGAGCCGGGGCTCTCATCGGGGGTGCCCGGCTGTAGGGACACAAAGAGAAACATCACTTCATCATCATCATCATCATCATCATCATCCCAAGGCACGTGGCTGCAGGGCCAGCAGTGCAGCGATCCTCCTGCCAGGCACAGAGCGTCCGAGCTGGAAGGGACACACAGGCACCGCCGAGTGCCACTCGTGGCGCTGCACAGGAGCGCCAAGATCACGCTAGGATTACACACAGCCCTGTTACACACTGAAGGAATGGACTCGGTGTTCTGGTCAGCGTCTTATGCAAGACACGGTCAGGATTACAGGCTTCTTTCTGCCTAGTTATTGCCCAGCTCACATAGGGCTGTGCTGTTTTGGGGAAAAATATAACCCATAAGCGGTTGTTGGTATTGAGGCCCTGCGGCCGAGCAGACCCGTTTCCATCCCCCAAAGCGCCCCAGCCCGCTCCGCTAACCCCGAGCCAGCCCAGCTCAAACCAGCCGGGGGCCGCCACCACCCCGGTGCGTCACCCGCCCTCACAATGGCGGCCAGGCCACTGCGGCCTGCACGCGGGAGAGGGGAGAAGGAGAGGGGGCTCCGGCGGCCCTCACCTGGCGGGGGGCGCCACACGGGACGTGCGGCTGCGGCTGCCCCTGGGCATGGCGGCGGGGAGCGGAATGGAGCGGCGCGGAGGGAACGGAAGCGGAGAAATCGCCGAACGGTGCGGCCCGGCCTGACACTCGCCCACCGCCTCTGAAGGTCACCGCGTGTGCGTCACTTCCGGAACGCCGCGCGGAGGGGGCGGGCCTGAGGCGAGGCCACGCCCCCTCCGCCCGCCTGAGGGAGCGGCCGCGATGGCGGCAGGAGCGGCGGGTACGGGAGGTGAATAAACACCTAAACTGCGGATAAACCCGTGCTTGGGGGAGCGTCGGTCATAATAAATGTTTAAATAGCGATAAACCTGCGTGTGCGGGACCTTCAGCCGGAATAAGCGCCTAAATGGTGATAAATACACCTTTATAGGATCCTCAGCCACAGTGAATACCTAAATAGCGATAAACCCACGTCTTTGTGGGGCTTTGGGCCACAATGAATACCTAAATAGGGATAAATCCGCTCGTGTAGGATCCTCAGCCACAATGAACACCTAAAAAGGGATAAATCCACTCGTGTAGGATCCTCAGCCACAATGAACACCTAAATAATGATATAACCCCCATCTTTGTGGGACTTTGGGCCACAATGAACACCTAAATAGGGATAAATCCACTCTTGGAGGATCCTCAGCCACAATGAACACCTAAATAATGATACAACCCACGTCTTTGTGGGACTTTGGGCCACAATGAACACCTAAATAGGGATAAATCCATTCTTAGAGGATCCTCAGCCACAATGAACACCTAAATAGGGATAAACCCTCGTCTGTGTGGGACCATCACAATAAACACCTAAACCACAGTAAACCTGCTCCCGTGGCACCTTCAGTCACAATAAACACCTAAACCACAATGAAAAGTGTTCCAGCCTTTAGGGAATTGTTTTCTGTGGAAAAGGAGCCTCTCTGAATTCAGCCCTTCAGTAGAGTTACAGATTTTGGATTTCAGTCTGCAGCAGAGAGGGGATCCCATCAATCCATAGAAATATCTCCAAGGGGTGCCAGAGAATGATCCTGGATTCTTTCCAGAGGCTGAGTCTCTTTGCTTTAGAGACACTGTCTACTTGGAGAAATTAATTTTTAAATGAATTTATTAACTGTTGTATTAATTAAGCTCTTTCTATACACAGCAGCAATGATAAGGGATACCACAGTCAACAGTTATGATAATTCATGACTAAAAAATTGCTTGTTCACAGTTTCTTCACTTATAAAGGAGGTGAAATACCAGATATTTCAACATCTTTTCTGTCAGGGGATGTAACTGTTCCCTGATGAAAGAAGCGCTAACATTGTGAGTTTATAGAGCAGAAGTATAGCTCAGAAAAGCAGTTGCTGATGAGAGAATTATGAGGAGATAAATATAAATGATAAAGCACGTTCAGAACAGGGACATCTGCAGAAGCTCAGACCACTGGTGTTGCTGCAAGAGTTCATCCCTGTGAGTTTCTTCTCCCTGGCTCTTGGCCTCTCTCCATCTGAGAGCAAATCACAGCATAGAAATCAGGAGTTATAATTTTGCATTTCTAGACTTCAAGCAATTAGTTTCTTAACGAGCGGTTTTCTCAGTGCTTTCTAATTAATAGTTTTCAATTTTCCTTTTTTTTTTTTTCCCTTTTTTTTTTGCTGGCAGAGGGATTCTTGACGCTTGAAGTCACTTTGCCACGGCGTCCCTCTTGGATTTGTTTTGTTTTGCAGAACAATGAGGGCAGGATGGCGGGATGAATGCTGCCATTGTGCTTTGTCCTCCTGCTTTCCTTGGGAAAACTCCAGAGCTCCCTTTTGTTCCAGCTCACCCTCGCATCTGCTGATGCCACAGCGAGCAAGGCTTTGGACAAGGGCACGACAACGAGCTGGTGGCCATCCCAAAAATCAGCAATAATAGTGGTTGTGGTGATGCTTACAGCGAGCAAAGATTGTTTATTTTCAGCTGCCATGGCTTTTGTGTGGCTACACCACAGGGGTTGAGTGGTTCTTTATCCACCAGACAGGTGTCGATGCTGCTTTTGATAGAAATGTGTGAAAGAAAGAAGATTTTGGGTTGTGTCTGTGTGATTGTGAGGCAGTCTGATCCCAAATTTGGGAAATCAGTGATGAAATCCCATTGTTCAAGTGCAAGGGTGAGCAAACCTCGGGGGAACCCATCAGCAGCTGCTCCCGAGCCAAGTGAGCACCAGGCTGTGGTGTGCACTAGGAAAATCCAACTTTTAACACATTTCTTCTATCGTCTGTCCAAATTACACATCCCAGACAATCTCCTGGTGAACTTGGGGAGTGTAACAGACCCTCTGCACACCAGATGGGCTCTGTGCGGCTGCAGGATGCGGGAGTTTGGAAAAACACCTGGAGAACGGGGCTGAGGCTCACATCACCTTAGCTCCGGTGAAGTGACACATCATCCCTGAGGGTCAGGTCAGCCGCCAATAATTTTTCCGCGTTTTTCGGAACTGCCCAGTTTCCCCCGCGTCGCAGATCTGAGGTAAAAACGCGAGGAAAAGGCGATTTTCCCGCTGCCATCAGCCGGGGCGGGGGCGTGAGGGGACTGTGCCCTCACGGAGTCCCGGCGGCCGCCAGGGGGCGCTGTGCCACGCCCCC
>JAOTQP010000828.1:6038291-6049867 GCA_026413545.1 Cichladusa arquata
GGCGCGCGCGCGTGCGCGGCGGGCCAATGAGGAGCGCGCGCGTGCGCGGGGCGGGGCGGTGCCGGGCGCGCGTCGCGGGCTGAGGCGGAGGGACGGGGCCAAGATGGCGGCGCCCGTCCTGCTGCGGGTGTCGGTGCCGCGCTGGGAGCGGGTGGCGCGCTCCGCCGTGTGCGCCGCCGGCATCCTGCTGTCCCTGTACGCCTGCCACCTGGAGCGCGAGAAGGGCCGCGACAGCCACTACCAGGCCTTGTGCGACCTCAGCGAGCGGGTGCGCTGCTCCGCCGCCATCACCTCCAGGTGAGGCGCGGGTGGGACCCTCCGCAGCCCCCGCGGGGGGAAGGGGCTGAGCGCTGCGGGAGCGCTGCGGACGCGTCCCGGAGCGCTGCCTGCGCTGCCTCGGGGGGTGCTGGGGGGCCAGGGCGGTGCTCGGAGGGGCTGCGGGCCGGGCGGGGCACGGAGCGGCCGGGGCAGCCCGGGGAGGGCTGAGCGCTCCCGGTGTGGGGCAGCCCCAGCGCTGGGCGAGCGGGGATTTACGGGATCGCTACGGGCTGGAGGGTGAGGCACCCGCAGTGGCTGTGTTGTAATCAATGGCAATTAGGTGGAGTGACAGGCGTTTTAGTGGTAAGAGCTCGGCAGAGTGGAGTGCTGTAGCTGTGAGTAGTGGTTAAGGAGAACGTAAACATGTGCGATTGCAGGTGGTTTGCTTTGTTAAGTTTTAATTGCAGTATCTGTATTGCGTTTTCATTGAGACGTCTCCTGGCAGCACGGGAGATGCTTTGGTGATACAGAGGAAATGCTTCGTTCAAGGGAGGCTTGGATGCCTCTGCAGCACAAGCCCAGTCCAAATGCAGACTGATTTCAGACGTCTAGCCAGTTTAGCAGTTGTTTTCTAAAGGCTGAGGGCTCTTATTTCTATTAGGAGAGTCATTGTATAAATCTGGTTCTTGAGCAAATCTGTGTATTAAATCCTTCCTCTTTATTTTAATGAGAATTTTATTATTATTATGTTAGTGCCTTCAGCTGAATGAGTACTTGAGATTTACTTTTTCTCCTCTCGGTGTAACCCATGCAAAAGCTGTCACAGTTTTTATAGAGGTACTTGCTGTATCATCATAACAAGCCAGTTCAAGGGAATATTCCCATCCTCTGTCGAGCTGGGAAATTATTGAGTCAAAACATCCAGGGAGCTCTTTTTCTAAAACCTCCTCTGTGGTGACAGAAGTGAGATTGTGTGACGAGATCTATATCTCTGGCCACCTGATATTGTCATTGAGTGAAGGCTTTAACTCTGCTTTAGTTTGTGAAGGTGCTTGTTCATGTCTGCTTGGAAGGGGCCCTGAAATGAGAAGTTTGGATCTAACTAGGGAGGAGGCTTCAATAAACTCACCAGATAAATTCAAATAATATCAATTAAATTATGCTTAGGCTATTGAGATTAAACCCCGTGAGTCTCATTAGTAATTTAACTTTGATCACAGATACAGGGGTAAAAAAATAATGGAGATTTAAGCATTAAGCAGCCTGTTCTTGTATATAATGGCTTTTTGTTGTTGCAGCAAATGCTGCTGCTGTGACAGAGAATTGGATGGCTCAGTTCTGATGCGTGTTTACTGAACACTCAGATGAAGGAAATTACCTGAAGATATAATCAGAATTATTTCTAATTATGGAATCAAGCTCGGTAATGACAGCATTCATTAGCAATGCTGCAGCTGACACGTTGAGTAAGACCTGGAAATCCTTTGCTGTAGGAATTCTATATGATAATGTGAAGAGTTGGGGATAAAATGCACTCAAATCTCCCTGCAGTTGCTATGGAGTGAAGCTCTGCAAATGCCAGGAGAGCTCGTGATCGTTGGAGCAGGTGGTAAAAGGAGTTTGTGCAAAAGGAACGTGCAAGTTCTGTTCACTCCAGCCATATTTGGAGAAGAATTTGCTTTCCAGGCTCTGCAGGACACAGAGGGGGAGTTCTGCTCTGAAAGTAAGGCAGGAGGGCAAGGCATTAAAGTTGGAAAGAAAGTAATCTTATTTTCCGTGTTGCCACAGCTCCCCGTCCATCATTCTCTCTCACTTTCTCCAGCTGGGTGTTCCTTGTTCCTGCAGCACCAGAGTTTCTCTGAAACTTCATTTCTGAAAGGAGCTTTTAATCACACTTTACATTTCACTGGGGTTGTAGAGTTTCAATTTTGTATTCCAGCTTTTTCACAGGTAATTCAGATTTTACTGAAATTAACATTTCTCCATTAAGCTGTTACACTGACAGTCAGAATTAATTGATTAGCTAATTATTAGAGTTAACTCTTAAGAGTTAACTGGGTGAGAAACTTCTGTTTCTGCTTTGGCTTTTAGATGGTTCATTGGGTTATGGGACTTTTTATTTAAGGTGGATTTGCTGATGGAACTTGGAATGTTGCAATCTTCACATCTTGAGTTTTCACTCCAAGAGTGGGCTGAATTTTAAAAAGCACTTAATGCTGTTAGGATTCATTTAAAATGCATAGAATAATTAGAATAAATTAGTTTATTCCTTCCTGAGCTGACTTTCTGGTATTTTGGGCGGAGTTTTTTTTCACCAGCTGTTGGTATTTCCAAGTCTTGCTTTTAAGCCAGATCTGGCATTGGCACAACAACAAGAGCAGAAATGTAAAGACTGCCAGCACGCAGAGGGAGGAGCACAGAAAATCTCCTATCAGAGCCTGACTCATGCAGAAGATTATGTGGAAGAGATCCTTTCCCAGTATCCCTTACCCAAAACATGAATGGTCAGCATATTTCAAGTTTTTATCAAGGGGAAAGTTCATGAAATAGTTTAAAAATAAAAGCTGCTAAGGAGTGGCTAATGAGGGCAGGTATTAGGGCAGTACCTCACATCTCCATTGCTAATTGCTGTATTTATTTTAAATTAATTGCTGTCTTATAGTAATTAAGTGTCAAGAATAGCTTTGTTTATAATAAAACTGGCTAATAGCAGTTCCTGAAAAATATTTTTGGTCTTGCTGTAGTTTCCCAGAGGGAATTAAAGTAATAAAACACATTTCAAGTCATACAGGTCATGCTCCAGCTTGAAATAAAATGTGACCTTTAAGTGGTAGTGCAGAGACCCAGAGCCTTTGGCTTTTGTCTGTTCCACACCCTGAGAGATTTTGGGATCTTCTGATACATTTCTGCTTTGTATCTTGATGAACTGGAGATTCCTGCAGGCTAAATTAGTGGTTTGGAATGATTTTTGTAATCTGGCATGCATGAATTAATGCTGTCCCCAGTGTAGGAGAGCCTCAAGACCGCAGCACAAATGAGCAAAGGGCACATGTCATGTATATCTTTAGCAATATTTGCAGCTGCGTCAGTGAGGAGGTTTGGCAATAGTCAGTATTGATCTTTGCCTGATTGCTGAAGGAGTTCTGGAGTCAGAATGGCATTTGGAGAATCTGGATGTCATTGATGTTTTAGGAATTCCCTATTCTGTTCGTGGGCACTGTTATGGATTGGTGTCTTGTGTTTTAAGCATTCTGGAAAAGTCTGATGTGGCAGAATGGTTTGGGTTGGAAAGAACCTTCAATTTCATCCTGTTCCAGCCCCGTGCCATGGGCAGGGACACCTCCCTCCAGACCAAGCTGCAAATCCACCTTGTGTTTTTTGGTGGATGCACCAAAATATCCCCCTGGTAGATCCTGAAAATGCCTGTTAAATTTTGGTTGTGTGGAAGGGTGGTCTGTGACAGCTGTAGTATTATTGTATGGCTCTGCTGACATTCATCAATCCCTTTAAACACTGAATTCCCACCCGTTGTGTTCTGTTTGTTCCTGCTGGTGTAGAGCTGTTCCTCTGCAGAGTGGGTGTGAATTGCTCTAAGAGCTGCAGGTAAAACTGCCCCGTGCTGGTTTCTCAGCAGAGCACACCTTAAAACTGTTCCTGTGCATCTTTATAGGGATCAAAGTGACAACAACCCTATTGTCCAAGGAAATGGGACTTGGAGAAAACTTCCAAACCTCCCTAAGCTGTTTAAACAGGTTCCACTGAGCTCTGTTGTGGGACAGTTCCTGTAGACTTGTCTGTCAAGTTTGCTTAATTCTAAGTAAAGAACATTATGTAGCAGTTATCATTCATATTTGTAGTAATAAATTCATGATACCCCAGGAATTTTTTTCATTGCTGTAGTACCTGCAAGCAAATATCCAGCTATGTTTGAGGTTTCCAGCTGTTAGTGACTGGTGTAAGGTGTTAGGAGATGTAACAGGGCTTCTTCAGGAATTCTGGGTTTGCTGTCTGAGAGAAGATTGGAAGATCTGTGGTTTGGAATTGGGCAGGGAGGAATTGGAGGAGCCAAATTCAGTGCCACAGGGGAAGGGAGGGAAAGCCACAATCACTCCTCTGCTGAAGGGAAACCCTGCCCCAGGAGCCAAGGTTCTCTGTCCTGGGGGGTCAGCTGGGGGGATCCAGAGCTTTTTCCATGTGCTGGACAGGGGAGCTGTTCCAGGAATGCTGGTAGAAACCAACTTAGAGTTTTAAAGTTGCTCTTAAAGCTGCAGGAACTGATAACTCAAGTGTTTTGGGTTGTTTTTTTTTTCCATCTCTCTAGTAGAAAATTGATGATTTAATACTGGTACAACACTTATTGACTGAGGCACATCTTTTATAAAACACAGCTGTGCCCTTGCTGTGGGAATCTTTTCTTTTCCATCCTTACAGTGCTCACACAAACATGTTAATTTTTGCTTTTCATAAATATATCATTTCCAGCTTGACTGGAATTTGTAATAGGGCTAAGAATTATTTTGCCTGGTGCAAAATAAATTTAACAAAGTGCTTATAATTCAGATTTGGGCTTCATTTGTGGTAGCTTAATAGAAAAGATTATGTAGAAGGAATCAGTGCTTTTGGCTTGGATCTTGAATAGCCAGTGCTTCTGTAAAGGCTGCTATAAAATAATTATCCACTGTCTGCTCAATATATTTTGCTGATCTAGACACTGAGAGTTTTTACAGACTCTTTCTGCAGAAGAGCTGGAGGATATAGAGAAGAAAACCTCATTTGGTTATGCTAAATGCTGCTAATAGATTTAAACATGAAATTAGGTGTATTGACATTTTTGAGCATTCCTGGCAAGTTGACAAATGGAAATTTTTAATCTCCTTTTTTGTGGCTTCTAATTGAAGGCTTTTACTTAATTTATTAAAACTGTTAGAGTGGCCTTGAAACCATGAATTAGGTTTAATCCAAAATCCTCTGGTGAAACTGGAAAGAAGTTGCAACCAAAGTTTCTTAACGTGCTCCAGATCCTTTGACCTTTATAAGAGCTTTTCCCTGAAGGCAGGGGGTGAGCTCAGCTCCCCTCTGAGAACTTTCACTCTGGACAAGAAATTCCCTCAGAAGTCCAGTGGTGCTTAAGGAAATGTGCACATCACTTATCAAGTGTAGCCTTTTTTATTTTTTTGTTTCTTAGAAATCAGATTTATTGTTTCCTCAGGGTTACAAAGTGGTAAGAGGTAACAAAATAATGCTCATGGGATGAGAAATAATCCTGAAATGAGAGGCTTTGAGTAAGCTACAACCCAAAAATCACCCAAACTTGAGTACTTTTCTTTAGTTTGAGTACAGAATCTTTTTTATTCTTTGCCCTTTTTAATGCACCGAACCCAACAA
This sequence comes from Cichladusa arquata, assembly GCA_026413545.1. Taxonomy (NCBI): domain Eukaryota; kingdom Metazoa; phylum Chordata; class Aves; order Passeriformes; family Muscicapidae; genus Cichladusa; species Cichladusa arquata. The sequence goes on from JAOTQP010000828.1 coordinate 6,043,935, forward strand.
CTGAGAGAGAATTGTGTTGGCAGAGCTGCTGCTGCACAAATGCAGAGATTGGGGATCAGACAAGCCTTTGAATAATCTGGTCCCCTGAAGGATTTGATTGCATTTCCAAGCAGTTCTTGAGGACACTGGGGTGTGAGCTGGGAATTTTGTGCTTTGTTCAAGGCATCTGCTGCTGGATCTCCCCTGCCCCAGTATGGTTCTTTCCATGATAAAATGAAAATGTTTGGGTTAGTTCTGTTCTGGGCATAAAAACAAAGGGGTGAAATGAAGGGGATGGGACTCTGCTCATCACCAGGGGTGGGTGTTGAGCTCAGAAGGGCTCAGAAAGCATCTGGGATATCCAGGGGAGGCTGCCAAGTGTTGGTGCAGGTGAAATCCCAGTTCAGAAGTTTCACCGGATCCTTAAGGACAGTGGAGGCCAAGGGAAGCACCTTGGGGAATGATCTGTGACAGAACTGTCAGAGCTGGGGCTTGGCTACAGAAACACTCCAGCATTTCCTACAGGGGCTGCAGGGGACACTAATCCAGCTCCTGGCTCAACAAACACTTTTTGGTTGGTTTGTTTGACTTGGTGTGTTTGGCAGGCTTGGAATTCTGCTGCTTTTGGAGCCAATGCTGATAACTCAGAGCTTGTAACTTGTTAAACTGGAAGGTTGTTTGCTTGTCCTCTAAAATACTTGAGATACTGATGGACTAAATGAGGTTCTTGTGTTCCCTTTTAGCATTTTCTGTGCTAAATTATGCTAAACAGTTTCAAGTGTGTCCCCTAATACACTGTTCTGGAACATGGAGGATGTTAATAATTGTGCAAAAGAGATTGAAATTATTTTAGTGATTGAAAAGTGTAAGATTTTATTGGAGGTGCATCATTTGTGGAGCACAGTGACCTCAGTTCTTTTTGTCTTCCCGTTAAGAAGTAGCAATTGCACACAAATAGTGCTTTAAAATTCTGAAAATGCAACATTGCTGAGCTTTGTGAAGTACCTCAAACCAAAAGGGGCATTGTTTAGAGGGTGAATAATAACTTTCAAAACCTCCTTTTGATAAAAGACAGTGCACATTGGACTGAAAATCACTGCAGTGTTCAATTGTAGATGTTGAGAAAGTAGATGAATCACTTTAATTTAGATTTCTTGAATCACTGTTGAACTTTTTAAAGAACATTCAGAGTATTACATGCAGATAGGGAAGGAAACCGAGTTACAAAGATGTCTTAAAGGTTTGTTCCTTGTAGTTAGATCAGATTGCTTTTGATTTTTTAATGGCAGTGAAACTGGGGTGTGGTGAGAGTGGGTTTGGCTCGTGTGTTTGTCAGAGTGCTCTGAGTCACCTCGGGTGGCTGCGACCTGGATCCCAGCACGGAACTCCTGATCCTCAGGGATGGGAGCCACCACTCACAACCAGGAAAAACTCGGTGAAATCAGCCTCTGCTTTCATCTAGTTGTGCAAGCAGCTCTGTGGTTACTACAGGTCATTTTGCTTAGCATTCTTTATTAAAAAAAAACGGATGCAAGTGAATAACACTTCTTCTAAATTACTTTTTTTTTTTTTTTTTTTTTTTTGTAAAATGCCGGTTACATGAAAGATTTCTGGTTTAATTTTTTGCAGCTCATCTTGCTATTAGGACTTTCTTCTTGCTATTTGTTTGCCTTATTTTTTTAGACTTTCAAAATTATCATCAATCTGGCAATTCACACCTGAGTTTGGTGTGAAAAGGAACATTATCTACTCAGTTTTTAGCCTTCCTCCACTTGCTGGCAGAAGCTCCTGGATCACTGTGAGTTTTACAACCTTAATAAAATTAGGAGACTATTTAGACTTTTCAGTAGGGAAATGAGAGGGGGAGTATACAAAGTAGATATATAAAGTCTAAATACTTTGCTTTTCAGTTTGATACAGAACACTTGCTCCCACTCCAAACCTTATAAGGCTGGGCAAAGTGTTTGTGTTAAACCCCAGGAATAAGATGTGAGATTAGACCTGGACTCCATGGGCTGAAATGTAATACTTGATGTCCTCAAAGCTGCTACAAGGCCAACAAGAGCCTCAGTGAACTCCTGCATGTGGAAAAAGCTTTCCCTGTGCTCTGACCTTGCAGCTCTGCACAGATCACTCCAGGACTGACTCTCAGAAGGGCTGGAACTCATTATCCTTCCGCTGGCAACGTTTTATTCTCTTGCAGAACAGCAGCAGGGTCAGGTTGTGTGAAATGACATTTCTGATGTTTTAAGCTGGAGTTTGCTCTCAGGATCTGCTGAGCATCAGAAGTGAGAGAACCCAGGTAGGGATGGATTCAGCATCCTGCAGTTTTTTGGAGTATTTGATGCTGAACCTTTGCCCACTTTGGGTTGTGCAGGAAAACCTGGAGTGTGTTCAAATCATTTTAATGTCACCCTGCAAAGAATTCTCACTTGGAGACCAGAACAATAAACTGAACCTGTGGATGGCAGGCTGAAGCATCTATAAATGTGGTAATACAGAAAAATAAGTATAAACTTAAATGTAAAAATGATAATTCCTTTAATATATTTGTGTGGCTCTTTAATACAGCCTTTGGAATTTGGACAACTCAAGACAATTATTACATGTGCTGTGACCAATTTATCAAAAATTAACAGTTCTCATTTAAAATCCAGATAACATTAGAGGTGTGGGAGAAAATCTCACCATAATTGAGATTCTTTGTAATTATTGTAATTTCCACAGCCCCAGAGTTGCCCTGGGATGGGAACAGAGAGCCAGGCACTGCTTTTCCCTGCAACTACATGTCTGGCACCTCTGGGATGCTGAGGCTCTGTCCCCACACACATTGTCTGTGCTGCCTTGAAGCTTAATATTGGCACTAAAGTTTCACTTTTAAAAGATTTCAGACCAAACTAGCTGAAAATATGTTTAATTTTTGACTGTTTATACAGTAAATCTGCTGTCTAAGAATTGGGACCTGCTGGGTTTCTTGGGGAGAAGAGCACAAGAGTATTAATAGTGAATTCCAACTCAGTCTGCAATTAAAATGAAGAGTTTAAATGAGTTTTGCACAGATGGCCGTGAGACTAGAAAGTGTTTTGGAAATGGTATTAAATTATCCTTATTGTGGTGCCTTTTCCTGTGAGAAAACTGCTTGTGGTGTGGTGATGGCAGGTCCCAGGTGAGTGACAGCAGCAACATCCCTGCTTTGTGCAGGGGCAGACCTGGGCTGTGTCCTGGTTCAGCAGGGCCATTGCCTCCAGGACAAGAAACTTCCAGAAACTGCATTTTCCTTGGAGCTTCCTGCTGCAGCAGGATGAGGAATGGCACTTTTTACCTTGCTCAGTTAAACTGGTAATGTGAAGCAAACCTTACATTTGTGTAGTGCTTGGCTTGATGCTCCAGAAATCTGCTGGCAGATATCCCCAATGTGCTCTTGTGAGTTAAATTACCTTGGAGCAGCAAAATAACTTCATATTTTCAAGTGACACTAATAAATAGGGTCCTCACTTTGCTCTTACAAATAATGGTGTGATCTGCCTTAGGGCATGGAATTAATGGTTTCTGGCACAAACACATTTGCTAATTTAATCTTTGCTGTTGCAGGAAGGAGGAGGAGTTTTGTAGGGCTTGTGCTGCTTTCTTTCTGCTTTCTCACTGGGAAGTTGGAAGTCACTTTGCAGGGATTTCAGGTGTTGGTTCGAAGTGTCACACTGTGCAAGAGCTCCAGGCAAGGAGGGCTGGGGATCTTGTGCTGGTGCCATCCTCAGCTCGTGTGCCTGGCAGATTTGGGTTCCTCCTGAGCTGAGGAGCAGCTGAGGTCCAGATTCATGCCCTGATTCTGCTGCTCTGGTGCACACAAGTGAGTGGAACAAACCCTTTCCTCAGCTTTGTGGTGACCTTGTGCCCAATTGACTGTGGTGCAGAGAGCTGCTAAAGCTGTCACTGGGGGAAGGAAGTGCTGATGTGACAGAGCAGCTCCAAACTGCAGCCCTGGGAGGCAGAGGGAAGTTACAGCTGGGTGAACTCCTGTGTCAAACAACTTCCATCAGCAAGGTGTGGGATAAAGCTGTGCACAGTGCTCCCCCTATTGCTGCTTGGTTTGCCAGGAGAACTCCACATCAGTCATGGCACAATCATGTCCTTTTCTTTCCCCAACAGCCCTGAACTGAAAATGCTGCTGGAAAGCAGTAGGTGGCCAAGTAAGAGTTAATTAGTTTCCCTGTTTTACAGATGGGGTCGAGGATTCGGTCTCTTGGGTTCCATCTTTGGAAAGGACAGTGCAATAAATCAGTCAAACAGTGTTTTTGGCCTGGTGTTTTATATACTACAAATGCTACTGGGTAAGTATTCATTCCCTTCAGAGCCTGCAGTATAAAGCAGGGCTGTGGGGATGAAAGAGAGCAATATCCATTGCACTATCTGCAGGAAACCAGATAAATGCTTCTGATTTTTATATCTTGGGGTTTTTTTAGCATCACTCTAATGATGCATCTGTCCAAACGGCTTAAAAACTCAGCTGATAACGAGAGTAATTGGATTTTCTCCTGATATGCTATTAATAATCCAAGTGTGAAGACACTTTCTGTGCTGGTATTTTCACTCCAGTATATTTGGCATTGGATTGCATGGTGGAAAAGAGAGGGAATAAAAATGGAATGGGCAAGGAGTAATGGAGAGAGCAAGCAAAAAAGTGCATGAAATATAATTGAAATATAATTATATCTATTTCTTGGTAACTCTAGGTTGGCTATAAAGCTGTTAATCCTAACAGAAATAACTTGACCACTAATTTTCCTCTAACTCAGGAATATGAGGATGGTTAATCTACACATTCCTATCACAGAGATGTCAGACAGAGCTCCTCCAAATACCCCCTTCCCAAGGGTGGTATTTTATCCAGAATTGTGTGTAACTGTTGCTGAGTGGCTGAATTTGAATGGAGTTTTGCTCTGTGTGGAGAGGGGTGAGTAACTTTGTCTCTCTTGTTGCAGGTATGACAGCGAGTGCAGTAGCAGCTCTGATCCTCATGACATCCTCCATAGTGTCTGTAGTAGGGTCCCTGTACTTGGCATACATTCTGTACTTCGTGCTGAAGGAATTTTGCATTGTCTGCGTGCTCACATATTTGCTGAACTTCATTCTCTTTATCATCAACTACAAACGACTAGTTTATTTGAACGAGGCCTGGAAGAGGCAACTCCAACCCAAACAGGAATAACCCCTGCTGGAACTTTTGACTGACAGTCTGAAGACCCAACTTCCATTAAGTTTATTTTGCAGTAATTTTTTTATTCTCCATATCAGACACTTTTTTTCCTCCCTTCCCCCCCCCCAAGAATCATAATGGAAAATTTGAATTATAAATTTCAAGGGGCCCCAGATAATTTCTCTGTGCTAATCTTCAGTTTCAATGCGGTTATGAAAGGAAACTCTGTAACAATCAAAGACAAGCTTTAACTTTACTTTGAAGGAGTTTTAGCCCCAGCAAAACCTAGACTCTCTCTCTTCCCCCTCCACTTGTGAAGTGGGTAACACTTGCTAGAAAATATCCTGTATATAAATTCAGGTATAACAAGATGTGATCATGACATGAAATATTCTAGACTAGCATCACCATATTTAATGTTGCCATGTTTACAGTATGTGTATTTTTTTCTTCTTTTTTCTTTTTTTTTTTTTTGTTTTTTTTTTTTTAGCTGTTTGACTTAGATTTGACTAGGACTTATACTGTAAATAAAATTAGAACTCTTGGTTTCATCCCTGGAGAACTCACTGTCCCATGGGTTTGGTTAGGAGCTGTCAGAGGGTTCAGCTCAGAGTTGACTGACACGATGGAAGAAGTGACCTCTAAAGAACATGGAGTTGCTGCTCTCACTGTTGTGCTTTCACAAGAATGATGCTTGGGGTTGGTTCCATTTTTTTCTTCTTGTTTTTTTGATTTTTTTTTTCTTTTTTTTTTTTTTTTT
>JAOTQP010000828.1:6050468-6065461 GCA_026413545.1 Cichladusa arquata
AAGCAGAGCAGAACTGACCTGTGAGCCAAACCAGCAATTCACCCCTAATTTTCTGTGCTGTTTATGCTCTGCTCTCCCCTTTGCCTCATTCAAAAAAAAAAAATATTAAACTGCAGATTTAAACAAAGGAACAAAATTGTACATGTTGTTTCTGCACTCAGTATTCTAAGGCTGAATGTTAAAAGTGCCTTCTGTCTTCAAATCTTAAACCAAATACTTTGTGTTGAACTTGGCAGGCAGAAGTGTCCTTGCTTTAAAAATGAACAAAATTCCCAGCAAACCTGCTGGGGATAGAAGAGTATTAAGAGATCTGTTTTTAGTTTTTAGACTGAGAAGTGGTAGCAGTATTGTTTTCAGTTTAATTTCAAAGGTTGATGTGATTTGGAAAAGTGAAATACTTGTGTTTCTGACTGTGAGACACCAAATTGTGTGGGTTCAGCTATTTTCTGTAATTGGTGCTGTGCTGCTTTTTGCCCTTGTCAGTTCAAAATGTGAAGAATTCCAACTGCATGCCCATTTATTTAAAGTAGTAATTTATCTCCTTTTAGATTTTCATTCTCAAACATGAATGTCAGAGAGACACTTCCATTTTCAGTGGATTTTAACACTAAGAATAAGCTACTGTGGAACGAGCAGTGTTTCCATAGAGCAAAACAAGTCTGGAGATTGAATTCACAAAATTAATATTTAAATTACTACTGAAGTAATTCTGGTTTGTACCAAGGGTGGAGGTGGAAACTGCTTTTCTGTACAGAGTTCTGTGGTGTGAGTAACATCTGTTGCATGTAACACTAAATGACTTGTCCCTCGTCTGACAGTTTTAGCCAACAATTCATTAAATGAGTTTTGTATTGACCAGAGTATAGTTAAAGCTTGTCTTGATGTTTAGTTCTGTCTCTCAAATGCCTTCCACTTTGATATTAAGGGGAATGAATGATGTTGAATTGGTCCCTCAAGGCTTGGCTTTGTTCTCTGCCAAGCCTTGAGGCAGTAGCAGTGTTTAATGTGTTGTATAGATTTTATTTCCATGCATTCCTGTGATCTACACTAAAGGCATCCTTTATTCACCCAAGGAAGAGGTGAACATGTGCTGCCAGAGCAAGCAGCCATGGAGACAAGTCTAATCCATGAGTACTTGGTCCAATTTCTGGGAAAAAAAAAAAAGAGGAAAAAAATCCCCATCAGCTGAAAGTATTGGTGTTAACTTCACTGTGTCTTGTGCTTGTTTGTGTGGGCATAGTCTGTTGATTCAGTTTGTTTAGTAAAAATGTTTAGGGCCAGATTTTCAGCAGTGGTGTCTGCAGTCCTTGTTTGTGTGCTCATAGGAGCTGGAGTTTGGGCTCTGGGAGAATTTGCAGCCACACTTTGTGCACGGCCTTTGCAAATCTGATCCTTAGTTGTGAACTCTCTGGTCTCATGTGCTTCCCTTGCAGTTACTTTTTACTGGAAGTGATTTGCTAGAAAGGGCCCTGATTTCTTCTCTTATGCTTTAGAAATGCAGTTGGCCTGGATAAAAGGCAGAATAATCTTAGCAGGAGAAATTTGGACCTGTCTGCTTCCAGTTCTTTTGACTCTTTCCTTGCTGCTCCCAGTGATAGAAACAGCATCTTCCTTCCAGGAAAATGGGTTGTGATGGAAATCAGGAGTGCAGCTGTGCTCCCCTGCCTGCCCCAGCCAAAACGTGCTGGCAAAACTGGTTTTACCCTTGCAAATCCAAAGGCAAATCCTAAAAATTTGCTCAAGGATGCAGGAGTCTGGGTAAAGGCAGGTGAAGGATATTTGGGCCGGCAAGGGACAGGGGGATGTTACAGAGATCACTCAGGAGAAAGGAAGGGATAAAATTCACAGTTCAGAGGTTCTGAATTTGGGCTCTTCCTGCCCTTCTTTGACTCTCTCAGAATCCCAGAATTCCTTTGGGATCACGGAATATTCTGAGTTGGAAGTTCCACAGCAAGGGGAGGATTGGAAAGGCAAAAAAAACCCCTCATCCCAAAACCTGCTTAGGAATTAAACATGCCTGAAATCCTCTTAGTGTAAGGTACTTGCTCTCTTCAAGGCCAACAAAGCATTCAAGTCTTGTGGAGGAATTGAATATTCTTGGGAGTTTCTTCCTGTAAAACATTTGTGACACTGAGGCAAATGAAACATTCCTGAGCACCTTTTGAGATCTGAAGTGAACACAGGTTTCTGGATGCTGTAGTTTGCATTTTTGTGCTGCTGTAGAATCTCATTTGTTCCAGGAGGTTGGTGAGGTGTTTCAGGCAGTTCTGCTCCTAATTTATATGGGCTGAAGTCAGAGATTGGCTTTGGTTCTGCCAATGTTGCTCCAGAAAAGAGATGAAGTATTCTGTTACCACAAAACTGTGTTAAGCATGGCCTAAATATTAAGTGTTTGTTCTGTATAGTATGTTCCATCAACTATTTATTCCCAGTGCTTTCAACTCCAAATCCAACACCCATTTAAAATGGAGTCATTGGGCAGATGCTCCTTTTCTCAATATAGGCTGAGAGATTCTCTGCTGGAGGTTTAGGATACAATTTTGCTAACAGGTAAAAAAAAAACATGTAAATATGTACGAATTCTATTTGTTGCACATAACTTTTTTGGTATTAAAAAAAAAAAAGAAGAGAAAAAAACCCAACAAAAATAAATGTAGAAATTACCTGTGGATGTCTTGCTGCAATCATTCTTATGCTGCATTCATGCAGTCCAAACATAAGAGCTTGAATGAACCCAACCAGAGGCCTTTTTGGACTCAGTCTGAGCCTTAGAAACTGTTTTTAATGTCAGTACTGTAATTCTGTTTCTAGAAATTGTACCAAGTCGTGTGGTTTTTTGGTTTGTTTTTTTTTTTTTCCAAGACCTTGTGTGTGTTTAGCAGTAGAAGGTTTAAAACACTTGATTCCCCTCAGATCCCAGTTTTCCCAGTAGAATTCCTGCAGCTTTGTGTCTGGCTGAGTATTGTGTGTAAAGGCTGAGCAGCATTGACTTGAGGCTTTCAATGTTTACAGTTCTTCCAGCAAAAAAACCCCAACATTGTGATTTTTATCACTTTCTGCTTTATTGGGGCTGCTCAAAGCTGGTCCCACAGCCACAGAATCCCTGGAAACTGCTGGATGTGTCCCTGGATTTGGGGAGGGAGCTGCTGGGCAGGGGTGGGTTTGTTGAGAGAAGCAGGAATTAACCCTCAAATGTGTGCTCAGATTTTGGGGGGGCTGAGCTGAGCCCTGATTTGTAAGGAGTGACCAATGTCAAATCCTCATCTGTGTTTTGGTCAGGTCTGTTGAAATTGGGGAAGAAAATGAATTTTTAAAGGATGATAGCTAGGGATGGAAAAGTTGAAATGATTTTCAAACACTGCTAGTGGGCTTAAATATGGGAATTGCTTATACCATGGTGTGTTTGAACAAATGTCTTGTGCATAGAGTTTTATATTCTGGGGGTTTAGTTCTAGAGAAAATCTAGGCCTAGCACGGTGTGAGGAATGCTGTAGTGTTGTTTCTTTTCCCTTAAAGCCACAAGAAAGATTGTTGTGGAGTCTGCAGTGAACATCTGTGTCCTTATTCTGCTGGGGCAGGGTGGAAGGTGCTCTTGGTTCCTGGTGTACCACCTCTGAAGGGACAAAATTTGGCCACCACACAACAGAAAAGCAAATATTTCCTTTATATGGTCAGATTTGATCACTTCCCTGAGCCACTCTGAGAACAGGGAGTCATGGCACCAGTTTCACCCAGAATCTGTGAATTCCAGTAATTAAATCCAGATTTGTAACTTCCCAAATTCATGGGGCAGCCTCTGGCTTTGTTGTTCTGTCCTTTGTGATGCTGGGAGGTTTGCAGGTTAAATGTTGAGAGTTTTTCTGTGGGTGCTGCTGTGATCCTACAAGGACAGCACTGAAGCAGCACAGGGATTTACACCTGGCCCTGCCCCAGAGGGCTCCAGGCCACTCACAAAGGTTGGGAACTGAATTTCCCTCTGGGCTGCTCTTCTGGTGACATTGAACATGAAGGAAAATTGTTAGGCACAGTTCATGTCTAAGAGTGGCAGTTTTGGTACTGTAAAATAAATAGATTTAAAGTTGAGTGGATGTAGTCCCTCCCTCTCTAACATTCCACCTTGCTGCTGGAACAGGAATTCCAAACTCTCTGCTGGAGTATGCTGGGTGCTTCACACCCTGCCTGCCTGCTGAGAATGCTCAGGATTTCTCACACATCCATCCTGTCAGGCCAGAGCAGCTGCACAAACTGCTCCTCTGCAATCCTGTGGGCAGCCTGCTGTGATCTCAGCAGTGTTAACTCTTAGGGGAGTTGAACTGGAAAACCTCATTTGCTTTAGAGGGATGTGATGTTCATTTAGAGTAACTTAGGTTTTGTTTTTAAGTTCAGCATTGAGTTGTATCATGTAATATTTGTAATTTTTTTTTGCCATAAACAGATACCTCAGTCAGGATTTCTTAACTTCAGCTCCTTGAAAGTGAATATTTGTTTTCCTTCCTGGAAACAGGGAGCCTCCAGCCGAGGCTGAGCAGAGGAAACAAAAGTTTCTGATCTGCTTTGTATCACAGTAACTACTTCAGGTGGACTAGAAATCGCATTGGACTTGCAAGACTTGAATCAGGCATAGAACTTATTTAAACAGAAACTTAATAACAAGCTCAACATAATCCCCAGCCACCAAACCCTTTATTTCATTTTAGGTAGAAGGAATGTGATGTGATTACAGGAGGAAGACAGCTTGATTCATTTGCAATCTTCCAGTATCTGTCTCTAAGAACAAATGCAGCTGCTTTGGGCTGGCGCTGGCGGGTGAAGATTCCTTTCTTGTTCCCCAAAACTCGTGTGGTCCCTGCAGAGAAGTTGGAAAATAAATACAGAAATCCAGCTCTTCCAGGCCCTGCTGTGAGCTGTTACAATGTAGGTACTAAATCAGGCCAGGTGGAAGAGACCTCTGCACTTTATCCTGCACAGGGTACAACAGGGAAGCGTGGCAGGATCCAGGGATGTGGCAGAGCAATCCAGCTGCAATTCCTTGTTTTTACAGCTGTGTGCCCATTGATTAGTGTTCTACCTACAGTAGATTGGCTCCACCTTCAGATTAGATGGAGGAAATGGTGATGACTCTGTAGTGCCTGGATCCTTTCTGCCTGTTTGAATTTTCATAGGAAATTAGAGAGAAGGATTGCAACACGTGGAGAGACTGGAACTGCATCTGTGTGTGACCTTGTCTGCATTTTCTGTCCTTTTTGATGCTGCTTTTCTGGCCACTGCCATCACTGAGCTTTCCAATGCCTGTCCTGGTGCTCTGCAGGGTATTTTAGTGCTGTTCCTCCCTCTCACTGACTGCTCACCACCCCAACCCACTGCAGGTGGCAGAAGCAGAAATTATTAGATCTGAATTGTGATTGTTTAATTATTCTGTGGGACTGCACTGTAAATTAAGGAATTTCCCTTCCTTTGTGACTGCACTTGTCTATTAATAATGGGTGGAGTGTCATGGTGAGACAGCTGTGTGCCAGTGTGGCATCTGCTCCTCTACCAAGTTCCTGATGATTATTTAAGGTGCTCTGTTCCCAGGGCAGCTGTAGGTGACACTGGAAGCAAGTGAGACGTCCCTGAAGCTCTGAATTGAGGGTGGCCAAGAACCAAGAGCAATCTGGGTCCCTCACAAGCTTCCCCTGTGCATTGTGTCATGTTTCTGGGAGCATCTGTGCAGGAGAAAGGACAGGCAGGACCTTTCCTCTTGGCTCTGGTCATGCTGGATTTTGTGACAAAACCACCTGTGCTCTGTCCTGGTGAACAGGGGACCTTTTGTCCTACCCTTCAGCACAGAATTTGTGTGGCATCAACCCCTGAACTCCCAGGGAGGATGAGGAGGTGCTTAGAATATAAATACAAGCTCACCTTGATTGGTCATGAAATCAGCAAAATTCCAGATGAGCTCCCCGATCACGAACTCCTTCCTCTTCTTGTCCAGGACAGAGTGGTACTCCCTGAGCATGGCCTGCTGGTACTCCTCAGTGAACATCATGGGGGGGTCCTGCAGCCAGGGAAAGGGACAGGGGACAAATGAGCCCAGCAAAGCCATTCCCCTGACTGAGCAACTGTTCCTCAGCACAGACTCTGGGGCTGCCTGGTCTGCATTAACAGGGCTGTTGTGACCATTAGCAAACAGAATTCCAGGTATTCCCAGGGGGAATTCCCCTGGTGGCTTTTGTCATGACAGGGACAGGAGGGCCACCCCCTGCATGGGACAGCACCACAAACCTCCATCCTCCAGGCTTTGCTTTCATTTAAGCATTTTCTACCACCAAGGACAGATTTTGGAGTCCTCCTTAGGCAAAGTGGGTGGAGCAGGATCCCAATCCTGGAGCCTTTTGGACACTCCCAGCCAAGCCAGGCCCAGTGGTGCCACCCTCTCCCAGTTACATTCTGCTGCCCTCTAAGAGCTGTTTCCACCTGGCAAACACCACAACACTCACACTGTGCAGCCCAGCCACTGACTCTGCTCCATATTCACTCTGGATAATGGGTTTTTGGTAGGTTTTATACCAGTTGTCAAACTGGGCTGTGAGTTGGAGTGGGATCACTTCCAGGTGGCCTGGGTCATGGTACCAGGAGAAGTAGCTGTTCACACAAATCACATCCACATAGGGAGCCTGAAAAAACAAGGTGAGAGTGTTTTGGCATAGACTTCAACCTTCTCTTGTAAACTTAATCCTCCTTTGGGTTCATTTAATGGAATCCAGGTTTATTACACACAGAATGAAGTGTTTCCCCCATCACTCAGGCCCTCCAAACATCATCTCTTTCCCAGAAAAAAAAAAAAAAGTATAAATTTAATAAGCTAACAGCATTAATATGGCATTTTTCTTACAGATTAGGAAGTCACAGCAAAGAGTTAGACAAGATCAACACATTTCATTCTCAGGTTTGTTAGAAGTTTTTTTGTTTCCAAGATGTCTCTGGCTTGCTGGTACATTTAGATGTACTTTTTCTTTTTGAGTATTGGAATGTGATTATCAAGTGAGTGGTCAAATATTTTGACTAGCAACTAAATTTTGTGCATCAATGGTGCAATACTAAGACTAAAGCATTCTGCAAGTTATTTGCCATTTCTACCACATGGACAGTGTGATAAAAGGGCACAAAGCCCCCTCAAGATAAAGTGATGTTGTATGTAACTTGTTCAATGTTCTCTTAACATGTTTTGTAATAAAAGAAAAAAAAAAAGTTCTAATATCACATCAGTGTATGAGAGATCTGTTCTTTGGGTTTGTTTGCCTGAGCTCCTCCAGTTGGGCAGGGTGGGAATGAATGGGATATCCAAAAGCAGATTCCTGCTGGGCTCCTTCAAGTTTAAACCCATCTGAGGGTTTTTTTTTCTGGGGTGGGGAGGAAAAACCTCAGAGTTGCAGCCATTCCTACTAATTTTCGAAGAAATCCAAAGTGTAACCTGGAGCAGGGATGTGGCAGCACCAACTCACCTGCTAGAAGTGATTATTGTACAAGGATCTAGCCTGGAAACAAATACAGGTGTTGAAAATCCTTGGTCCATGCTATGAAAATCCCAAAAATCCAAGGCAAGTGCCTTTTGGTTATTTATCCAACTCTAGGGCTTTAATTGTGGAGCTGGAGGAGCTTTTAGATTATTCAACACAAACAGACATCTGCCAAAGAAGATGTAGAGCAGTTTAAAGCAGGAATTAAAGCAAAGCTTCCTTCTTTTAGACTTCCACAAGGGTTGTGAGCATTTTAAAGAGGTTTAAGCTTTGGCTTAATTGCAAGTGAAAATCCTGAGTATTAGTAAACACAATCAATGGCATAGCAAAGCATGACACTATTAATGGAATCCAGGGGCATAATCCTGCACACAAAGAATTGTTCTCTCTTACAGATCCTTTTTTTTTTTGTTCTGTTGGACTACAACTACAGGATAAGGTGATTTCTACTAGAAACAAAAATGTTATTTTTCTTTAGCCTTTCCCTGCTAAATATCTCCAGTAAATTTAGGGAGGAGGAAGGGAAAGGACTACAAAACAAGTGACAAGAGGAGGAAATTCAATGTATGAATTAAAAAAAAAAAAAAAAGCTAGAAAATAAAGCAAACTTACACCACGATCAAGGGCGTAATTAGCATCTGTCACAAAGGTGACTGGTCTGGAGGGGTCGAGAGCTTTAGTGTGAGCTATCACTGTCCTGTTTGCAAACAGTAAAGCAAGAGTTCAACAACAGCATGGAGAAGCACAGCCCCTTCTCCCCAGGCTCTCTGTCCTTCCACCCACCACACAGAGCTGCTTTTGATTTAGCAGGCAGTGTTTTAATGAAATCAAGAGAGTATCTGTCACCAAGTGACTCCTGAAAAAGAACAGAGTGGAAGCACACCAAGCACAGGCACATGGGGTGGTGCCAGCAGCTTAGAAGTTGAAGGGACAGTTGAGTTTGAGGACAAAACTGTACAAAGGGTAAGGGGAAGTTTCTGAACAACTCCTGGGATGTGTTCTTGAGGCCCTGTGCCACAGCAGGCAGAGGTGGATGCTTTTGAGGAAGCCCTGAGTGAGGGAGAGGGCACAGAATGGGACAGTCAAGCTCTGCTGCTGCCCTGGCATTGCAGGAGGGTGGTGGAACATCCTGAAGAATGAAACTTCAAGTTGTCTCTGAATGTACCTACAGCTCTCAGGGACAGTCTGCTGCCTATTACAGAGCTGCCTCTGGGCTATCCAAAGCTTAAATCTCTTTAGAAATAACACCAAGGGGGCTGCAGGGCTCCAACAGTGGCTTTGAAGTGGGGAGCCACAGAACAAATAAGCAGCACTAACTGCAGAATCTTGTGTTCAGAATGAAAGGCCAGTTATTTTACAGTTATTTTACAGCTCTGCTGTAATTCTCAAAGGATTCAGCACTCATCTTCCAGTGCCAACAAGGAATATTCCATTCTCACCAGGTCTGATTTTACTTAACCCTCAGCTCAAGAAGAGCTGCTCCAACCAAGTGGACTCCTGGTAATTTTGTGGAGCCTTGGTGGTTCAGAACCAACACATTGGGACAGTTCTGAGCATCAGCTCGATACATGCAGCAGTTCCATTTCAGTTTGCATCTGCAGGTTCAGTTCCAGGGCTCCCAAAAAATGCCTGCCCTCCCTTTCCTACCTCTCTGTGCCATCCCAAAGGAAGAAGAGGCACCACCTGCCAGGAGATGAGGAGCAGAGGCACTTACTTGAAGTAGTGAGCAGCTGGGGGCAGCTCTGAGGCCGGCTCGTTGGCCACTGACCACATGACCACTGAGGGTCTGTTCTTATCCCTGCGCACCAGCTCCTCCATCACAGCCAGGTGATGCTGCAGGGACTTGTTCCCAAAGCTCTCCCTGCAAGACACAAGGAGGTGAGGGTGAAAAATCCATCCCTTCTGCCTTTCCCTGTGAAAATTCAGCCCCTGGGCACAGCAGAGCCTTGATGCTGAGGATGGCTTCTGCCCCACTTCCCCAGAGTTTGCTGCACAGTTCAGGGCCACGGTTTGGGTTTGTTAAGGGAGCCATGTGGCAAAATGTGGCAGCACGCCCTCTGGTTGCCCAACATCAGGAGGCACCGGTGTTGCAATGGGAGATTTCCACAGAGAGCAAAGTACTGTCATTACCAGCACAACGGGTGTCAAAAGGGCAATGGGACACTCGGAAAGAGCTGAGAGGGGGCGGAGCAGCGAGGGCGGGGCTGCTGGCGGCTCTTACGGCAGCTTGATGCCCACCCCCGGGCTCTCGTCGATGACGGCGATGCCGTAGGCGTCGCACAGGTCCATGATCTCCTCCGCGTACGGGTAGTGGCTGGTGCGGAACGAGTTGGCCCCCAGCCAGCGCAGCAGGCTGAAGTCCTTCACTATCAGGGGCCAGTCCAGGCCTTTGCCACGGATCTGGGGGCAGAGAAGAACCAGCCCTTGTGAACACAGCTCCTCTGCTTGATCCAGCCCCAGCCCCGGAGCTGCCTGTGACTGGTGCTGCCCAGGATGGGGAACCCAACAGCCACAGTCAGAGGGGTTTGGGTTGGAGGAGACCTTAAAGCTCCTATCATTCCACCATCCATGGGCAGAGACACCTTCCACTAGCCCAGGGTGCTCCAAGCCCTGTCCAACTGGCCTGGAAAGGGGATGGGACAGCCACAGCTTCTCTGGGCAATCTGTGCCAGGGCCTCCCCACCCTCACAGCATGTCTGACTGAAAGCTGTGGCTGAGAGATGCTCCAGTGTCTCCACCAGCACACCCATGTGCCCTGAGGGATGGCAGGACCAGGCCTGGGAGGAGAGTGTGAGGAAACTGCTCCTTGGAGAGGAGAGGGGAGGGGAGGCAGTGCGGGTGCCACCTCAGCAGGGTGAGCTGAGGTGTCCGTGGGTGCCACACTCACATCTGCATCCTCGTGCTTGTTGACCCCGTGGAAGTAGAAGGGCCTGCCATTGATGAGGAACTGGGTGCTGGTGACGTGCACGGTGCGGATGCCGAGCGGGAGCGTGTACACGTCCTCCAGCAGCACCTCGCCCACCTGGGCCTGCATCTTCACCTGCATGGCCAGGGAAGAAAGGCAGGGATCCTCACAGGGATGCCCAGTGCTCCCTCCTCTGTGTGTCAGGGAGATTTTGGCCCCACATGCCTCCCCAGCCCTGCCTCAGCACACAGCCTGTTCCTCACCACTGTTCCAGATGTGGAAACTGAAGGATGAAGAATGAGCCCCTGTAAGACCCTTTTGGCACTTGCTCATCCCAAAAACATCAGTGTCTTTTCCCCATGGCATCTCCCCAGGCCATTTCTGTGCCTTGCACCTTGATGCCAGGCCATGACTGACATCACCTGCTGCAAACCCAGAGCAGCTCACCCTCCCTTCCCTGATTTCTGCACCTGAACATCACCACTGATCCTGAACTCCCACAGAGCTCGAGCCACTGAACTCATCATCTCCTCAGAGGACATGGATTGGACCCTCAGTGAGAAGGGCCAGCACCTCAGAGCACTCTCCAGGAACACCCTGCTCACTGCCAGACCCTTCAGAAGCTGCCAAAGCTTGATTTGATTACTCCTAATTAGCAGAGCCGCTCTGGTCGCACGCACAGGGCCCATGAGAGGAGAGCACAGAGGATGGGCCATATGGCAGTGCCTTAACCCTATTAAACACACACACAGAGGAGGAAATGCCCCTTTACCTCCAAGGAGTACAGGTATCCAGGGTTCTCGTGCATCAGGTAAGGCCACCAGAGGTTTGGGTTGAGGACTTTGAGCTCTCCCACTGGGCCATCACCTGTAGCAACCACCTTCCCCTCTTGGTCACGTAAACTCAGGGACAAGGAATTGGCTGTGCTGCCAACCACTGACACCTGGTACTGCACCCTGGCTGGCTCAGAGGAAACAAAAAACAATCAGAGACTGCAAGAGGACAGCTCAGCCTCAGGAAAAAGCCACTAGGAAACAAATTCAATCCAACTCATGCAGGATATTTTCCCCGCTGCCCTTGTCACCTCCATCTGGAGGGATGCTGAGGGATGCTCTGATTGCTCCGGACCTACCAACACTGTCTGATGAAGTGGTTGTCACGGTGATGTCATCAATGTAGGCAGCAGGAGTGGTGTAAAGCACAACTGGGCGGTGGATTCCAGCATAATTAAAGAAATCAAACTTGGTGTCCTGCACAAAATAGTTCTTGGGGTACCTGAGTGAGCAAGACAGAACTGGCTGCATTACACTTCATTACATAGCTGGAGGCAGCATGTGGATACTGGCAGTGCAAAATAATCATTAAAATATCTTTATGACAGGCTGGATCTGTCTTTCAGCTGCTACACTGAAGGATTTTGCAGTTAACAAAGAAGTTAACGAAGATCTTGATACTTCAGGAGAGCTGGTACTTGCAGCTTCCAGCTGAATCCAAGCTTCTCAAACCTTCCCTTGATTCAGCTTGACAAATCACCCAATCTGAGCCCCCTGTGCACAGAACAGATGCAATAACTCACTGTGATTCCTCACAACAGCACAGCTTTAACTCCTCACTGCTCCAGCAACGAATTCACCATAAAGACAACCCCATGGAGGGATTTATGAATAAATTCCCCCTTTCCTACACCCCTGGGATGAGCCCAGCAGTCAAACAGGCCAGGAACTCACCTT
The DNA here is from genome assembly GCA_026413545.1 of Cichladusa arquata. Classification (NCBI taxonomy): domain Eukaryota; kingdom Metazoa; phylum Chordata; class Aves; order Passeriformes; family Muscicapidae; genus Cichladusa; species Cichladusa arquata. The sequence goes on from JAOTQP010000828.1 coordinate 6,062,603, forward strand.
GATTTGTCAGCCATGTACTGGATGGAGCCTGGGGGCAGCGTGTGGGGGGTCAGGGTGTTGTTGAGGGCGACGGTGATGCGGCACAGGGGGTCTGGGCTGCCCTGCACCACGCTGCTGATGTCAGCCTCAAAGGGCAGGTGCCCCCCTTCGTGCTCCACCACCTGCACCCCGTTCACCCACTGCAAGGAAAGACCCCAAAAAAATGGGTTACTGGGGTTTTGAGGCAAGCAGAGTGCAGAGAAGGGAAGCACAGTTATAAGGAGCACCCAGGCTCTTGATCCTCAAAGGATCTTTGAGGGATCACTCTTGATTTTTGAGGGATCTCCCTTTGCTGGGAGCTTGGTCTGGGTCACATCAACTGTCACTGAGGGACACAGTTTGAGGCAGATCCATTAATCAGGAAATGTTAAGTTACCAATCCCAAAACTGAAGGATCAGAGAAACTGGAATTCATTCTTGCTGGGGAAAAACAGGCACGAGTTCAGAAGGGGATGCAAAATCGAGGCAGGGACTTATTTGCTGAACAAACCACAAAACTGCCCTTGGTCCAGCCTAATTTAGGAAGCACAGGGCCAACCCCCCGAGGCACTCACCACGATGGAGTAGTAATGGGCACTGCCAAAGCGCAGCACCACCCTGGGGGCGGGATCGCCCTGCAGCCAGCGCAGGGGCAGCAGCACCTCCTTCTCGTACCACACCCAGCCGATGTAATTCTCCAGGCTGGGGTCCTGCGTGATGTCGTTGAAGCTGGCAGGCACTGGCATATCAATCACAGGGCCGGTCTGGCAGGAATTGCATGGAAAAGGAAGGAACAGAGCGTTTAAAAAGAGGAATTTTACTACTGGAGGTGTCCCCTTACAATGCCCTTACCAAGGGGAAATACTTGGGAAGAGCTGTTTAAAAACTGCTGAGATCTCTCACAGCTCCTGCACAAACCCCACTTAGCACCAGGCACAGGAACCTGCCTGTTCCTACAGGAAGCAGCTGCTCCTTTCTCTTCCCCTCCTGCTGTACAATGACATGTTTTCATTAATTTCTGGCATCATGGAATCAGAGAGGTGAAGGGGAAAAAGCCCAAGGTTGTTGTTTCAGTGGGAATTTTCTCCTGCACAGCCCCAGAGCAATGTGGGGGTTGGGGTGCTGTTTGTCAGCTAAGAGCTGTAGTAAAAGGGTAACAAAATAACAGATATTTTGGGCAGTAATGGATATTTTGGGATATTTTTCTCCCATTGGAGACTGTTTGGGATGAGCTCAGCCTTTCTCACTGAAAGCAACAGAGATTCCTTGGGATTACAACAGAATCCATTCAGTTGCTTATTCCAACATGAAGATTAGAGGGAGGCAGTGTTACAGTACATTGAATATTGAGGAATTCAAATGCTGTTGCCAGAGCTGTTCATTTTCAGCACTTTCTGCACTCAGCATGTTGCACCAAGAAGTTCTGCAGCTTCTCCTTTCCTGGGGAAGCCTCAGGAAATGGAAAGAGGAAGGTCTGGACACCCAGGGTGGGCATCATGTGCATGGCTGGCTCAGCCCAGTGCCCTCATCAAAAAATCCTACTGGGAAAATCCTTGGATGGGGAAGAGGATTTTCTAGGATCTGCTGCAGGAAAACTCTTGCCTGTGCTGGCAGAACCCGTGTGTCGTTCAGGGAGGTTCTCTGAGGTCTAAAACAGGTTGAGTGCACTCATCTAAGCCTCCTTTGGAGGGGGCATATTTCAGGATTCCTCTCCTCTGGCAGAACTTCCAGCAGCACAGCGCCCTTCAGCTCTTCTCTCCTTCCACAATCCGGCAACAAAACCGGCCAAAAGGCTAAAAACAGAAATAATGAACGACTTATCCACTTTATGCATAAAATCCATAACTCTTTTCTGTCAGGTAATGCAGATAGTTTCCAAGGACATCTCAAAACGTGTCCACCAGCACTCTGAAATTTTAGGATGAACAATTCCCAGCGCCCTTTCCAGGCAGGTTTTTGCCGATCCTGTGCTGCTGGAAGCTCCGGAGCAGCACCAGGGCCATCATCAGGGGCTGCTAATTAGGAACTGCCTCAAGAAAAACCCGGGCAGGGCGAATGGCAGCGGCTGGGGTGGGGAAGAAGGCAGAGAAAGAGGAAAAGGGGAAGAAAGAAGTGCAAGAAAGAAGCGGAGCCCGGTTGGGAGGGGAAGGAGCTCAGCCCGTGCCCCCCGCTCCCCGCTACCTGCCGGAGCGGCCGCCGGTACCAGCGCTGCGCGAACCCCGCGTCCCTGCCCGGAGACAGATCGGCGCGGAAGCTCCAGAGGCCGCTGAGCTCCTTGCGCTCCCGGGAAGGGGTGTCCCGGGGCTGCAGCATCCCGGCGAGACCGGCCGCCAGCCCCGGGAGGAACAGCAACAACAGCGGCAGCACCGGCATCGGGCACAGGCCGGCACCGCGTGAGGCAGCGAGCGCCATCTTGGCTGGGGGCGGGGCCCGGGCTGAGGGGCGGGGCCAGGACTGGGGGCGGGGCCTGCTGAGGGAGGGGTGTGGTCGAGCTGAGGGACAGGGACGGGCTCTGGGCCCGGTTCCCATCCCTGTCACGATCCCGATCTTGGTCCCGATCCTGATCCTCAGTCCTGGTCACGATCCCTGTCACTGTCCCGATCCTGATCCTGGTCACGGTCCCGACCCCGTCCCAGAGGGATGAGCGAGGACACAACCCGACATGGACCGGGTCCTGTCCCACGGTGGCCTCCGGACAAAGCCACGAGGGTCCCGGCGAAAAGGCGCCTCCAGGAACCTCCTGGGTCGCTGGATTTCATCGAACGGCGAGTCCTCTCTCCTCTCCTCTCCTCTCCTCTCCTCTCCTCTCCTCTCCTCTCCTCTCCTCTCCTCTCCTCTCCT
>JAOTQP010000828.1:6080128-6132447 GCA_026413545.1 Cichladusa arquata
CCGGGGGCTGGGGGCACTGGGGGGCTGTCAGGGGGCTCTGGGCTGCCTCATGTGCCCAGTGGCTGTGGAGAGGCTGAGGGAGTGAGGATGGAGCTTTCTCCCCGGGGTAAACGCTCCTGCAGTTCTGCTGTCATCAGAGCCAAACCCCTCTGGGGGCTTCCTGCTTAGGGCAGAAGTGTCTCCCAGTCCCTCCCAACAGCTCTGCCCCTGCCCTGCTGGAGCTGGAGTGCAATGGAGGTGTTTTCATCCCCTCCAGTGTTTTCAGCCCCAGCAGGAGCAGCCTTGATATTGAGGATGCTGAGGACAGCCCAGGCACTTTGGGGAAGGCTGATCAGGGAGGCTCAGCCCTCTGTGAAAGAACAGAGGTACAAACCTGATGCTCTTCAGGTCCTCCAGGCTGAGATTGTTGATGGTGATGCCTTTGGTCTCGGCGAGGTGGACGGCCTTGCCAGCAGCAATGTGGGCTTGTCTGAAGGGCATCTGCAGGGGGAAGAGAGGTGGCATTCAGTGACCAGGCAGCTGGGCTGCTCTTCCAGGAGGAAAAGGGATGTGCTACTTGTTTTGGCTGGCCTGTTTTCCCTTAGGGCAATGCAAGCTGAATCTGGCAGTGCTAGGGTGGAAGAAGGGAGGATTTAGGAATAAATTGTGATCATGTAATTTGGGTGTAAATTACTATGAAGTGCCCCAGGCAGCATGCTTGAGGTGCATGTAGAGGATGTGTTCTCAGCTTTCATGGTTGTTGACTGGGACAGAGCAGAGGGGCCTCATCCCAGCTCCTCACTGAGCAGTTCTCTGCATCCAAAGAAATCCCAGCTCCAGCTCTCCCTCTGGCACTTACTCCTTTATGAACCAAGTAGAGAGCCAGGTCAGACGACAGGATCTCAGGGCTCAGTGCCTTCTCCATGCTCTCCTTGTTGATCTGCAGAAAGGAGGGACAGAGGGAGATGTTATCTACCATCAGCTCCTCCTCAGGGCACATTGGCTCTAAGAGGGACCAAAATGGGCACTGTGGGTGAGGCACCAAGGAGTTCTCACTTTAGGACCAGTGTGGAGCCCTGTCCCCTGAGTTACTCACAGCATGTGCTCCATGTTCCATAGTGATAGGATGAAACCTTACCTGGAGGGTGGAAATCACTCCAGTGGCAACCTGGAGCACAGCATTCAGGGTGTCTACGACATCAAAGACAGCCTCCTTGTCCTCCTGTGTTGGAACAGCGATGGAAGTGGCTCTGAGCCAGCCTGATACAGCACAACAGGCTGAGCAGCCTGGGCAGCAGAGCAGGGGTGTGAGCCCAGAGGCTCCTGCCATGGCACTCAGGCTGTCACCTGCAGCATCCCCTCCCTCAGCCCCTTTCCCAGCACACAGCCAGGGGCTGTGCAGAGAAATGGGGTGCTGGGACAGCTCAAGAGTAGGAGATGGTGTGGAGAGGAACAAGGGCTCTACCTGCAGGTCCTTGTTGTAGGTGCTCGGGAGTCCTTTGAGCACCATGAGAATTGCAGCCAACTGCAGAGGGAAACAGGAGAGGCAGGGAGTCAGGTATCCAGAGCCCACAGCTCTTTACAAAAAAAGGAGAAAAGGAGGCAAGAAAAAGGAGATTCTGCAGCCCCAGCAGGAGCAGTTTCCTCTCCCTCTTGCTCCTTTTTGGGGCTCACCCGTCCGAACACTCGCCCGGCTTTGCTGCGGATCAGCTCCAGACTGTCGGGATTCTTCTTCTGAGGCATCAGGCTGCTGCCAGTGCTGGGTGGGAGATGAGTGGAGTGCACTGGTGAGCAAAACCCTCATCCATACACACACATCAGCACTGACCCAGGCCTCCAAAAGCAACATGTAGGGCCCTCTTCACTGTACTCCTGTTTAGGGTGTAGGAAATCAGTGAACAGACTGAGCTGCTCTTTGATTTTGCACCTTGTCTGGAGCTGCCTCACAGTCCCACCTCTCACAGAGAAACTTAAAAGGGGGCTTCGCCTCCAGGCTCCCCCAGGGTGGTATGAGTGGTGTAAGTGTTAGTGTGACTTCCTGGAGGGAGGGCTGTGGTTGTGCCACCCTGCAGACAAGGAGTCTGTTGGGATTGCAAACCCAGCCAGGCAAGGAAGGGCTCTGGCAGCATTCCCAGCACAGCAGGAAGTTCTCTCTGCCAGCAGCTCCTGGACAGCAGTTGTTGGGCTGAACACAGACTTGGTTGAGTTAAGGGAATCAGAAATAAGTAACCATTGCTGAGGAATATTCCCCTTGAGGGTGCCTTTGTGCTCTTGATGCTGGGTCAGCCTCCTGCACAGACAGACCCCAGCCACTGCCTCATCCTCCAGGGTGGGAGAGCTGAGGAGGAGAGGCTGAGGGAGGAGCTCTGAGAGCTGACACCTACCTGTAGGCATCAGAGAGGGTGAGGAAGCCAAACTCGCTGGTGCTGTAGATGATGAGATCCTCAGCCATCTTGCTGAGGTGGATCATCAGCAGGGTGGCAACTGAGAGGAGTTCCACTGCAGGGAAGGCAGGAAATCAGGAGGGGAAAAAGGTGCTTGGACAACCTAGGGAACCCTGACTGGGGCTTTAGTTCCTAATGATGGATTTCAGCCCCTTTACTGAGTGAACAGGAAAGGTGCCAGGAGCTGCTTCCCACAGTGCTGGGAAGGTTTGGCTGTGCTCACCCACAAAGTCCCTCTCGCTGACGGCATCCATGCTGTTCAGGCTGATGGAAGCAAAGTCCAGCTCTGCAAGGAAGGGGATGGACACAGGAGGTCACACTGGCCCTGACAGGAGCCTGAGTGCACCAGACTGCCCCAGAGGAGGTGACTGTGAGCCCTTGAGCAGTCCCAGGAGCACAAACATGTTTAGTGGGGTTTTTGTTATGATCCCAGACAGGCAGAGTGCAGCAGAGGTGGCTCTTCTTCCTCCCACCTCACTGGCACTGCCTCTCTGCAGCAAAAATCCCAGAAAATGAAAGGCTGTGGCTCCAGGGTGGGGCATTATGGTGCCATTCCCTCCCTCCCAGGTGTGACAGGTACCCCCATGCCCCTGAGGCCCAGGGAAACATTTACCACTGCGCAGCAGCTCTCTATCGATTTCCAGCGGGTTTCCAGCCAGAGCGCCACTGCCAGGGAAGAAAGAAACAGAAATCATGCAATCCTTCTTTCATATCCATCCAAAGCTGAGCTCTGCAAAGCAGGGAAGGCACCCCTGAAGACATTGCAGAGCAAAACAAGGCCCAGTGATCACACAAACAGTAGATCTTACCTTCCCAAAGGCAAGACATTGATCCTCTTTTTTATCTCTCCCAGGCGCTCAGAATCGCGGGTCAGAGCAACAGCGTGGCTGGGGAAGGACAAGGGGGAGGAAAGGACATGAAGCCAGGGAATGGCTCTTTCCTTTCCAGTCATTATCCTGCCATGCCTGGAGCTTGGGATCCCCCCTCAAACATGAGCTTGGAGTGGAGCCTGGACAGAGCCAGGGGACACAGGGAATTCCTGTTCAATTTGCAGGGCTCTCTCTGCTTTGTCACCACCCCTGGCTGTCCCCTCAGCAGGGCCTGAGGGTGGGGAGGGTGGCAGGTGCTCACCTGAGCAAGAACTGGCTCCATCTGATGGGCTGAGCTTTCTGCAGGTGGGTGTAGCCAGGCAGGATCACATCGATTTCTCTGGGAGGGAAAGAACAGAGGTGAGCAGCAGAGACAGGAGGGCAGGGACAGGGATACAGCAGAGCTCCTGCTGAAGTCACAAACTGAGCATCTTTAGCCTGTGCTGTGCTGCTCCATCTCCTGCCAGCTTTCAAGCCAAGCACACTGGATTTAGCTGTTCCAGAGTGGTGAACCTGCCCTAGGACTCCCTGGAAAGTTGCTTGGAGCAGGAATCCCTCTGTGGCAGGTAAGCATTCCCCAACCCACCCCAGGTCTGGAGTGTGAGGAGCAGAGCTAGACAGGGAGGTAACACAGCTGAGGTTTTTTCTCATACAGAAAAACCTGAAACATTTTCCCCACGCCTTCAAATGAGTTTGGTGCCTTCTAAAATCTTGTGTGGACTTCCAACCTCAACTCCTTTGCCAGGCATGAAGGGAGGGATGATCTGCGGGATGAGGAAACTTTCTGTGAAGTGGACTCTGGAAAAAGAGGGGCTGTTGTGTCCACTGGGCTACACCAAAGTGCCTGGCTGTAATTCCCTGCACAGGAGACCTTGCTGCTGACCCCAGTGGGGTCAGACAAAAGACAAACCAAGGAGTCTTCTGCCCCAAAAAGGCCAAAGTTATGGAAAAGAGGGAATGTGGGAAAGGACTCACATGGCAGCACGTTCCACCAGGGTCTTAATGAGCTGCAGGAGGTGTGTGGAGATGATGGAGAGGGAATTCTTCATGAACAGCTTCAGGTCAGTCACAACCTGGGGAAGATTGGCCAAGTCAGACCACAAAAAATGTCACATGTGCAGGGACAGCAAGGGAAACCCCTCCTTGTCCTGTGTGATGGGAACGTGCATCTTCTCATCATCTGGTCACATTTATGTGGTGGTATCACCATTTCTTGCTCTCCAGGAAGAGTTCCAGAGGCCTCTCTAGACTGAGATGTCCTGAAGTGAGGTAGAGGAGGAATACAGAAGGAGAAAAAAAAAGATTCTGTCCGTACCTGATCATTCCTGCTTCTGCCAGTGTGCAACTTCCCAGCTACGTCTCCAATCAGCTCCTGAGGACAAGAGCAGCATTTCTGTCAGGATCTCTGTGCTCTAAACAGCACAATCCACATGAGCAGATCTCCCTGCCTGGAAGGGACTCAGCTCCAGGACCCTGTGAGTGACCATGGGATGTGCTCTGGGGAAGGGCAGCTTTGGGCTCTGTGCTTGTACAGCCCCAAAAGGGGGTGTGGAGAGCCTTGGCTGTGCCCCAGGGGATTCAGTGCCAGCAGCTCTAAAGGGATTTCACAGAGGGACAGAGGGACACCCTTAATGTCAGGCAGAGCACCAGGAACAAAAGGTTAGAGCAGCCAAACCTTCAGTCTGCGCTCATTGGCAGTGTGGATATCCTCATCAGTTGGGATCACACCAAAGACTCCCTTGGACCATTCCTCAGAGATCTGCAAACAGCAGAAACATCACAGTTACCCTGCTGTGCCTGGGGCTGGGAGTGTCCCCAGAAAATCCCAGCTCCTGCCATTCCCAAAAGTCTCGTGCAAGCTCTGGCATTCAGGCTGCTGGCTACATCCTGATATTCCATACTGTTGGTGGGATTCACCTCTCTATCCATGATTATCCTGCAGTGTTATGGGGAATTTAAACATTGCAAGGAAAATTGAGTCTAAATGTCCGTGGTTTCTTTAGCATCATCCACAAAGCTTGTCCTACAAAACATTGCACAGACTCACCGTTGTCCAGGTATCCAACAATAATGGATATTTTATAAAAGCATTTCTCTGCTGCCTCCTCTTCCCTCCTACCCCTGCTATGCATTGCCTCCTGCCAGACTCAAAATTCCATGTCCCAGAAGGAAAAAGCTGTTCTTACTTCACACTGAAATGATTCCTAGTGACTGCTCAGTCTGAAGAGGACAAGGATATTTAAAGGAGCTCTTTAAAACAGCAAGATGCTTTCAGGTAAGGAAAGATTCATTCCAGCACACATGAGAGTTTATGAAGGAAAGAAATACCTTTTCCAGGCCACTCAGGATCTTCTCCAGCTCAGTTTTGGACAGGATTCCAGCCTTCTCCAAGGCTTTGGCATAAGCCATGCTCCCCTGGATGTCAACTTCAGACAGTCTCTGATCAACAGTGATGGAAGCGCTGAGCATCTCCATGATGGGATCTGTGCTCCCCACAAACCTTCCTGCCATCATTTTGTCCCCCTGCAAGTAATGAAGGGAAGAGACACAGGTTTATGGATATATCCCCTAAAAATCACTTCATGTGTATCTCAATCCTTATCAATGTAAAGTTGAGAACCAGCTCAGGAATGTTTTTATTCAGTCTATACCAGCAAAACCCTGGACTCAGAACATGTCACTGTCACTAGAATTTAGTCCTTGAGGTTACAGGTCTGGCTTGGGGATCCTCCAATATATTTGACTTCTCCAGGAACCCCTGAAAATGAACATCAGGCCGTGTAGTGCAAGACCAGCATGGAACGCTCTTTTAAGGCAGCTGCTGGTCTCTGACCCTTTGATGGACTCCTGACAAAAAAAAAGAAAAAAAACCTAAAAAGGTAAAGGAGTCAGGTATATAGTGAAAGCTGTTCTCTGATCCTTGAAATATTAAAAAATACCACGCTTTTAGAGAGACTAGAAGAAAATATTCAGCTGACAAGGAGCTGAGGGCCAGCACAAGCCACACGCTCTGAAACACTCCTATAACTCTCTGAAGTCACGTTCGAAGCAGCTCCAGAGCCCACGACGCCGTCGCGCAAAATTAGGATAAAACTGGCAAAGGTGCAGGTTGCAGAAAGGGAGGCCTGGGTGCCTTTCAGTGTTACAAATGTTTGGATGAGATGGAAAGGGAAGAGAAAAGCCCAGAGCAGCTCCAGAAGGGCTCGGCAGGTGCTCGGAGCCGGGCGGGCGGCGGAGCTACCATGGACAGCGGGCATGGACCGCGCCAGCAGCAGCGCTTTTCCAAAGAATTGGAGCAGGGAGAGCAGGAGGGAGCCTGAGGGACAGGACGAGGGCTCCGAGTGCGGGAGCTCTGCTTGTCAAGCGGGTTTGTCCGCAGGAGCTGCCGCGAGGGGTGGAAATGGGGGGGAAAAAAGCAAAGTTTTGCAGCTCCTCGTTGGACACCCTGGGATGGGCAGAGGGGACAGGGAGTGAATGGTGCTGCTGGGAGGGAAGGGCTGGGATGGGAAGAGGTGTCCAGGTACATCTTCGCTGCCAGGGACTGTGGATTACTGCTGTCCCCTTGTCCATTGAAAACCCCGGAAAACCACTCAGAGAATCATTAAACTCGGAAAATACTTCCAAGATCAGCGAGTCCAACACTGCCAGGACCATCCCTAACCCACGTCCCTCGGGACCACCTGGACACCTTTCCTGAGCCCTCCCAGGGGTGCTGATCCCACCCGCTCCAAACAGAGCAAAGCCAAGCTCCCCCTCACCTCGGCTGCCATTTCTGACGACGTTTTGCTCGTTTCTGCAGCGATCCTGGCACCTGGTGCAACCTGCGGGAGACAGCGTGGAGATGCTCACTCAGCTGCTGCGGTGCCCGCTCCGGTTCCCTGGGCACCGCTCCCGGTGCGCTCCCGGTTCCTCGGGTATCGCTCCCGGTGCGCTCCCGGTTCCTCGGGTATCGCTCCCGGTTCCTCGGGTATCACTCCCGGTGAGCTCTCTGTTATCCGGGCACCACTCCCGGTGCTCTCCCGGTTATTCGGGTATCACTCCCTGCTTGCTCCCAATTCCCCGGGCATCAATCCCTTCCCCACTCCCGGTGCCCTCTCGGTTCCTGGGACATCACTGCGTGCTCCCGGTGCGCTCCCAGCTGCCTGGGCATTGCTCCCTGCCCCGCTCCCGGTGCGCTCTTGGTGGGCTTCCAATTCCCCGGGCACCGCTCCCGGTGCGCTCCCGGTTCCCCGGGCACCGCTCCCGGTGCGCTCCCAGCTGCCTGGGCATCGCTCCCTGCCCCGCTCCCGGTGCGCTCCCGGTTCCCCGGGCACCGCTCCCGGTGCGTTCCCGGTGCGCTCCCGGTTCCTCGGGCATCGCTCCCTGTCCCGGTGCGCTCCCGGTTCCCCGGGCACCGCTCCCGGTGCGCTCCCTGTCCCGGTGCGCTCCCGGTTCCCCGGGCACCGCTCACCTGCTCCGCACGCAGCCCCGGCCGCTCTGTGGCTCGCTGCTCCCCGTCCCCGCCGCCCCGCTTTTACAGCCCTCGGCTCGGGGCTGGCGGCTCGGCCCGCCCCGCCGGGGCGGGGTGTGCCCGGGGCCGGCCCCGCTCGGGTCCCCCCCGTGTCCCCCGTGTCCCTTCCCACCCCTGCGCTGCCGCTCGGGGACAGGGGATGCTTTGGAGAGGGAGGCTTGGGAGGGATGCTCGAGTGCTGCTTCTTACCCGGCGTAGCTGCTGCGCTGTGGACAGGTCAGGAATGTCCTTGGAATGCTTTGCTGGCAATGTCCCATCACTGTGTGTGTGTCACACCCCTCTCATGAGCAATCTTTCATATAAATATATCACGAGCATCTTTGATATAAATACACCTGATCCAGTGCTCTATCCCCATTGCCACCCCAGCAAACACAAACTATAGATGGGAGCCTCTTGTTCTTCCCCATCTCTGCATGATGAAACTGTTCACCCCACCTGGAAAGATGCTGCAGCCCCAGATTTGGGGCTCCCCTGCTGTGCCCTGGTTCTGGGGTCACCTCAGAGCCTCAGGAAGCGACTGTGGGGCTTGGAGTTACACTTATGGCAATAACCTCTGTCTTAAACTCATCACACCCTAAATATCATGGAATTAAGTGACTGATGTAAAGCACAAGAAAGCTTTTAGAGCAGCAAGGCTGTGGCTCAGCACGAATTAACCCCTCTGAGCATTTTCTGCAGCCCCTCCACAGAAAGCTGAATATTTGCTGCTTCCTCCAAGTGAGTTCCTGCAGTGTAATATTTTTCCATGTGCATTGTCCAAACCTCTCACAGAGCTCATTAAACATATTCCAGCTTTCTCATCCACATTTTTTTTGTTGGATTTTCCTCCCTTAAAATGACCTTAAACAGGGTTTTTTTCCTCCCTTAAACAACTCTTTTTCTACCATTCTCTCAGTTCTACAGCTTATCCCCTTTTCCTACTGGGAAACTGAAACAGTTCTTGATCCTTTTGCAGTCCTATTCCTTCCTCTTGTGAAATCTCTCATTTTTACCACATTTCTTCTCTTCTTCACCTTTTCAAAGTGTCCTTGTCCTTACTCTGGGCTTTGACAGAGGATTTCCAGTGTGTTGTGAAAACATTAAACACTGGGTTTCTAGCTAGAGTGAATGGGTGTAAATAAGATTTTGCTAACCCATGTCTGATATTACATGTGACAGGGGATATTCCACCCACATGGGATCTGTCAGCAATGCCACTGTGGATTTAGCAAACTTCCCAGGGATTAGCTGGCTTGGAGTGCTCTGCTCAGCTCCTGCCCCAGTGTGTATCTAGGAAATGATGAATTCTCTCTTCATTTTTAGATCAAACAGTCAATAACTACGTTTTCTGTATAATAAACAATGCAGATTAACATTTTTTAGAATGAGAGTGGAAATAAAACAAAATACAACAGAATTTCTCAACTTAGAGATGAACATTGAAGAAATAGGATTTCTTAAAGATGCTCCAGGAGCTGGAGAGTTGAACTTTTTTGAGGGGAAAACAGAAAAATAGCAATGCATAATATACTCTGTAATGCAAACTGAAGTGCATTCTCATTGCTATCTTCTCCATTTCTTCTGGTTTGGATTCTCTCCACTTCCCATCATAGTTTTTCAGTGCTTTATTTGAAATAGAAAGATTAAGCTTAAAATCCTCATCCCACAGTTAATACCAAGAAAGTTCTGAAGGAAAAGTCTCCCACTTATTTTCCTTCCTGGCACAGGGGATGGCAAATTATTCTTACATCAATATTCCCAGCTCCACCCTTCTCGATGTGAAAATAAGTACTAGAGAGTAAATTGCCAATTCTGCAGCACAGAGAAGTTTAACTAAATCTATTTGAATGTTCCTAAAGATATGAATTTTATTTTCATTTTTGTAATCAGAGCCTTTCTCTACCATTTAATTTTTTTGCTGGAACAGTGCAATGCTGAGGGAGTGCAGCTCCAAAGGAGCTTTGGTGGCTCTGGAAATCCACTTTTCACAACAGGACTGTGAAGGATAAGGATGGCACAAACAGCTACAGTGCACCTTGTTTTTTAAAAACATCTTTTTTAAGCTGTTTTTCGCTTTGGGGAAAGAAAACAGCTCCATGGGCTGAACGTGCCGTGCAAACGCTCTGTCAGCTCGGCTGGCACGGAGCAGTGCTGACATTTTTTTGTTCCAAAAAACCCCCCAACTTTGTTTTTAACAAATTTTTGACTGTAAAAGGCAAAAAAAAAAAAAAAAAAAATAGACACCATAGGGTGCTGAGCGAAATGCTGAACACAGTAAACATCTTTCATGACAAAGAACACAAATACCCTGCAGATCTGCTGTCAATAGCAAGTCCTAGGCCCCCTGCTTTCAATAGTTAATACTGAGGCCCCTCTCTCCCCAAGCCTTGCTGGTAACAATCACAATGTTAAAATGTTGACATGCTAAGCACATTTGGAAAAACCCATGTCTGCATTCCCTATGGATGGTGTAGCATCACTGTCTAACACCTAAAGAGCAGCAATGAAAGGCAAAGTGACCTTCTCACCTCACCCCCTGCCCCGTTGGTTTTCTCTTGATATTCCCTTTATTGGTGGCAGTGGAGCTGAGCTGACCCATATTTGTATTTACAGCCTGCCAGGCTTCCTGTCTCCACTGGGAAATGTTTAGGAGGATCTCTGTTAGGGAATAAAGGTGATGGAAGAGGTGTTTGTGTCCTTCATCCCCAGCTGCGTCTTCCTCGTGGGTTGTAAAAGCAGCACTGATTGGAAAAAGGTGTCAGGAAAGTGAATTTTTGGGGAAAAGTGGAAAAAAGCTGTCAGGAAAATCAAATTTTGGGGAAGGGTGGGAAAAAGGTATCAGGAAAGTGAAATTTTGGGGAAATGGTGGAAAAATGTGTTAGGAAAGTGAAATTTGGGGGAAGGGTGGGAAAAACATGTCAGAAAATTTGGGGAATGGGTGGAAATGAATATAATAATTTGCTGCTGGGGGAGAGATATAAAGATATAAAGGAGAATTCAGATTATTGTGCTGAATGTTAAGGATCCTTACCTGAAGAGAATGAGAGGCAGACAGATTTAGCAGATTTCTGGAATAAAACCCCAAAAGTTGCTTGTTTGGAAATATGCTATTTTCACATGAAACGTGACATCCTTTCCCTTCTTTCAGGCAGCTGCATGTGGAGATTTTGGGACATGGCAGAGCAGTCACAGAGCTTTTGCTGTGCCAGTTTTGGCCAATTTACAAGGCTAGTTAATCCTGACATGAAAAAGGGCAGCATCCATCACATCCTGTGCCCTGAGCCACACCAGCAGCTCTCACTTTGGACACCTCTCTCCTGTTGCTTATTTTTTAATTTTTTTTTTTTTTTACTTCCACAATACATGATTCTGAAGTATAAATAAATTTCTATCTGTACTACAATCTGTGTGTGATGGGGTGCACATGCCCAACGAAACTTTTTTAAAATCAATTTTAAAATTTTTAAATTTTCAAATAAAAAGGGATGAAAAGCCTTTACAGGTGGCTTTTAAATTTTTCCCAGCATTTCTGTATCTGGTGGTGAAAGTTCCTGGAAAACTGGGAGCTTCTCCTTGCCCATCCTGGCACTGGAGACCATTCCTAAAGCACTGCAGTTTGCTCGTGTTACTCTGAATTTATTTAAGATTTGAAACACCCCAATGAGAAGAAAAACCTTAATTTTGTCTGGTTTGGTCGTGGAGGAAAAAGTGGCCGGTGGTTTTTGTGCTGGAATTACAAGGCAGAGATTGCAGGCACAAGGCTGACCCTAAATTCAGTTCTCTAAATCCCTAAAAGGTTCTTAAATCCCAGCTGTAAACAAGCAAATATATCTGTATGACACTCCTTAGGGAGTTAGAGCTGCTGTATCTGCATATAAAATTTTCCCTGAGAGATAATGTCAAAATTAACGAATTAATATTTACCTGGCCAGGTAATTTTCTTTGCTGTTCCATTAGGATTTTCAGCTGTTTGCACCCATTGAAGCATCACTGTTTTATTGAGGATGAAAAGGGCTCTTGGAAAATTTAACAGGTTTAGATGGGAAAGAGTCACGGTGAGATTTGGGAAAGACAGGATGCTGATGAATTTGATGGATACATGTACGGGTGCTTTAAAAGACTAAATAGAGAAATAATAGAATAAATTACACAGCTTCTTCAGCCTCGCAGTACCCTGCACATGGTCAAGGATTTGATTTGATTTGATTTGATTTGATTGTGCTTTCGCGATGCTGTTCTGCCTTTGTCAAGTTAACAGAAAAATTAGCGAATGGGAAAATTAGCCAATTATACCAAAAATGATGCCATTTTGAACGAATTTCGAACAAAAATGACACCATTTGTTGTCTCATACGCGCACAAAAGCTGCGGCGGAGAAGTACTTTCCGTCGCCGGCATTGGTGGTTCAGTGGTAGAATTCTCGCCTGCCACGCGGGAGGCCCGGGTTCGATTCCCGGCCAATGCAGTTGACTTTTTTTCTGTCTTCCTGTTTATTTTTTTTCTTTTTTTGGTTCCTTATTTCTCCTTCCTTTTCCGCTTCCGTCGCGGCCGCCACATCCTCCTTCAGCCGCACCATTCCTCGCCCCGCTGTTCTTTCCCCTGCCGTGTCCCGCGGCTGCCCGGGGGTAGCGGGAGGATCCTCGGGGAGGCCGCGCCGGGCAGGACAAGATGGAGGTGTAAGGAAAGGCCTGAGGGGGGAGCACAGGGCAGGGGCGGGCCTGGAGCCACCCCGCCGTGGTGCTGCAGGGCATCTCAGTGGGGTTTTTTTGGGGTATAACTCTATGGGGTGTGTGGGTACAGCTCTGTGGTACATCTGTATGTGGGGGGTGTGTGTGTGGGGGGGGGGTACATCATGGCGGGCTGTGCGTGAGGGGTGTGCGGGTACAATAAATCCCTGAGGGGTTTCTGCTCCCCCAGCACTGAGTTCAGGCCTGCTGGTCAATGTCTGAGGGGTTTATTTTATATAAAATCCTACTGGATAAACTGTTGGGGGGAAAGGTGACATGAATCCCGTTCTCGTCCCCTCCTGTCCCCTCCTGGGGTGGAGGGTACATCATGGCGGGCTGTGCGTGAGGGGTGTGCGGGTACAATAAATCGCTGAGTGGTTTCTGCTCTGCCAGCACTGAGTTCAGGCCTGCTGGTCAATGTCTGAGGGGTTTATTTTCTATAAAATCCTGCCGGACAAGCTGTTGGGGGGAAAGGCGACGTGAATCCTGCTCTCATCGCCTCCTGTCCCCTTCCTGTCCCCTCCTGTCTCCTCCTGTCGCCTCCCGCTCCCTCTGCCCTGGAAGAGGCAAAATGCGAATTTTTCTTTCTTCTCCTGAGCTTTGTGTGGGAGCTGGAAATGCTGGAGAAGGAAAAAACCTGAGGGGTTTGTGCCAGCGATTTCAAACACAATAATAGAATCAGAATTTTGGCTGTTTCAGGGCTCTTACACCAGACCTTCTTACCGAGTGTTTCAGGCACAAAACTATAGGATTTGACCTATTTAAGCTTAAAAATTTCATGAGTTCTGTGGGGTTGGTTAAATTTCTAGTTTTCATGTAATTTTATTTTCTCTAATGGGTAGGGGCACTCGTGGGATGTATCCCCCAAAGTCACTGAGCTCCTGCAGCCATCCAGGGATGCTTTATTATCATTAAATCTCTGCTATGAGCGTGGAAATCAAAAGTTGATAAAAAATATGAAACATCTGCTGAAGTGCAGGTTTGTATGACAGTGTTAAATACAAGTAACAGCCTGCAGAGAAACGAGCTGTTCTGGCTGTTGTACACTGAGAAAGATGCTTTTTATAATATTAATAAAAAAGTGTGATGCTTCTTATACACCCACTAAGTTTTTATTAATCTTCTTTTGCCTCCTGCCTGATTTGGAAAGAAAACTTTGCAACTCCCCAAGTTCTTACTATGGATTTTTCTTACCAGAATTATTCTGTATTTCTTACCAGAATTATCTGTTGTTAGAGAAAAGAACTCTCAGAAAACTGTGTAGTTTAAATGTACAACACATGTGAAGCAGCAGGCTTAAAAATACAAAGTGTCAGTGATATTTGTAAAGGTGTGAGGCCCTGTGCTAAAATATTTTTATATATGCAGCCCTACTCAAGCGTATTTTGGTTTAGACTAAAATTTGGGCAAATATTAGCCATTTAAAGACTCTAAAAAGTGTTTACCTTTCTGGTGTTACCATGACAATTTTGACCTTTCTTCTTAAGTCTTAATCACATAAAAATTAAGCGAAATGTTGAGCTGACTGTTTAAAAATATACATTAGAATCCATCCTTCAGAATTCCTTGTTTCCTGACTGTAAAATTGGTAGCTGTGAGTCAGAAATTTTATTTCTATTGCAAACGTTGATCAGTTGATAATTTTGATATTTCAGCACAACAGAACTGTTGAAGATTCGAGACTGACTCGAAGTGAGGAGGGGAAAAAAAATTATTTTTCTGAATGGCAAAGCGGATTGGAATGAAAAAGGAATTGTCTTAAATAATTTCATTCTTAACCTTTGATTCCGCAGCCTCATTTGCATGGCCGTGGATTTATTCCACACTCTTTCAGCCGAAGAATTCCATACGTAATTCTCCCTATAGAATGTCTTTGATCCGCGGGGATTTCTGTAGGGCCCGGCTGAATGCAAACATTCTGAAGACTTGCATTTACCTCCCAACAAAAGCTATATATGGTTTGTAAAACATGAATGAAAAACTAATGCGTGCCTGAGCTCACTTGCTGAAGTTTCACTCGGGTCAGCGAAATGGAAGTTGAAGTTCATCTCAGCGTATTTTAGAAGGTCCTTTTCATTTAAAAACAATGCTAGAACCTGTGGAAGTTTGTGGATGCATTTACCATTTGAAAGTGATGAACGTGACAGTTCTATTCAGGCCGTTGGCGGTGCTTAACAACACATTGTACCTTTTTTGTTGTTTTTTCTCTTTTTCCTAAGCTGCTGCACAGACCTGAGAAAGGCCTTTTTTTTCCTTTTGTATGGAAACTTTCTGTTGTTGTGGCTACTGACTGCTCAGCAGAATGTGGTGTTCAGGGAGCAGAGGATGGTCTGGGGCAGTTTTTCTCCCTCTTTTTTACTTTAAATGTATAAATTTACAATATCCAGGAGGAATAAAGGCACAGTGTGCTTGGCTCTGCAGTCACCCTGCCAGCCTTGGATAAGGATTTTTGCTTTGTTGGGGTTGAGGAAGTGGGAAATGGTAAACTCAGCCTTGCCCCTCTAATATAGGAACAGGCTTATCAAGATGGGAAAAATAAATAAAGAGGACATGCAATAAATTGGTATTTTTTTCACTCAGTACAACACATAAAAATTAAAGCTCTATTTGTGTCTCTACATACACGTGTGTCCATGGTACTAAAATACTCAGGGTGCTCTTGTCTGAGAGAGAAAATAGTGCTTGTAATCTGAATTATTTTTCCCATCAGTCTTTTTTTGAATAAAATCAGGCTTTTTTTCTAAGGAAGAAGCAAAGCAATTTGGTTTGAGTGTGTGAAATTGGGTGAGTAAAATAGGGTGACTGAGTGAAAGGAGTGTGTTGTGTGTATTATGATTTATGGGTGATTTATGGGGCAAGCTCTGCAAAATATACTCAATATTTATGTCATCATTTTACTGACAGCATGAAAAATCTTTTCCAGAGATGGCAGTTGTAGAATCACCAAAATAAGATATCTTGGGGTTTTTTTTTTTTTTTTTTTTAGTTTTTTGTGTCTGTGACTGGCCAAAGAAAAGCTTCAAACAGTTTCATTTGGAACATAATTAATTGTGTCCATTTTTCCTTTTAGAAAAGATGCAAATGCTGCATTGCTGAGTAACTATGAGGTAAGTTTGTCTTCATTCTGCTTTTAAAGCAGCAATTTCAAGCTGTCATCAGTCCCTTGTATAATCTTTGGAAGCTGAAACCTGGCAGTGGCAAACAGCAGAGCCTGCAGGGGATTTACTCTTCCTTGCATTTGGTTTGTTTTCAAGAAAAAAAGCTTTTAAAAGAAGCTTTGGAAATGGTTTTGCTAGTAATGAGTAGTGTAGTAATGTTTATTTGGTCTTGAGATTATTTCAAAGTGGGTATTTTTCTCATTTTAGGGGAGGATAGAAAGAAATATTTTGTCCTTGTTGGTTTAATTTAAGCCAGGTAATGGAAATACTTTTCTTTGCTGATTAATAGAATTTTTGGAACAGGTTTAATAACCCAAATGGTGTTGTCTGTGTTATTGTATTGCTGAAGCTGCTTTTTATTGCAGCTGTTTCATTCTATCCTGAAATTAATCTTGAATCTTTTGTCCTGAGCTGCATCTGTCTGCAAACAGCAGAGCAGGCATCTGGTGAGTGTTAATGAGGCATCTGGAAAGAGCTCTCTAAAATTTCCTCTGAGAGATAGATGATACCTAGATGGTGTTCATTGCCTGGCTGTTAAAAACATGTGGAAAAAATAGCAAATATGGCTTTTCAAAGCAGTGATTCCCCTCCAACTACTGCCACCTTTCCATCTGCTCCACTTCCCATTGCAGTTCCAATGTTCTGTAAATCCAGGTGAGGCTTTGCACACAGAGTTCCATCCCTGCACTTCTGGGAGCTTCTTGTCCTTCTGTGTTTGTTGTCAAAGTTCCCAGCCTGAGGTTGGGGTTTCAGCACTGCCAGGTGTTCCTTTTTCATGGAAGTGTGAAGTAATGGAGGGTGTGTAGCTGGTTATATTCATATTTCTCACTGTTTAGAAATGCTTGGTTTATTGTTTCTCTGCTCTTGTCAGTTTATAATTCCCTGGGCTGGATCTTGAGTGAAGCCAGGTAAAAATGAGGGGATGAACAGTGAGAATGCTCTGTTGCTTTCCTCTGGGTATTGACTCTGGATTACTGCAAAGCCTGAAGCAAAACATTTAATAAAGTTCCATTCATCTGTTTAAAATAGCCACAGCTTTTAAAAAACAATTTACATCCTTATTAAAAATCATTTATATCCTTACATCCAAAACATTTCTTATTTCAGTTGCTGGTCCTTCCACCAAAACAGCCACACATTTATTGGTTTTTGTCTGATAGGAGTTTCCTGTTCATTTATGATTTCCAGCTGGACTATTTTTAGGTACAATGCTCTCAGATGCTCTAAAGCATTTTATTTTTTACCTTTAGGTGTACCAGTTACTTACTGATCTCAAGCAGCAGCGTAAAGAGAGTGGCAAAACCAAGCAGAGCTCTGGGCAGCAGAATCTGAACACAATCATGTATGAGGTGAGCAGCACTGGGAAAATCCATGTACCAATTAGCTCAAGCTGCAATAATTCACATCCTTAGGGTTGTGTATTAATCATTTGGTATCAAATTTCCCCTAATTCAAACCATAATAAAATGTTTTATCTGCCACTTTTCTGTGGTCAGGTTGTAGGGTAACTGTGCTGTCAGGGCAGAGTTAGGCAGCTTCTGTTCTTGATATATATGAAAGAATATCAAAATTTCAAACCCCCTGGTTTTCAGCTGTGTAGTTTTGTCAGGAGTTTTTAAAATTTTAAGTATTTCATCCTTTTAAGACACAGGGCAGAGCTCGCTATCATCTGATGAATTTATGGTATCACCTCGTGATAATTAAGATGATGATTTCAAAGCTGAGGCACAGATTACATGGTATTTTTTTATTAACAGAATTAAATTAATAATTCCCAGCCAAAACAAATAACTACAATTGGTTTTTGATCCAAAGAAAAGCCAAACCACACGTGCAGATAACATCACTTGGATGCCAGGTGGGGAATAAACATTTCATCTCTTGCTGGGAAGGAATTCTAAAATATTATAATACAAATGCCAACATTTAAAATAAATTAGCAACTTCCCAGAGCCTTGCAGTGAGAGCCATTGTGTGTGTGCTGGAGAATTGCATGAGCAGCACCATGACTTTGCCTTTGCTTGCATGAGTAATTCTGTTGAGCCCTCATGTGGATAAGATCTGGCCCAGGCTTTGGTTTTGTTTTAGTTCTGGCTTTGTTTGAAAAAGGTACAGAGGTTGTAATTCCTAAGCCTTGCATTCAACAAAATAGGGGCTTACCAAAAATGGGAATTAAATCTTCATGGAGACTGACAGTCTCTTCCTGCACCTCTGGGAAACAGCTGAGGAAGATCCTGTAAGTCAATTTTATCAGGATGCACCTGAAATCTTGAATTGCTTTGTTATTTTATATGTTAAATGCCTGTAGGATGCTTGGGGTGTAGCTAGTGTCAATTCTGGGTGTGTTTTCTGTGTTTGACTGAAAGAAAAGCAGAATTTGATTTTACATGATTGTCTGATTTTTTCACAAGCTCCCTGCAGACTTGGATCCATTGGCACTGAAGTAACTCCATGAAAGGAGCTTTGTTTTTTCTGTTTGGCTTTTTCATTGATTTGAAATTGCCAAAAAGATAGGAATTTGGAAGAGAAATTACTCCAGTAAAATAATTACATTACATGACAATATAATAATTTCATTTCAATCACTGGTGGTGATCACAGCTTCATTTTACATGGAAAGATCAGACAGGGCTTAAAGAAAGGAATAATAAATTATAATTATTTCCAACTCTTCATTTTGGGGTTTAATTCAAGCAACAAGAAATATTTAGGAAGATTTTAAGTCACTTCCAGTGAAAAGTCAGCTGTGAACTGGAATTTTTGTGGGTTATTTTATCAACAAATTGATTTTTTACTCAGGTCAGATTACTTTGTGTAGTGTAATTCCATTATCCACCTGCTCAATGTTGTTATTTTAAATAAAGCAAATAAATGAATCATCTGCTGTCAAAGTCAGTTGAGGTTGCTGGGTGTTACATGAAAGAAATTGATCAAAGTTTAATTGTCTCAATTAGTTTTTAATAGCAAAATGTCCTTGTGGATTTCATAACAAGCCACTTAATCTGCTTCTATCAACTTTAAATTGCCAAAAATGCAGATAAAGAATAAAAACAAGGATAGATTAGAGATATTAAAGAGGGATTTCTGGGCTGGCAGTGAGAATATTCCTGGCACTGAGCACATGAAAACTGGGGTTTAAGGATGAATTCAACTTTCTTGTGTGCTTTTAAAAGACAAAAACCAAACAAGGAGCAAACCAAGATAGCAAATGTTTGTCACAAACAGCAAGAGGGGTTTTTTTAGCAGGCAGAGCTAAAACTCAGTCCTTTCCTGTATTCTTTAATTTACAATTGAGCAGCTTTGAACAGCTCAGATAAAGTTGATTTCCAAACCTGAATTGATTTTCCAATTTTCCTCGGGATTGAGGAGAATTTGCAGAGTCCTTGTTCCATACACAACTGGTTAAACAAGTAGTAAGTGTGAAATAATACCTATTTTCTTTCTGTGCCTTGCAGACACTGAAGTACATTTCAAAAACACCCTGCAGGTACCAGAGTCCTGACATTGTCAGGGAGTTCCTGGTAGCAATGAAAGACCATAAATTAACCAAGTAAGTGGAACTGTGCATTTGAACAGGAGTAAAAACTCACTTAATGCTGAAAAACTGTTCTCTGTGTGATGAACTGATTCATGGATTTAAAGTATTTTCTGCCATTATTTAAATGCTCAGCCAAACATCTTTTCCTTCACTCATGGTATTTCCATCTTTTTCATTATGTGCTGATTGTCCAGGATCTCTGAGATCTACATTTCAGTTATTTAAATATTGTATCCACCAACCTTCCCTCCTCCCCCAGTGAAGCTGAACATCCAGTTGTTACTTTGGGAAGTTCTGCCTGGAAAAGAAAAGATTTCCTTTGCAGTTTCAAGACTCTTTGGCAGTGCTGTGAGTGCCTGGTCTTGAGGCACAAAATCCTCTTGGAGCTCTGCAGAGTGGGAGTGAAGCCTGATGTAAATAGAAATGGAATCAGCTTGTTTGGATAGCTCTGATCACTCCTCTGACTTCTAAAGCAGAAAAAAAACAATATTTAGCTGCTCCTAAATGACTCCTCCTTCACTTCAGAGGAAGAGTTTATGCTGGGTAGACACTGAGTGTGTTTTTATTCCCAAGGATTCATCCTTTGGGAAAGAGGCTTTTCATTCACTTGGCTGTGCCACAAACTGCACAGTGAGAGCTCTGGGCAGTTTTTTAGCCTGTCCAGAGCAGGGAAAGCAGATTGTCAGCTTTTTGTTAGAGTTTCAGTGCCCCCTCTCTACAGACAGGCACATCCAGCACAGCAGCTCTGCACAAAAGCTGCTGCTCCTTGGGAATTCTGTCCTGGAATTGTGCTTGGAGTGTGACCTTTGGCAGGTCAGTGAGTCAGTAGCTCATTTACACAGCAGGATAGTCATTTATGTGTCTTAATTATTTTCTGGAGGTATTGAAGCATGGAGAAAAGAAAATACTCTGCAATAAAAGTACTAGAGATGTAAATAGGTGGTAATATGGCACTGAGAGGGTCTTAGAATTGGAGCAAACAAATTTGTTGAGTAGTAGTGAGCATCCTTCCCTTGTGGAAATGTAGAACAGCCCTTTTTTGAAGAGAAATAAGCTTTGCTGTCTGTGCAGGGCAGCAGTTTGGGAGGAATCAGCAGAAAGTGTAGCACAGCAAAAAGGCAGAGTAGGATTTTTCAGAGTAAAAGAACTAAACTGAGTTGGTGTAAAACTCTCATTAAAAATCAAAGTGTTATTTTTTATTTAAAGCTCATTTCTAAACTTCTTTCAGGTATAATTTGACCAGGACCTGAGGGTTAACTCTTACTGTTATCACTTTGGGTACCTTGACTGCAACTGCTCCCCTGGATGGGATCTCCAAAAGTGAAATACTAAACAATTTAAATTATAACAGAGAAACTTCCAGCTACAGATTCTCTGTCTGAGCACTTTTGTAGAAGATCTACCCAAATACTCAGCTTCCCACACCTGCTTGTTCAGTGAGCTGGAAAGGTTGGAATAGTTACAAGCTTTAAATGAGCTTTGGGACTGTTAAATATTTTATGGGTGCTCCAAGGTGCCTTTGGGGTTAGGTATCCTGTGTGCCCTTTTCCTGAGGCAGTGAAGCAAGGGAACTATTCCCAAATCATTTCTTGTGCATGGTGGCAGCAGGATGAGAGTGAAGAGCCAGCCAGTGGTGTAGGTAACAAATTTACTCAGTCGGCATTCAGATTTGTTCTGTGAGCATCCTGTACAACTTTTAGTTTTTAATCCCTCTTTTACCTGGTACAGAACTTCCCAACTCTGCCATGTGCTTTACAGAATAAAACCCACAATTGTTTTGTGTGATCCTGGCAGTTCTTTTTTCTGATCTTTTCCATGCAGCCACCTGAATCCAGAAGTGTCAGGGCCCATCTGGCAGCCCCTTCACCCCGAGCACAAGGAGCACACGGGGTGCAATTACTCTTGAAGGCACTTTGGGTTAAACCACTTCAACCAGCCACACCTCCAAGGCAATTTGGAGCTGCCCTTTGGTGCCTCACCAAGGTCATTTCAACACTGCTTCTCTTGTTAGACAAAAAGGCTTTGATGGTTTCCTTTCTGTGGGATGGAGGTGGTGTTCAGGGATTCCATCCCAGCTGTCTGCCAGAGAGCTTCCTTCCCTTGGAGAGGAAAGAGCTGCAGTGTTTGCTCCTCCAGGACCTTGCCTGCATGATCCCTGTAATGACCTTTCCTCCCACCAAGAGTAATGAGCTCCAGACTCTCTTTGCTGCTTCCCTTCTGGGTAAGGCACCCAAAATGTGCTGTCTTAGCTGCTCAGACACTGTGCTGGCAGCAGCTCTCTGCAGTGGCTGATTAGATTTATTTGTATTAATTGTGGTCTGTCCTCAGGCAATTCAGTCTGGTCAAAGGGTCAGCAGCACCCCATCACCCCACACTGCTTCCCTGCCCTTTTAATTCCTGTCGTGGCTCCACCTTAGTCAGAGGGGAAACAATTAAGCAGCCTGTTCATGCTCTTAATTAGGCTGAGCCTATTTCCTAGTGCAAGGACGTTGCAGATCAGGGTTTGCAGCCGTGCCTTGGGCTGTGCCATTCCCTGCCCTGAGCACTAGGCTGTGCTCGTGGATGGGAGAATCCCCAGCTGGGAGCAGAGAGCAGCCAGGGAAACACCAGCAGCTGAGCACAGCAGAGCTTTGAATCAAGGGAATTCACAGGAATTCTCATTTTTCCTTCCACAACCTGCAGGATGTCAGGCTGCATGTAGTGTCTCTGCTCTAGTGAGAGAACTGATAACATAATTCTGGCAAATTCTGCAGTTCCTGGAAAATGACTCAAATCCGTCTGTTATCACTGATTTTTGCCACTCAAAATACCAGGTTAACAGGTCAGCATCCATTTTGTGATGGATTTGTCTCATTAGTGTTACAGACACACACAAAAAAAAAGCTTCCTAAAAGGCAGGTTTAAAAAATTACCACCAAAGTGTGCAAACAAATATTCCAGAATCACTTCAGAAAGCTGCTTTGCTAAATTGAGCAAATTCAGATATTTCACTGATATGGTTAAGCTGTGGTAAAACAGTTTTTCCCATATTTTTTAATCATTACTTTGGTAAAATTCAAACTGAGAAACTGAGATTTTTTTTAAAAAAAAACTAAAGCTCTGAACCCACATAATGAATTTTATTATTACCTTGTTGAGGCCTCAAGCTTTGGCTGAAGCTCCAGTTCAGTGAGCCATGTTGTACTTGGAAATAGAATTTGCCACTAGCAGCTAATTTTCCAGTTTTAGTGCTGGAATGGCTTCATATTTGTAAGGTATAGAGAATTGCATTGCCTGAAAAGAACATTTATTAAGTTGGAGCTCTGTAATTATGATTCAGTGAAAACTGGCTCTACTTGTGCTCCTTCCTGTTACTGATAGCCTATCTTGGATCTGATTTTGGGATAACCAAATTTCCAATCACTGCATAGTATTATAATTTAAAAAAACTGGTCAGAAACATTGCCCTTTTTGTCTTTAAATCAACACAGTTCAGGAAGTGTTGAGCTGCAAATCTTCAGTACTTTTAGAAAGTATTTTCCCTCATGACTGCCAAAAACTACAAGAGATACAAACCTCTGCAATATTAAAGGCTGAAGGATTTGCTTTGTAATTTTTTGTCTCCTCCAGACCTTTCAAAATGAATATTCAACAGCAAGTCAGGATTGTGCTGATTGAACAACAGCATCATTTAAGAGATTTTTAAAAAATTATTCTCAGCTTTTGCAGTGGGAATCCCTGTGGAGGATCACAGGACCCCTTAGGGCTGAGATTTCCCATTTTGGGAAAATCCTCCCTCAGCCAGACCCTGTGCTCAGGATTCAGGTATTAAAAGTTGCCATGGACCATGGGATTTATATTTCCAGCAGGAATAAAACCCCTGGTTGTGTGTCCAGCTGTTACTTCATGGTTTTCCTAGCAACTCTCAAACATCCATTCCTGAGGATAAATTTGCTTCTGCTCAGGCACAGATGTTTGAAGGGTTTTTTTAGCTCTCTGTGCTGGATCTTGGCACTGTTCTCTCCTTACCCAGACCTCTTGCTGGAAAAACACTCTGGGAGTTCAGCAGATTAAAAAAAGGGCAATACCAACACACACAGGAGATTTTGGTTCAAATACAAACTGCAAAAGTTTGCTTAGTGCTGACAGAAATGGTGCATTTTATCTGAATTTCCACAAGAGCATGGAAGCATTTGTATTATTTTTTAGAAGGGATGTACCAATGTAGGAGTGTGCTGTGTGTTCTGTCTGTGATCTTGACCATGACCCAGAGGTGGTTTTTGTCTTGTGGAAATGTTTTTTAGGATTTTTAGGGTGGAACTCAAAATCTTCACCTCCTCCAGCACTCTCCCCTCATACAGACCTCAGACCCATTTTCATGCCCATAACTGCACAGGTTTTTGTGTGTGTTTTTGAGCTGTGTGTGTGTCCCCAAACCCAGTCTGGAAAATCTGCTGCTGGCTGCAGCTGAGTCCCAGAGCTGCAGGATGTGGGCTGAGGCTCAGCCCCACAGCAGGAATTGCCATTTTGGGATTTCTCCTGTGCAAGTCTGCAGCACAGCCCATTAACTCTGATTAGTGGAATCTTGCTTTTATGTGAGAAAATTGCTTTCAACTGTCACTCATCTTTTGTATGGATTCTCCTCTTGAATGAGCAGCTTTCGTGTTCCACACTGTTACTAAAATCCAGGCAGGGCAGGGAAAATGCAGATGCTGAAGTTTGGGGGCAGTGAAGCTGAAAATGTTCTTCACCTTCTGTTTGGGTGAATGAGACAGTTCCCCTTTTTACTTAATGAGCATCAGCGTGCCATACATGCTGTAGGAAGTGTAAAGATGAATTCATGGGAGCTGGAAAAAGTTAATTTTACTTTTTAGATTTAATGGAGCATGAAGTAAATTCAGGCTTAGGTCTGTGCCCAAGCCAAACCTTGCAATCAGGGCTGGTCCTAATGCATGGTTGCCTTGCTTAAAGCTAATCTCTGATAAAATTGTGGTTATTCAGGTTTTAATTTGTGTGTGTGCTGACAGGAAGTTCCAGGTGCACAGAAAGCCTGATCCTAGCAGTGAATTTTTGGGATCACACACAGAGAGCCTGATCCTAGCAGTGAATTTTTGGGATCACACACAGAGCCTGGTCCCAGCAGTCAACTTTTGAGATCAGTTTTAAAAAGGTGCAGTGGGTACTCAAACCTCTGCCTTGTGCTGCTGAGGGCTGAGCAATCCAGCTTCCTAATAAATGAAATTTAGAGACATTTTGGGAGTGTTTCTTTCATTGCTTACCTCATAATTACATATTACCATGTCTAAAGATCTTTATGTCTGGGTGTTAATTCGTGCTCATGCTGCACTAGCAGCTCTAGATGAAATATGGCATTTATGCAGCTTTTGGGATTTTTTTGCACCCTGCTGCTCATTCCTTTGTGTTGCTCTGCATCATTTTCCAGTAGGGAGCTTTGCTGATCAAAACCAGCCATGGAATCCTTCAGATTACACATCTGAATGTGTTAATCACTTGTAAGTTCTCTCTCATTCTTCTGTACACATTCTTAAAAACTGCAAATACCCTGAAATGATGCTTTTAGGATCTGTTTGGCCTGACTGAAAAATTTCTCTCTGTCCCTAATGACTTGGAGTGATGTTCATGGCCTATAAGCAAAAAGTCTTGGGGAGGTGACCTTTTTTTGTTGTGCCCTCTATTTCTTCAGGAAACATGAGCAGTTGCACTAATTGATTGTTTTAGTCACGATATGTAATTGGTGTTAATTTATTTCTGCTTGCTGCTGTGCCACTAATCTTCCTGTGATAAACACAGCTCTACCTGCTTGAAAAATAGCTCTGAATAAATCAGGTGTGCATTCTTCAGCTCAGGCATAAAATGGCTTTTGCTATTTGATGCTCTTTATTTGTCTCTGGAGTTTTGCTGGCAAGGAATTTCAAGGATATTACTTTGAAAAGAAGAAGATGAGGAAATTTATTGAATAAAAGTCAAAAGATGTGCTTTGTGTGGAGGGGTGGTGGAGCTGCAGGATTGGGATGTGCCTTGTGCAAAAGAGAAGAAAGAGTTGTTTGAGAAGGCTCTGATCTCAGAAGTGGCATGTGAGAGAAAAAATGTGGGTAAAATATGAATTCATCACAACCTGTCCCTGTAAGTAGGGCTGGGGGAGGAGGAGGAGGAGGGAGGTTTTTACAAGGAGGATCCTCAGAGGAGCTTTTGGAGAGCTCTGGAAACTGAGGCACCAACACTTGCTTGGCCAGGGAGCAGAGCAAAGAGCAGCTCTGTGCCTCCATCAGGCACCAAAGCAGGGATTTCCCAGCTCTGGAGGAAAAATCTTTCCAAAATCCAGCTGAATTGGCCAGATTTTTATACAGTAAAGATATTATTTAATGTTTTTTCCCCAGCTCTGCATGGCAGTGCTGCCTTTAGCTTGGCTTTTACACGAGTGAGTTTCAGCTCTCATTGATTCCTTAAATCACTGCTTTCCATGTGAAGGATTTGAGTGCTCTTCTCCTGTCATTATTGGGGTTTTATTCCTGGTTTTTATGACACTGGGAGATGGCAGCAATCATAAACACCTCATCTTTCTGCCAGTAAAGTGCTCTGAGTTCAGAGCAAAATCCAGCCACGCTCTCCATAGCCTCCTGTTGGAAACACCTAATAGATTTGGGTGATTAACAAGGGAAAACAAGGGAGCTGAATTCCCTGCTTCCCATCACCAGTGGAAACTTATTTTGGCTCTCCAAAAGCAAAGCAAACTCATAATAAGTAAGTAAGTAAGTAAATAAATAAATAAATAAATAGGAGGATTTCCTGGAGCTTTCGGTTAGGAGTTGTTAATATCTCACAAATGCTGCATTGAAAATGTACAAGCTTTTCTTCTGAAGCTGAAAGTGATGATTCAAATGGACATTTTTGCTGGATCAGCCAGCAGCCAGTAGCAGAGGCCATTTGAAATGAAATTATATCTCTGAGGTATCTCCAGACACACAGAAATTGTTGATTGTAAACATGGAGCAGTCTGTGTTCTCTTAAAAGCTGAGAGTTTTCCTTTCTAAAAAACCCCCAGGGGAAAACCCTCCAGAATCAGTTTAAATGTGCTT
The DNA here is from genome assembly GCA_026413545.1 of Cichladusa arquata. Lineage (NCBI taxonomy): Eukaryota > Metazoa > Chordata > Aves > Passeriformes > Muscicapidae > Cichladusa > Cichladusa arquata. Next base: position 6,106,412 of record JAOTQP010000828.1, read on the forward strand.
TAAACCCTCCAGAATCCATTTAAATATGCTTTAAAGATGCCCTATAAATTGTAATAGATGCCAAGATTTAGTTTTTTTCAAATTGTAGTTCCCTGCTGGAACTTTGTATTTGCAATGAGTTAAAAGGATAAGTAAGTAAGTGCCATTTGATGGGATTGTAACTCCTTAGGTATGAAAATTGTTCTTGTGGTTGTGTCTTCATAGCAGAAGTGTTTGATCTCTGGTGGGTTGTTTAACATTTCTGCCCAGTTTTAACAAAGCAACAGTTAATTAATGCTTGCACAATAATGATCTAAGGGTCTCTGCTTCCCACCTTGGGCTAGAGGTGCCAACAGCAGCATGGCTGAACACAGAAAAGTCCCAAAATTATTCAAATACCCAGATGCTGTCCCTTCAGGCACACTGCAAACCCAGCCAGGGTTATTCCTGGCAGTGACATTTCATCCCTAAGTGATCAGGAATGTGTTTGCATCACTGCAGGCATTGAGGGGATCCTCAAACCACGCAGTAATGTGGATTTTCTTCCACTCTGCTTTTACCAGGGCAGAAAAACTGCAGCTGCTGAACCACAGGCCTGTGACTGCAGTGGAAATCCAGCTGGTGAGTAACAATGCCTGGGCCTGTTCAAAGCTTAACTGGAAGCAGCTTTAACCTTGGAGATAATTGAATAATTGCTTTCTCATGGGCCAGTGATTGAATGTATCCCTTTATGCACATTTTACATCCACGGGTTCAGATGCACTCAGCTTCCTGTCAGAGCCCTCTCAGGCAGATTCTCCACCTCTGTTGGTGGAAAATGCCCAATGCAGTCATTAAAGGTGATTTATGAAAGTATTTAAAATAAAAATGTATTTTTTAAATAAAAATGCTCTGTGGTGGAGCACTTCACTTCTTGACATCTTCCCTGGTTGTTTTTACACTAAAATCAAAAATTTTATAAAGAAATGAGCAGTAATGCAGGATGAGAAATGAGTATATGAAAAGTAGCCATTGTCAGTTTAAGAATAATTCAGCTGTAAAGAGGGATTGTCACCAAATAGAAATAGATGCTTCTGATTTCTCAAGCACCTCCTCTGGAATAAAAACCCCTGTGGTAATAAAGAGATTGTTATAGTCAGGATATTATTTCAGCAAAGATCTCTTGCATTAAGAACATCTGTTTGCAATCTTCCCCTGGACCCAGGCTGAGGAGGAACAGGATCATATTTTGCTGCAAAAAAGGGGAAGGATTCAAGAGGGACCAGTAGGACAATTTTTCTTCTGCCACCAAGGAGCAGAGATGAGAATGCTGAAGGCATCTCAGCAGAATGATTCCAGCTGAGGAATCAATGCTGTGTTCTGTGCCTGAGATCAGGCTTTAAGTTAGTCAGAAACCACAATTTGGAGCCTGTCTCACCCCTTTGTTAGCTTCATATGCTTAGACAGATGTATTTTATTGGCTTTTCTTCCCTTCTTCAAATGCAGTCATCTCTCAGGTGACTGCATGGCTTTGTCTCTTCCCTCCTGTCCCACCTGCTTCACTGTTATCCCACCTACCCATAAAATACTGCAAATAGTTTGCTCCTGTGTCATGTTTGAAGAAAATAAGAATTTTGGGCCTTTCTGTTAGAAGTCAGCTCTCTGTAGAGTGCCATGTTTTAGATATTTCAAGTTTTGTAGTGTTAAAATTAAAATTGTTGAAACTTAGAGAACAGACACAAGATTTCATTATGGCTCCAACCCCTTCTCTAATGATCAGAATCAACTTGTGAAAAGTTGAATATCTGTATATTTGGGGCTTAGCCTGAATTGGATCTTCATGGAGGTATTGGGGATGCAGTTGCTCCTGTTCCATTGTGATTCCCCTGTAATTCCCCGGGCTCATTTCCCCAAAATCAGTGTTGCAGGGGTGTGAGTGTCCTGGATTGTTAACCCTGTGTCAGATGGACCCTCCCCAGAGCTGCAGTGCTTCACTCAAAGCCTCTGGAGCTCAGGGACTGCTGGGCAGCACTGAAAATCCAGAGCTGGGAGAGGCAAGGAGATGATTTTGCTGTTCAAGTGCTGGCTTGGATCCTGTTTTCATGAGGGCAGAGGTTGCAGCAGTCACTGAACACACAAATTCTGCTTTTTCTGGGTATGGAATAACACAGAGGTCACCATGCAGAGATTCCCTGCAGGAAAGTCCATTCCCTGCTCTGATGGATGAGACACAACCTGCTGAGAAGGGAATTTTGGCTCTGAAATGGCCTTGATCCTCTCCTCACTGCGCTGAGAACTTGCCCCTGAATCAGAAATAAATGCTGGGGAGAACTTCTGAGCAGTTCCTGCAATGGGGGCACATCAATCTTATTTTTCAGAAAGCTTTAAACAAAATGCTGCCAGCCAAGTCCAAGCTGGCTCTCACTTGCTCAGTTTTAATGTCTCAAACTTTTACTCAGTGCAGCCTGACCATGGAATGGAGTCTGGTTTACCTGGCAGGCTCATGGGAGAGGATAATTATAATTAAAATAATAATATTTAATTTATTTTAATTATAATTTTATAATTATTGCTGCTTTTGGCCTTTCCAGCTTTTTCATTTTTTTTACTCTCTCTCCATAAAATCCCTTCTTTTTAGCTGTATGCAAACAATAAATCCATTTTGATAAAATTATTTTGCAGCTAAAAAGCAAATTTCTGTTGTGATCTTTTGATCTTTTGTAAACCTTAATGCAGAAATTGCTGCCATTGTCCATCTTTGCCTTTTCCAGCCTCTGTGCCAGGATTTATTTTCCAACAACAACAGCAACAAAAGGAGCATGAAATTCAAATCCTTGCCCCACAGAGTAAAACACTGTACACACTGCAGCTATCTTGACCTGTTTTAATCTGTAACATATGTTGGGCCTGGCTCAGTGATTCCCAAAAGGAGGAAATCAAAAGTCAGGGATGTTCAGCTCACCATGAGAGTGGTTCAGCTTTACTTAATGCTGAAGGTGAAGCATCATCTTTTGTCAGGAACAAATTGTTCCATGTTTTTTGGAAAAAAGTGGAAAAGCAGATTTTAATTTTTTGCTTTTTAAAAATGTATTTCTGCTTTGGAGAATTTCATATTATGTGCATAACCAGGCTGGCACTTTGTCTTTTATGCTGGAAAATAATAATGAAAAGTATTTTGGAAAAGGAAATACCTTAAGAGGGTTTGAACATTTTATTTTCTCAACAATGTATTTTGCCTTGCCCTTGGTTAATTATGTCTAAAGGACATTAATTCAATCATTCAGTCTTTTACTTTATTTCTTTTCTTGAATGTGCCTTTTTCCTATTAATGTGGTGGTGCTGAGCAATTTCAAATCACTGCTCAAAGGGGGAAATAACAGTGATTTTCTCATCAAACATCTCCCTCCTCCACTGGAGTTAAATTTTGTGCTTAATTGCTTTGGAAATGATCAGAGCCCCTATTTCCTTTATTACTGTATTTTACTGATTATTTTAAAATCTATTTCTTTGTTTATTATTCCAACAAACAATAGCTTTTAACCCACAGGTTGTTCTGTGATGCTGAGGTTTGTTCACCAAATCCTGAGAGAATTTCTCAGTTCTTTCAAGACTCCTTGGGGCTCTTCAGTGTGGCTTTATTTATTCTTCATTCTTGATTTATTGTTAATGTCTCAGGAGATTAAACCAAATAAACATTAACATTGGCAGCAGCACAGGGAGGAGGATGAAGCCTCTTAAATTCTGCTTTTATTTGGGTAAGCACAAAAAGATAGGTATGGTTTGAATTAAGGATGTTTGTGAGTAAAAAAAGGAATTTAGACAGTCCTGAGTGATTTTTGTGCTTCCATTTGTCCATGGCACTCTGAACATAGATTTGCACCTTAATTTATGAATAAACACTTTAATCCCTGGGATTATCTTCATGGGCTGGCTGTGAATGGCTGAGAATTAAATTTGAGCTGCAGGGGGAATGTGCTGCTTTGAGTTTGAGCTGGGAGAATTTTATGCCCATTAATTTATAAAGTTTTCCTGATTCCTTCTTTGATTAGATGTAGAGCATTGTGGAAACTAAGTGGGAGCATTGCTGGCTTTATGAATATATTGCAATGGAAATTGAATAACAAACTGCTCAAATTTGGGTGAAATAGAAATTATTAGTGAGGCCTGAGCTGAGTGATCACATTTCACAGGTAACACGCTCTGGGTGTGTTTATAAATGACATTGGTGTTTGCAGCAGTTTTTCCTAAACCCCTGGAGTTTTTGTGGCAGCACAGCCTTGAATGCTGAAAAGCAGCAATGAGAATTATTTATGACATCAGGGGGCTTTTTATGCATGAATTGTATTTCTGTCCCACTGCCCACTTCTCCTCCTCACCCAAATCTCCAGATATTGAGGCCCAGCAGCACTTTGGTCAGAAATACCCCAAACTTTTCACGTGGCATAATCTGAGAGGGGAAATGTTCCCATTTGGGCTGGCTGGCACTGCCAACATCAACATCTGAGCTCATCCCCTCCCTCCAAACGTTTGCATTTTTGTTTTCCTTCCTATAAACTCTGCATTCCTGCCTGCTTATGGGCTCAGTCTGGCTCTGGAGCACTTTCAGCCAGTGCAGGGCTTTTTGCTGGAGATTTTTTTTTTTTTTTTTTTTTTTTTTTGCTGCTGGAAAAGGAGGTACCTGAATCCAGTTGGGGTTTTTGCCTCTTAGGCTGCTTCTTGCACCTCATTTCTCTTCTGAGCACCAGATTTCTTGATGCTCTCAGCATCAGAGGTGTTTTGCCTTGCAGCTGTAAATCAGGAGGCTGTGAGAGCATCTGCTGAATGTAGAATGAGCCTCTGAGTGACTCCTGTTCCCCCTGAGATCTGTTTTCTTTTAGGACAGTTTCATTTGCCCTGTTATCTATGTGCTGTCTGTGCTTAATTTTTGAATTTTTCCTTTTGGCTTGTTGCTTTGCTGCTTCCTCACTGCTTATGTTTTCATAAATCGGGCTCAGGCTGTTTTCTCACTTCTTGAAAGAGTGAAAAAATTGATTTTTACAGTTTGTGCTTTTGATCCTTTGAAATCTCAAATAATATCACAACAAAATAAGTCTGAAGCATCAACTTGGCTGAGAAGCTGTCAGTCCATCCTGCTAAATGTTGATTTGTGTCTCTTGGTGATTCCTGGGAGCTGCTGGAGAGGCACCAAGAGGTGAATTTGCTGCAGCAGTTGAAGGAATTCCTGCTTCCCTCTGGATCTGTCAGCAGAAGGGAATTTGGAAGCTCCATCCCCTCCTCAGTGCAGGGCCTGGCATCTCTAAAAATGCTTTTCACAACATTTTAATGAGACATCACTTCGAGCACCAGAGCATCTGAAACACCAGAGATGATTTTCTTTCATTTCTGGCATTTCTGGGGCTGCCAGAGCTGCTGTGTCTGTCCCTGCAGTTTGTGCTTGTGCTGTGCCAGTAAAAATGACATCAGTGGGGTTGTTCATACTGGGAGTTGGGGCATTACTCATCTGGAGTCACTGGGGAGCAGGGAAGAAAACAGGGATTAGAATTCACATGTTCTGCCTTAAAATCAGGAGTTGCTACGAGCTGGTGCTGCTCAGAAATTCTTGGTTTTTATTTGAGTTCTGATTTCATCAGAGCAAGCACCTAAAGGAGAATGTAGTGGGAAAAAAAAGGGAGAGGAGATACAGATATGGAGAAAATCAAAATGGGAAGAGTGTTGGACTTTATGTAATGTAATAAATCAAATCTAAACAAGGCCAAGTGCTGATTTTCTGAGGGATGGTGACAAATCTGGGAGACCTTGGTTCAGTCATCCTACCTGGAGTGAGCCAGGTGTGCAAAGCACCTGGGCTGGTTCTTTGTGCAGCTCCTGCTCCTGCCTTAAAAATTCAGTGTAAGAGTAATGAATAACCCCATAATCCAGCCTGAAAGCCAGGCTGATAATCCTCTGTGAAATTTAATAGCAAAGGTCGTGTGCAGAGGAGTGATTTATCAGCAGCATTGGCACCAAGGAGTGGGTGGAACAGATTTAATCATGGAATCACAATCCCAGAATAGTTTGGGCTGGGAGAGACCTAAAAGAACATTTAGTTCCAGGGACATCTTTCACTTCCACACTTCATGCTGCAAGGTGTGCTTAGATGACTTCCTCTGGGAATTGCCTGGCAGGAATCAGCTGCCAGGGCTTCTCCCAGGCAGGGAAGGAGGATTTGGGTGTGTTTGAGCACAGGGTGTGCAGTGGAGCAGCTGCTGGGGAGCAGAGCCAGGGCTGCTGTTCAAGGCAGTGTCCTACAGTAGTTGTGGAGCTAACAGCCACTCCCCAGGGATTTCCATCCTTTGATGGGGATGGTCCCCAGAAAGTCATTTACAAGTGGAAATTCACTCTGTGCCTTTGCTGAGGAGTGGATTCTCTGTGTGTGTGCAGATCTGTGGATGATGCTGATGAAAGATGATCAGATTCTGCAGAGGGGGCTCGGAGGACTCTGAAGGAAAACAAAAAATGAATTGAACTTCCCCCTCTGCTTTTCAGAAGGCATCTGAAGAGCTGCAATTTACAGCCAGAGCTGATTAAACCTGCCTGGACTTGGAGCCAGCATTACTATAAATCACTCCTCTTCAAAGGCCATTTTCAAGGACTTGGTGTAAAAGAAGAAAACTCAAAGCCCACAATCCTAATTGGTTTCATTTGTGTTTGAAGAGTTCTTCTGACTTGATTTTCCAGTTCTCTGACAAGCTTTTTTTCCTTTTAACAGCTGCCTATAAATTAGAGCAGTTGTTTTACTGGTAGCAATGATATAAAAGCTGCCACAGCTCCACAGTGGGAGTAGGTCCCTAATTAATGTGATGGAATCATGGAGTTGATTCATGACAGTGTTTTTGATGTTGCTCAGAGCTTTTAAATGTCTTTATATCCAGGAATCTCCCAATCCAAGCAAATCCCAGGTGGTATCTTTTATGGGCTGATGATTTTGTGTAGGTACTGGATGAGATACCAAGGTCCAGGGAATCCCTTTTAGGATATCCCATGAAAACACAGAAATTTGGGAAGAAAGTGGGACTGCATGTGAGCTAAAGGAAAAGCCTGGCTCAGGACATGGATGTGGAGGTTGAGAGAGGCTTTAGGATAAACCAGGCTATTCCCAGGGTGGTGTTTTCCTTGCTGTAAGGAAAGCAGGATCTCATTACACAGTGCCAATTGTTGTGGTGAACAATGGACTTCTTTCTTGTTTTTTCCAAATATTCCAAGAGTTCTGCTTTGTAAAATGCTTTTGTGATGAGCTCAGGCTGTGTCTTGACAAAAAGTCTTCCCTGCTGAGCTGAGTCCTTGTCTCTGAGGGAGGAAGTGTGGATTTAATGATGCCATTGGGGTTTTTCTGACCTGCAGATGGTGGAAGAAAGCGAGGAGAGGCTGACAGAGGAGCAGATCGAGTCCCTCCTGCAGACAGTGACCACCATCCTGCCAGGGGATCCAGAGGAGCAGCACAGAGACTCAGCAATGGCCACAGAGGACAAAGGTGACCAGGCATAGGAGGCAGCACTTCCAGAAGAGAGCCAGCTGCTGTTAGCCTGGGTTTGATACCAGTTCAATCCTGTGTTGGGCATAACTGTAAAATATATTCAAATTTTGATGATTTGGAGGTGATGAGGGAACCAATTGTTCACAAGCAAGCAGGGAGAAGGACACTATTGTTTGGGTGTTTTGTCACAAACAGGGGTGGCAGTGCCAGAGTGGAGTAGCCTGAGGAGAGCTGGGGCTCAGCATCTTTGGGGATTTTTCCATTCCCCAGGGTCAGCACAGCAGGGCTGCAATGAGAATTCCTTTCAGAAGCTTTGGAGTTGCCCAGGTGGCTTCCAGAGCAGTGCAAAGCCAATTTTGGGGCTTTCTGCAGAGCAGGGATGTACAAGAGCTCCTTGGGGTCTGGCCAGGCACTCCCAAATCTTGGCACCATGGAATTGAGAGGATCAGCTCAAGGATGGCAACTCCAGGATATCTCATAGTCCCTTCTAAATAAAAGAGATCCAGATTGAGCAAATTGCACTGAAACCAGGGAGCTGGGGGGGGGTGAAGCTGTGAAATCAAAGCTGTGAGTGCCCAAACAGCAGAATACTGAGGTGTCTCTGTGCCCTCTGAGCATTGATTCCAATATTTACACCCAGACAAGGCACTCCTGTGATGGAGGAATAAATGAGGCAACACTGAGCTCTTGATCTGGTTTGGAAAAATGAGAGTCAGGCTTGGATGAAGCAGAATTTCCTGAGCTTTATTGTCCAATGAAGGATTTCAGGATCAAGTATTTCATGTTGAAAGCCTTTGTGATTATAATAAATCATTTGTGTGTGAATATCCACACAAAGTCAGCCACTGGTTTAAATTGTGGCTGAAGACCATTCTTTTATAATTATTATGATGTACTGGAAATAGAAATAAAATTTTAAGTACATCCTGGGAATTTTGTGGCTTACAGATGAGATCAAATCACAATATCTGACTTTTTTTCCCCCCCTCAGCTCTGTCATGGGTTTGTTTTGTGCTTTTATGCAGAGAATTTCTGCTTTTTGAGCTTCAGTTGTGCAGTATATGAAAGGGACTGATAAATTCCAGTGGCTGGGGGATTTGTCATATTCGTTTCCATGGTATTTAAGCTTCTTTGATGTCTGGAGAGGAAAGAAAATTATTGGGAAAGTATATTTGTTGCCTCTTAAAGATAATTTATCATACATTAAATGCCTTCTAAGGCTGGAGACTAAAGGTACATTTAGAGTGGTTTGTTTAGTGTTGGAGGGGGAAAGTCCTTGATGGGTTTGTGATACATCAATTTATATTTTTCTCACCAAAAGGGAAAGAAAATGAGAGATAAGTGGATCATAGCATGGAAAGACACATAATTAATTTTTAAATTTACATTTTTATTCACAGCAGCCACTGATGTTGTTTGACAGGCTGCAGCCTTGGGCTGTAGTGTTTACATTTTGATCTGCCCTTTCCTAAAATGAAGTTATTGAAATTTGTTCTGAACATATCAAAAGCAGCTGGGAGCAGACTGTAAATATCTTCAGCCAACAAGAAGAACTCAACAGATCCCTGAAGCTGGATGCTCCATCTTGGGAATTGATTTGTTGCTGGGCTGGATTTTTGCCAGCAGCTGTGTGGTTGTGGGGTTCTGTGCAGGATGCAGGAACTCCCTCACTTGTTGTTGGAGTGAACCTTTCTGTCAGGATCAGTTCCAGATGTTAACAGCTGTTAGCCCTCTGCAGTTGCATGAATGGTTTGTAAACAATAATTCCCCTAAAATCCAGAGGTGAACAGCATTTGAAAGGCTCTGGGCTCGTGGCACGTGCACAACATCAAGAAATGAGTTTTAAACCTGCTGCCTGTAAATTCAGGTGGGATTTACTCTGAGGACAGGTTTGAGTTGTGTTGTTGGATCTTTTCTGTGTCAGAACCCCCAGATCAGAAATGGTTTATGGAGAGCAGATACCACCTTGCTGATGTGACACCATTCCCCAATGTCCTGAGTATCACACAGGAGATCTGCCAGTCTCCAACATTCCTTTTTATCCCCCTAATTATTCCCTTAATTAACCATTTCCTGCCACAGGAGATGGACTCTCCTAATTCTTGGAACAGAGAAGGTGGCACTGAGTGGCTCTGGGGCTGCAAGAAAGGTAAATATGTGTTCTGAGGAGAAACTGAGCACTCAGCACTTCCTGAGTATTTAAGAAGTGGATATTACTTTTAATTTTCTCATTTCTTGTCTCCCCCTCCCTTTTTTTTCTCTGTTGTGTGTTTGGCTCTCTTGTGCTGAGAAAGGGGAATGAGCTGCCAGAATTCCTGATCTGATACTTTAAAACACCTGAGCTTTCTCTTCCCATAAATTCCGATTTCTTGAGGATTCTCCAGTCCCTGCTGGAGAAGTTTTATTAGGAGAAGCTTTGTTTTACAGGAGGAGAAGGAGCTGCTGCTCCTACCTGGCTGTGCTCTGCTGCTGGGCAAGGGGAATGGATCTGCTGGAACCAGATGTGCACAGGGAATTTTGAGGAAGATCCAGGAAATCCCTCCTGCTGAGCTGAGCAGCTTTGGTGGAGCTCAGGGCTGTGTGTGAGGCTGTGCCCAGCACTGAGTGCACAATGGGACGAGCAGGGAGCAAAATTAATTTGTGTTTGTGTGGGTGTTCATTAGCTGAAGGTGAGCAGCCTGAGGCAGGAAGAGCAAACCCACAGAATTTGGAGCTTTGGGGTTTTTTGGAAGCAGATTGCTTCAAACAGCACTGAAATGGGTCACACCTGATTAATTCATACTTTGCTCTCCACCCCATTGGGAATTTGTTTTTCCCAGTTGATGGTTGGAGGGGGAAGATCTGCTTGACCCTGCTGGAGCTGGGGGTTGGACTCTGACGTCCAGAGCTCCCATCCTTTCTGTCAGTGCTTTCCCTTCCTCCAGCCATGCATTCAGTGTTTCCATCTCATGAAGAGCTGGGATGCAGAAATCTGGGATTTTCTCCCTGTCCCCCTTGCCATCCCTGCCTGGCCCCTTGGCAGGTGGGAGCCTGACTCTGGCACGGTGCAAATCCTTCATTTCTGGGCTGTGGACAGAGGGAAGGGACAGGCTGGCAGGGCTTGCCTTGGAGCCCTCCAGGTTTAGTGGGATGAGATGATGGGATGTGCAAGTTTTCACCCCAAACCTGGCACTGACTCTCCAAACAGTGCTGCTTCATCTTTGGGTTTTGAGTTTTTCCCAGCCTTTTCCCCTGCTTTTCCACTGCTCTGCAGCTGAAATCTTCCTTCCAGTGCCAGCTGAGCTGGTTGGAGCAGGCCAGGAGCAGAGGCTCCAAGGAAAACCACAATATTTTGGGAGCAGTGGTGAGGCAAGGAGAGTCAGGGGGAGCCTTTGGATTCAGTATTTTCTGCTGGGGCCTCAGCAGAGCCCAGGAGTTAATCATTCAAATATGCTTATGTGTAACTAATCTCTACAGGACAATGAGCTGAGGAATTATTGAATGCAATAGAAATGGGGCAGAGTGGTTGCCATAAAAAGGGTGTCCTGAGCCAATGGGAGCCAGCAGGCTCCTATAAAAGTGGGTGGGGAAGGAAAAGCAGCTGGTGGGAAGAGATCCCCAAAAATCCCAAAGTGAGTCCTGAGCTGCCTCTGCTTGGGCAGAGATCCTCCTGAGCTGCTGGAAATCAGGCTGAGCCCTTCTCCCAACACCTGTGGGGTCAGTGGATGTGGTGGGAAGGGCAGGACCTGCCCAGAATCACCTGGTGGAGCCTAAAAGGATGAAATCCAGCAGTGCTGTGAGTTGGGGTTGGATTTTGGGGGGGGAGTAGGATGCTCTTCCAGGAGCTGGGTGGGATCCATGGAAGGAAAAGCAGCTGGTGGGAAGAGATCCCCAAAATGCATGTCCTGAGCTGCCTGTGCTTGGGCAGAGATCCTCCTGAGCTGCTGGAAATCAGGCTGAGCCCTTCTCCCAGCACTGCTGATCCCTGTGGGGTCAGTGGATCTGCCCAGAATCACCTTCTGGAGCCTAAAAAGATGAAACCCAGCAGTGCTGTAAGTTGGGGTTGGATTTTAGGGAGGGATTGGGATGCTGTTGCAGGAGCTGGGTGGGATCCATGGAAGTGGAAGCCCACGAGGCTGGATTTTGGGAGCTGTGAGGGTGTTCAGCAGTGTTACTCAGTGGTCTGTGGAGCAGGCACTGCTGCCAGGGCTTTACAGCAGGAACAGGGAGGTGAGGAAAGGGTTGGGAATGGATTTTCATGGATTTAGGGATTAAATCAGCTGGGCTGACCCTGATGACCATCTCAGGGCCTGTCCTGCACACTCATCCCTTGGCTCCCAGCAGGTTTTGGCTTTATCCCTGCTGTTGTTTGGAGCCTCCCAGGATCCGTGATGAGCTCAGCACTGGCCAGGGCTGGCAGGAGAAAATTCCTCCCGGAGCTTTCTGCCAGCCTTCAGATCTCCCAAAGAGGTGTTAAGTGCAGCTATTTCCAGCTCCAGGGCACAGACATTTATTCCTCCCCTGATGCCACTGCCAGTCCTTCAAGAAGCAGGAAATCCCAACATCTCCAGGCATCACATTCCTCCTGCTGCTCTTTTTTTTCCTCTCCAGGCTTTTAGTTAATAATATTTTATCTGTCTCTTTTTGTGACTGTTCTGCCTTTTGTCCCATTTGAAGCCACAAACACGTGATTACACCAACTCCCCCATGAAATCAGCCTTCAGCCCCCTTTTTTTTCCTTGCAAATCAGCAAATGAGTGTGAGGAGTTTTGGATGGGATCACCCCTGCCCCAGCCAGCTGCTGTCCCATCCAGAAAACGAAGAGCACAGCATGTTTCCTGTTAAATCTTGCTGCTTGCCTTGGTTTACATTGTTTGTCTGATGTTTTACAGCTTCCAAGCTGATGTTGCATTAAAGCTGGCTGGAGCTGAGGCAAGAAATCAGATGCAGGCACTGGCAGGGTTCCCCAAATGCATTCAGGAGAGTTGATCCCACAGTCACATTTTCTCAGTCCCTGCAGGAACTGTGTCCTGGCTGAGGCTCCAAAAGATGCTTTTGGGACGATTTGGGAGTTTTAATTGCAGGGCAGGTGGTGGAGGGGCACTAAACCAGCCAGGTTGGGTGGCTCTGGGGTGGCTCCTGAGCTTTGTTTTCAGTTTCTCTTCCTTTCTGTCCTGTTGAGAAGGGGAATGAGAGACTGGATGGGCACCAATCACAGGCTGGGGCAGATTTTTAAATTATATTTATATTTAATTGATTTATTTGTGTGTGTGTGTGTTTATAGAATAGGATATGGAATCATAGAGTAGATGTAATAGATGTAATAGAATAGATGTAATTTCAAGGGATCCCTAAGGATCATCAAGTCCAATTCCCTGCTCTTCACCCCTACCTAAAGTTAAAGGAGCAGGAGAATCCAGATGCCCCTTGAACTCTGATGAGCTACCTTCCCTGGGAACATCTTCCAGAGTATTTTATGTGGCTGTTATGGATATAAAAATGTATTGTAGGTGAAGCAGGATGAGTCTCTGCTGCCCTTGCACAGATAAACAGGACAGGGCTGATTTGGGGTGGCAGATCCAGATCCCCCATGCGTTGGTGGTGAGTTCCTTGCTGGATGCATCCTCAAGAAAATCCCCAAAACACTAAATCCAGCTGCTTTCCATCCATCCCAGGTTAGCCAGAGGCTGCCTGAAGGGCCAGGCAAGGATTTCTGCCTAAAGGAGCAAAAGCTTTTGGAATCCAAAGCCCTGATCTAAGGGCAAAAGCTTCTTGCTGGCTGCAGGAGTGCAGAAAGTTTTTAATGTGGCTTTACAAGCACCAGCAGTGTTGGCTGGGGAGTTCTGCCCTTTGTGGGCCAGTTCTGGCAGGGAAAGTCTGGTTTTCTTCCTTAGGAAAACAAGAAATAGAATATTCCTGTAAGGGCTGAATGCAAGAGAATGGGCAGAATTTAATAATAGGGGATGCATCAACCAAATCCAGCCAGGATCCCATGGGAATGGGTCAAACTAAAAATCTGTGTGTGGGGGATATTTGGGAATGATGGAGGAAGTGTTAGAACCAGTATGGGCTGAGTAGTTCCTGATTTTGCCATTTCTGTGCTTTTTCTTTCCTCTGGAAAATTGCTGTATTGATGGCTGCTCTCTTGATTCAAAAGGGTTATTTCAGGTGGGTAAATTCATTATTGGCCTCTGCTGGAGCAGTTTGGGGGTTCTTAAGGAAAAAAAAAATTCTTTCTTTGCATAGAGGGGCAGAGCTTCAACAGATTGTTTTTTGGCCTTGATCTTGCCAGCCACTTGGAATTTTCAGCCATGAAAATGTCTCATGGGACAAGAAATAAGAAATATGAAATCCATTTTCTATTAAGGGTCAACTGAGGGCATCACACATCACCCAAAGCCTTCAGCAGAGACTTTATAAAAACTCCAGCTTAGCCAGTCTCTGTGATACTGATTTGGGAGTTTTTTAGAGGGTTTTTTTTTCCAGGAAAACCTAAAGAAGAGGAAGGAATTAGGCAATGGGTTATTCTGGGATGTCCTCGTGCCGGAGATGAGCTCTCCTCCCGCACACATCCTCGTGCCACATCAGCAGCTGTCTGCAAGCCAAGGACATGGGGAGATGTCTATGCTGGAAAAACAGCTCCTTCTGTATTCATTGGACTTCCTACCAGCTGGAAAATCCCAAAGATCTGCACCTCCAGGGGCTGCTGCAGCTGGGGGGAAAAGTCTTCCTGTGAATTAAATCTGTGTGATGCCAAAAATGCCTTGCCTGTGATGAGGGAGGTGTGGAGAGGTTCCTACCCCCATAATTATTTCTCCAGACATGTGGCAAGGTCAGTTCATAGCTGTCCCATCTAGAAACCAGCAGGGATCAGGCAGAGGTGGGGAATATGCAGCTATTTATCAGAAAATGCTGCTTTTTGGGGTTGGAGTAAAAGTCACCTTGATCTTCTCTGAGCCACAAGCAGGTGAAGGTCAGGTTGTAAAAATGAAGTCCATGTTCTCCTGACTTGATAACCTCAGTTGAAATCCTCCTGAAGTGAGGATTGCAGCAGGAAAACCCTGCTCAGTAATGGAGCAGGATGAGTCCAAACCCTGCAGGAGCCAGGGATCCCTGCCAGGGAATCCAGGGAAGAGCTGCAGGTGGATGGAGATGCTGTCAGGTTTGCTGTGCCTGCTGTTTTGGGGGATCCCCGTGCTGGCAGCTGAGGGGTTTGGGATTTTTTTGAGACAAACACATGGCAATGGGATTCCCATGGTTTGGTTTGGGTGGCTTTGGACAAACCTTGCCCTGCCAAGGGCAGGCTCTGCAGAGGCACTGCCATCACTACACGAGGGCCAGAAAAATCTCAGTAGCAGGGAAAAGCAATAAAAATGAGTGTTCCTCTGGGAATAGCTGAGGCAGACATGAACATCCTTCCCAGTTAACCAATGTCCTGGCTGGGTGTGTGCCTGACAGGTTTACTCTGCTCTTAGAATCATCTGTGTGAGGCTCAGGGCAAGATCTGGGTGTAGGAGCATCTGATTCTCCTGGGATGCAGCAAAATGTCATCAGCTTCATGTCTTGTGGGGTCTGTTTTCCCTTAACTCAGAGGCTTATGGACACAGCCCTTGGATTTTCTCCTCCTCTGGGAATTTTAAGTCTTCCCTGAATGTCCAGGTTGGTTTTTTTTAGCTCAGCCTGCCCTTGCAGACACTGCTGGGGTCTGGCAGTGGTGCTGGGTGCCAGCTGCCCCCATCCTGCAGCCAGCAGTGGGTGATTCCCATTCCCTGTCCCTGCTTCAGGGCTCTGGGATCACCCTCAGCCCAAGGGCATCTCAGAGCTGGGATGTGGAGAGGGATCCTGCCCTGGGATCTTCCAAGGCACCACTGAGGGCTTGAGGGCTGTGCTGGTGGAATCACTGGCAGTTTCCTTTGGCAGGAAGCTGCCAATCCCATCATTTTTCCCGTGGTTTTGTTCCCATCCATAAATGCCCAGATAGCAGGATTGACTCAGCACATCCCTGACAGAGCCAAGGAAGCTCTTAGGGCTGCAGGGAGAGGGAAGGATGCCCAGCACAGGGCACACAGGGTTTGGGATTCTGGAATTTTACCCAAAAGCCAAATGAATTTCCACAGGACAAACTGAAATCCAACCCAGCTGCTTTGTGTGTGCTTTATTATGTTCTCCAAATCCCTCCCTTCAATTCCTTCTGTGAAGGCTCCAAACTTCTACAACGGAGGTAACAGAGATTTTTTTTTGAGCCCCTCACCCCTCCATGCCTTTCCAAACTCCCTGTAGTGACTTCAGATATGAAAACCACAAGCACTGAACCTCCTCCAGCTGCTTCTGCATGAAGGAGAGATCAGAGATCCTTCTCATGTGAGACAGAAAATGGGGTTGTGCCATTGCTGCTGAGGTATTCGAGGAAAAAGAACCCTATTTAACAGTCCTGGCAAGAGCAGCTCGCCCTGCTCTGGGCTGCTGGAATGAGCTGGACAGAGCCAGGGGGAAATTCTTTGCATTCTTGAGATTGGGAGGTGGAATTAAGGTAAAATGCTCCTGGATGAGGGCCAGCCTATCTGGAGTAGCAAGATTTTAAATATCACACTGGACTTGAATTTGGGAATACTTTTGGAGTGGAGCTGATAGCAGGAGAAGCATTGGATTGGGAGTCTAGGGAGGGAAAAAAAGCCTCATTTTGGCCTGTGAATGTGCCAGACTCCAGCTAGCAGAGGTCAGGGCAGCAGTGCTGGGGCCTTTGCTGGCTCCCACGCTGGCCCAGCAGCTGGGGTGATGTGGCAGCAGAGATGCTGCTCCCTAGGAGGCCCTGGGGTGGTGCCAGGCAGCAAAATCTGTCCCTGTGCTGGGGCTGGGTCAGGCTGAGCTGCCCGAGGCTGTGCAGGGTGTGCCTGGCTCCAGGCAGGGATGTCCAGCTGGGCCCTGCCATCTGGGGAAACTCTGGTTGGTGCTGTGGCTCACATCTGGAAATGAGATGGAGAAAAAAGTGGAATTGAAGCTTCTTAATAGCACCAGAACTCAGGGATGCTCCACTCTCCTCCCACCAGCAATCCCAGACACAGCTGGAGCTGGGAGCATGGCAACAATCACAAACCATGACAGTGATGAGGAAAACCAGGGAAAAATAGGGAAAAACAGCCACCAGCAGCCACTCCTGCTCCTCTCAGAGCCCAGCAAACCCCAGACTGTGACTCTGCAGCACCATCCAGCTCCCCCTCAGCTGCACCTTTGGCCCTGGGCTCATCCTTTATCCCAGTGAGGGGAATCCCTCCCAATTCCTGAACAAAACAGGGCCAGGCCAGTGCAGATGTCCCAGCTGAGCCACTCACACTGCCCCTTCTCGGGGTGTTCATGTGCACCCAGCCTCACTCAGTGCAATGTTTGTGCAGTATTTGCTGGGTTAGTTGATCTGTGGCTGCAGGCTGAGCATTGATTAGAGCAGAGCCCAGCGTGGGGCACCCTCTGCATCCTGGATTTCCATCTGCTCCATCCAGCAGCGCTGTTTTCCCCCTGTTCCCTTGGAGAGCAGCGTTTCCCCCGCCCCGGAGGCACCGTTTGATTGGAAGGCTTTAAAAGGGACAATCTGTGTGAGTCACAGTTGAAGCCATAAAAGAAAAACCAATAAAACCATCTGAAAAGTGCTGTTTAATGGATCGAGGCAAACTTACTGGAAACAGGAGACAGATTGTTTCATCTTGAAATCGTTGCTTCAAATCCGTCTGCATTTGGGAGCAAAGGACATTTATTCCTCATCAATAGCTGTCAGGGAAAAGAGATTTGAAAGGGATTTTGCCACCTTTGAAAGAAATTGTGGGTTTTTCTGGGCTCCCAGCAGCTCTCTGAGAACATTTAAAAGCCTTTCAAGTGCTGGGTATTCTGGAAATTCAGTCCTTCCAGGGCAAAGCTTTCCAGAAAATGAAAATAATTGTCCTTGACATGGACACAGGTATCTGCTTACACGGCAAATATTGATTTTCTTGGCAAATAAAACACACCTGAGCTGAGCCACATTTACCTCTGGAGAGAAATGCTTCTCCACTCTCACTGTGGCTTTTCCCAGACTGAATTTTGGGATGTTGAATCCCTTTGGCTGATTTTTCCCCCACCACTTGGCAGGAAACACAAACTTGGGGAACGTCCTGCGGGATTGTTCCCTTTGCTGTGACCCTGCAGCAGCACTGACATCTCTGCAGGCAGTTTGTCTGCATCTGGCCTTCTGTTTGTGAAGAACAAAAGTGTTTTCAGTTGGATTCAGCTTTTGCATTTCGCTGTGCTAACCTTAGCAAGTCCAGCTCGACGTGGTTTCCTGCTCTTGAGGAACTAAACCTGGCTTTTCCCAGAGCACTGGGAATGGAGGGGTCAGGGTGGCCTCAGGCCAGGCTTTTTAGGAGGTGAGTTAATCTAGAGATGTGAATTTCTTTATAAAGCTGCACCTCCAGGGGCAGAGTCACCCTCACTCCTTTCCTGGCCGCTTCACCCAGCTGTGGGTCAGAGAGTTGGGATTTGTGCCAGCAGCTGGTGCAGGCTCCGGCTCGTGCTCCAGCCTGACGCTGTTCCAGATGTTTTCCCGGTTGCACACGTGGTGGGCACATGGCTGGCGCTTCCCGTCTGCTGCGGAGCAGGTGTGCGGCCCCGGGGGACACCTGAGCGCTGAGCCGGGCTGTCAGCACCGCCAGCCCCTCAAAGCCTCCGGAGCTCCTCTCGATTTACGGCACAGCTGGAGCGCCGCACCCAGTCCAGCTGGGCTCTGTGCTTGGGTGCTTTCACCGCTGAAAGCCAAACCCGGGGCAGAATTCGGACAGAGTTCTGTCTGTAAAATATTCAAGAATAATTTGAGGTCAGCAAAGGGGGCTGGGCGGCAACATCTGCCTGGCACATCTGGCCAGACGCTGGCGCACGTGCGGTCCCCGCTCCAGACGCTCGCGCGGCGCCGCCGCCCAGCTGTGCGCGCCAGCTGTGCGGGAGGGGCGGGGACGCCGCCGTTACCGCGCCCCCCTCGCGCTGTCAATCATCTGCGACGACCCAATGACGGCTCGCGACACATCGAGGCCCGCGACCAATCAGGGCGTGGTTGTGATTTCCATGGCAGCCGCAGCCGCGCGGCTGAGGGGAGGTGGCGGCGGCGCGGCCGCTCCCGGTGCCGCTTCCATCGCCCGTCCCGTTCGCGGTGCCGCTGCCGCTCCTCATCCCGCTCCTGCCCACTGCGATGGTGCCCGGGCGGAGCCGCGGCGGCGGAGGGGCGGCAGTGCCGCTGCTGCGCGGCTCCGGCCGGGCAGGGCGGCAGCAGCAGCAGCAGCAGCAGCACCAGCAGCAGCAGCAGTGCAGGTGAGGGGCCGCGCCCGCCGCGCACCTGAGGCGGGCCTGGCGCGGATCCGCGGCCGCCGCTCTCGCTGCCCCGCGCGGGGCCCGGCCGTGCTCGGGGTGGGGGGGCCGCGGCCTGGGGCGGCGGCGGGAGCGGCTCTGACCGTGCCGTGCTGTGCTGTGCCGAGCCGGGCCAGGCCGTGCCGGGCGGTCCCGCAGTGCAGCCGGGGATGCCGAGCCCAGCCCGGGCATTCCCAAAGTTTCTCTGCGGCCGGAGCGCTCCGGTGCCTTTGTTCGGTGTCGGTAGGTTCGTACCTGCATCTATGGAACGGCTCGGCTGGGAAGTGATCCTAACATCTCCTTCCACACCTTCCCTAAACCAGGCTGTTCCAAGCCCCATCAATTTTCTAGTTTCCCAATTTGACAGTTTTACAGTTTACAGCAGTAGGTTGGATGTGTCGTTAGCTGAAGCGGGTTCGCCGCCGCCGTTGTTTTTGTGGATGTGCCGTGCGGGTGTTCGTGGCTCTGGATGGTTTTGATGTGTTTAAGGGGTTCGATTCTCCGCCGGAGCTCAGTGTATAACAGTGCTGAAATCACTCTGAGGAGTCACAGAATTGCACACTGCTCTCAGTGTGACATTTTTCATCTCTTTTCCCCTTTTTTCTTCTCTTATGTACAACTTTAGAGAGCTTGAAGCCTCTGTGTGTCACCAGTAAAATTCCTTTTGTTGAATTGTTCTTCAGCAGGAGCTGCAGAACTTGACAAATACTGTTTGTTCTTGCATAACCAGGAGCGTGTTGGTAACACTTTTTTGACCATTCTCTATGCAGATCCTGATAATTTGCTGTATATATTATAGATGTAAGTAAAGCAGAATGGATAAAGATATGTCCTTTCATTTGTAGCAGAACTTTTTAATTACATGGTTTTTAAAGTCATCTTAGAGGCCTTAAGTGTTGAAAAACCCAAAAGTGTTGGGTTTTGAGTGCTTGGGTAACAAAATGGAAATGCAGAAGTATGAGTATCTATTTTTTTTTTACTCTTTATAGCATGGTTATAATAGAAATCATGAAATGATTGCAGAGTTGTGTGTTATATTCCCTGATATGGAAACTTCAGATTCAGCAGTCTGTGCCAATGGAAGTTAAATTGGTGTTTTAAATTTTTCAAGGCTTTAGATTTTAAAAAAACAGCCAAAAAAAAGTAGGTTCAAGGAATACAGATGTGTGACCAACATTTCTATGGTTCTTGCAGTGTGAACTGTAGGGGAGAGTTCTTCTCACATCTGCAGTCCCTGATATTAATCTTGTCCAACTTTGTTCTGTCATTCTAGGAGTTGGCTGTCTTTCATTCCAGATGTTTTCATGCCAGGTGATTTACTCCTTATTTGTTTGTGGACTCCTTGTTTCTTTGTGGAGGTGAATAAAAATTACTCCTTCTATTTTATCATCCTTTTTTTGTTTTTACTCTTGGATTAATGGGAGGAGAAATCTGGGGCAAAGAGCTGCAGGGCTTGAAGGCCATGAGGGCTTTAATAGCTAAAGATGGACTTGCAACTCAAGACTTCTTGATTTTTATTTTTAGCTGTGAGTTTTTTGCTTGGGATTTGCTTCCTTGTGCAGATTCTGCCTTGTGAATTGTGGTACCACAGATCCAGTTTGGGGGGAATCATTCAGGTGGTTGTGCAGAGGGCTAAAAATGCTTCCTGAATTCTCAGATTCTGCTGGGAGCAGTGTGCTAAATGAGGCTGTGGTGGTTTGGCTGGCTCTGGCAGTGGTGCTGTGTGGATATTTCAGTGCTGTTCCCTGGTGTTCTGCTCTGCCATTATCATGTGCAATCATCTGTGCTGAGCACACACAACCAACCACAGTCAAACAGCTCCTTGAAGGAAAACTTTGATGGGATTCCTCCCTTGAACTCTCATTTAGGGATGCTGAAAGAGCTTAGGATAGAAGTTCCTCTGAGAAATGCCTCTTCAGTTTCTAAGTGTGTATTGTTTTGAGGGTGATTCTTGGGTGTTCCCAGTATCTGCTGCCTTTCCAGTATTTATTTTAAGAGAGAAAAAGCAAAAGGTGCAGGAAGAGGCAGGGAAGAAACTGATAGAGTTGACATTAACTTTTTATATTTCTAACAGCATTTTCATTTCTCCTTCTCCAGGAGAGTGACAATGGATAACAGCAATTTGGGATGTTTTTCCATTCCATTTAGCCACTGTGAAAGGAATTTGCTTTGTAGTTTTGGGTGCAGCAGGCAGGCTGTGCATCAGAATCTTCTGTTTCTGCTCCATAAAGCCTTGGGAAGGGAGGGGGTGTTTTCATAGTCCCAAAGAATCAGGAATTGAGCAGATCTGAAGAGGAAAAGGAATCATAGGAACCTGGTAGGAGAACATGAGAGGAGAGACAACTTTCCCATGGTATGGAGTCTTCCCCTGCTTCTCTCTTGCTCCTACTCTTTGGCACAAAAAACTCCTTTTTTTCTTTCCTTTTTGTTTTTAGGAGCCTCATGCCCTGTTGACACAGAGCTGAGTGTGACCTTTCCTCCCAGCAAAGTTCTCCAGAAGAGTTGAGCTCAAACTCTGGCCCTTTACATTTTTCTGAGCTTTAGATTTAAACCAACCCATCAGAAAAGCCTAAGTTCAAGGGAATGCGAATGTGTGAAAACATTTCTGTAGTTCCTGCAGTGGGAACTGTAAGGGGAAGTTGTTCACTGCACTTGGAACAAATTAGGAACAAAATCAGGAACAAAACAAATACCATAAAATCTAAGCTGTGCTCTTCCTAGGAGGAGATCTGATCAGAATCTGAGCCAAGAGTTCAGGCTATGGAAGCAGAGGACAAATTAATCACTGAAAAATGCTTTCTGTATATTTGGGGTTGTGTTTTATTTTGGGATGGATGATGCCACTGTCACTACCCTCTCAATTTAGCCCTGGGAAAGCTCTGGTAGAACAGGAGGAGGGAGGTGCTCCCTTTCCAGCCTTTCCAGGGTGAAAGGCTGAGCTCTGGAGCTCCAGAGGATTCCTTGTTGCTGCCTGGGAATGCAACATCTCTTTATTCCTTTGGCAGGGAATGTCTGAAACACCAACAAACCCCAAACTGTTCGAGCATAAAATACAAAGGGATGACTTGCCTCTTGACTAAGCTAAAAATTGTCAACATTTTTTGGATGAACTTGAGGGAAAAGGTCTTGACCTGCAGCGTGGAGGGGGAGGGCAGGAAAATGAAGTGTGTGCAGGGGAAGGGAACAAAGCAGTGAGTGAGTTTTGCTGTGCTCACATCATCTGGGCTGACTCATAGGCCTGGCTTTTCTGGGCAGAAATTTCACTTACAGACAATTCTGCTTGGCTGCACTGTCTCGTGATGAAACTTGTAGATCCTAATTTTTTTAGTTCCACAGAAGTTTTTCAGGGAATTCTTTTTATCCTAGCACTTGAAACTTACTGCCAAAGGTTTCTCTACCACTGTAGTCTTCTACAACTTCCTCAGCTCATGGTTGTGTTTGTTTGGGTGATTGGGGGGTTTGTTTTGGGATATTTTGAATTAAAACTGTCTGTGCTTGTGAGTGGCACTTTGCTCTTCTCAGGTAAAAACCCCATAACATTTCAAAGCTCTGAGGACTTGCTGATTGCCCTGCTGTGATTTTGAAATGCTGTCAGTTTAATTCCTGTTCACAGCAGAGCAATAATAACTTAACTTTTATAATCCTGCAGGCTGACAGATGTGCTCCAGAGCACTTACTCATGGGGAGGAGGGGAAGGTGGGGTCTGTTTGCAGAAGGGCAGCAACTTCCATATGTCATCCTTATCCCAAAGAGCTTTCCTTGGAACTTCAGGCACAGAAGGGAGTTTGCTGGCTTGGAGAAGAAATTAATTTTGTGAGAGGAGCTGGTTCAGATTGCTCCTCTCTGGCTTTCCTGACACACAAAGCCCTGGTCTTTATGGCAGTGCATGTTGCAGGTAAAAAACCAGAATAGAAGCTTGTAGGACAGTTAAATCCTCATTCTTTATGTTCCTGCAGCTTTTGGCAACTTTGAACTTCCCAAAACAAGTCACTGCATCAAGTGACAGTATGTGGGGGTGATTGATGTGGGGTTTTTGTCACGTGGGTGGAGTTTTGGGGGTATAGGTGAGTCAATACTCACAGAAATTTAGGGAAGCTCCTCACAGTCTGCAGCATTAATTGGAATTCACAGCTGGAATTGTGCCCAGAGGGAGTCATCACTTGCTTCACCCAACCTGTGAATTGAAGATTTCAACCTTCAATCACCACCTTTCCTCCAGCACTCAGAGTTCTTCAGCTTTGTTGTTAAAGCTGGCTTTATTTTGGTTGAAGTGATATTCTAATATAAATCTTAAATTTGATCTTGATATGCTTTTCTCCAGTGGTCACCTACCTAACTTTTGCCTTTGGGGAATCTTCAAGGAGTAGGTTTTAGTTTGGAAGATGAAGGTTTTTGTGGAGGATTTTTTTTCCCTTCCTGAGGAAATTAGTTTTGTGGAATTTACTCAAACTGAGTAATGATGGGGATTGTAGGAAGTGTAAATATTTGTAGGGCTTGTGTGCTCTGTGCTGAAATGCTGTTTCACTTGTGTTAACTCTTCTCTCCAGTGCTGTATCTAAACAATTTTAAAAGATTCTGTATTATCTGTTAGTTTTAAGCAGAACAATTTCCCCTTCCCTAATTTCAAGTTAGGTCTGCATGCTGAATCTTTCAGAAGAGAAACCTTGATTTTTGATGCTTGAGAAACATGAACCTCAAGATTTATTTTCCTTTCTTTTTGAGCACTGTTCAGATGACCTTCACTTAAATTTCTGGGAATTTGAGGTGGTTTTTTTTAAATGTTCAGATATTTAAAGTCCAGTTAAAGCAAGTAAAGGTACATGAGTAGAAAGAAATTTGCCACAGAGGATGAATTGTTCCTGTGAGTGGTGTTCTGGCAAGAGAGTGTTGGCCACTTCACAGGAAAAGGGAATTAATCTTTGAGTTATATTTGAGTTTAATTTTGGTAACAGAGACTAAAAGCTGAACTTTGACTGGAGTATTGTGACAGCTGTTGATTGGAATAAGCTTTGTTAATGTGAAGGGCAAAACCTTCTCTTGGATGCCCTGCCAGAGAAAAGCCCTGCTGTGACAGATTCCTGCAGCAGGAATTCCCTTCTCCCACTGCTGGGTGGGAATTCTGTCCTCTGCATAAAACAGGCACAGGGCTGCAGAGCCTCCCTCAAATCAGCAATTTCTGAGTTCACTGGAGTTTAGGAGGAGAAGGTTAAGTGGATAATGCTTTGGAGAGGAACAGGGAGCAGGCAGAGGGATCTTGTCCTCTCAGGGATGTGTCCTGCAGTGCTGACAGAGATGGAAAAGCCTGCAGGGAGCCAGTCATTGGGAATGCTGGCGGCACCTCTGTGCTTGGAGCTCCTCCCAATTAAAAGCATCTGTGATTCCAAGTGCTCAGTGAGCTATTTCAGCCCTGAACAGGCAGCTCTTCCTTCAAAATTCCAACAGAGTATTCATTTCATTGGAATTTTGGGAAGAAGAGTCAGTTTTGAGCCCACCTGATCTACAAACCCAGAGCAGGTGAACTATAGAACACAGGTAAATGTTTGTTTCTGCATTAACTGTTAGAAATGGGAAAAATAAAGATACAGGTGGAGTCATCCAGCAGCAGAATAAAGATTTATCTAAACCAGTATTTGATATAATCCTCTGATATTCTCTATAGAACATGACATGTCCTTGTTCCTCCATGGAAATGGAATTCAACAGGCGGATTTTGAAACTATTTTCTGTCTAAAAGTTTAGTTCAAACTCTTATGCATGTCTAGGAATCATCTAATTTTTATTTAAATTTTCATCTGTAGCAATGAAAATTACTTTTGAACAATGCAATTTTATGAGGTTGAACTGAAAAAGGAATGGGGAAGGGAAGGAAGGAATGGGGAAGGGAAGGAAGGAAAGGAATGGGGAAAGGAAGGAAGGAATGGGGAAAGGAAGGAAGGAAAGGAATGGGGAAAGGAAGAAATAATGGGGAAAGAAAGAATGCTTTTTTTTTTGGGGTTTCAGACTTAATCTTAAGTCTCATCTCTTGCGAAAGTGTTGATTTATTGTAAAAAAATTCTAATTTTATTTAAATTTTTTCTCTCCTCTTGCCAGACCTTAATTAATTTGGGATTAGGATTCCCATGGCATGTGAGCTAGAGGATCATTTGGAGTAGGAGGTGTCTCTGTGCTGCCCAAGATGGTGGGGAAGCTGAAGCAGAACCTGCTGCTGGCGTGCCTGGCCATCAGCTCGGTGACCGTGTTCTACCTGGGCCAGCACGCCATGGAGTGCCACCACCGCATGGAGGAGCGCAGCCAGCCCCCACGGGGGGACAGTGGCAGGGCCACCACGCTGGGGACAGCCCCCAGTGGCAACAGGAGCCTGCCCTACAGCAAGGACATGCCCCTGATCTTCATCGGCGGCGTGCCCCGCAGCGGCACCACGCTGATGCGCGCCATGCTGGACGCGCACCCCGACATCCGCTGCGGCGAGGAGACCAGGGTGATCCCCAGGATCCTGGCTGTCAAACAGATGTGGGCCAGGTCCAGCAAGGAGAAAATCCGCCTGGACGAGGCTGGGGTCACGGATGAGGTGCTGGATTCGGCCATGCAGGCCTTTCTCTTGGAGATCATCGTCAAGCACGGCGAGCCCGCTCCCTATTTGTGCAACAAGGATCCCTTCGCTTTGAAATCCTTAACTTATCTCGCCAGGATTTTCCCCAATGCCAAATTCCTGCTGATGGTGCGGGATGGCCGTGCCTCCGTGCATTCCATGATCTCCAGGAAAGTCACAATTGCTGGCTTCGACCTGAACAGCTACAGGGACTGCCTGACCAAGTGGAACCGGGCCATAGAAACCATGTACAACCAGTGCATGGAGGTGGGGTTCCAGAGGTGCATGCTGGTGCACTATGAACAGCTGGTGCTGCACCCTGAGAGGTGGATGAGGACTCTGCTCAAGTTCCTGCACATCCCATGGAACCAGGCAGTGCTGCACCACGAGGAGATGATTGGAAAAGCAGGGGGGGTTTCTCTTTCCAAGTGAGTATGAGCCTTCATCCTTCACGTTGTGCTGTTCTAAAATAGTACATTTTGTATTGTCCTGGTTTGAAGGACAGGTGTCTGCCAATAAATTCTCTTTGGAATGGAGAATGTAAACCCCCTCCCTCCAAATTATTATAATTTTGAAATTAAGGGGTTCTCAGGCAAAGATATGGGAATTAGGAATAACAGTTCTTTACTAGGAAAA
>JAOTQP010000828.1:6133677-6163698 GCA_026413545.1 Cichladusa arquata
GGGCTGTGGAAAGATAAAGATGATTGCCCCAGCTGGTTTAAAGCTGGCCCATTAGCAGATAATATGTGCCAGGAGATAAGGGTCACTGCCCCACCCGGCTCCAACAGAAGGGGACAGAATACACATTTCTGGCCACATCAACCCAACACATGTATCTAAAAATCACATCACACGTGTGTATCTCACATCACATCTCCCTTGGGCAGCTGATTGATGATGCATCTTGAAAATAAGTCATTGCTAATTAATGATTTGCAATCTCAGATTGGTTATGTGTGTAATGTCAACAACAAGTTTAACTTGAATTTGAATATCTGATACCAGTTTTGCTTTTCTCTGTGCCTCAAAATAAGCCTGAGCTGTTTTATCTAGACTGGTGTTAGCCATCCCAGCCAGATCACCCGTTTGATTTCAGCACCAATATTGGTGTCACTGCAAGAGTGGCCTTGGAGTTGAGTTTGCCAAGAACATCCTCTTCCAGGAAACTGGAGAAACTGCTCCAAGAGAATAGAAAGCAGAGTTGGCAGCTTTTCTCCTGGCATGTGCTCCCAAAAGGACAAGCATTTTGATGAAAATTAACCTTGTTGTAAGCAAATCTTTCACTGTTCTGTTGGGCCATCTGTGCACCTGATTCAGCTGCTTTTAGGATCCAAAATTCAGCTCTGCTTAGAAAAACTAGATGGGTGTTGTTAAAAGAAAATCTGATTTATTCTCTGGTTAAACTACCCAGGTTTCTTTGCCACTGTTCACAGCTGGACACATTCTGTGAAATCAATCTATTCTGTGAAATACAGAAGCTGTTTCATCTTTGTACTGAGAGAGAAAAATGGCAATTTTTTTGACAGTCCTCCTGTTTTTGAATCCACCAGAATAATTTTTATAATACTGAATAAGAAGCCCTATTCCAGCAGCAAGGCTTGCCCAGTTAAATTACTCAGCTCCTGGATTTGGAGTATTCAACACTGGCCAAGTGCTTCTGAGTGAGAGGCACCTTGCACAGCTTGTTACAGAGTAATTCTATTTATTTAAACTCCAGTTCTGAGAAATCAAAATGGATATATTTCCTTTATTTAATGCCTAGGAACGCAGCTGTGGATTTTCTAATATATTGTAAGGGCATTTGATTTAAAGCAAATATAAAATGATTATCAGTGATTACAAAGAGAACTGAAGACTCAGGTAACAATGAGATGTTGGCACTGTGGAGGTTTCACATCTCCATTCCCACTGAAGAAACAGCTCCACTGTGTTCCCAGGGTTATCAGGAAGGGATCTCATCCCTGCTTTTGGCATTGAAAATGTGGAAATGTTAACCTGAAGCAGAGCACTGTGATACCTCCCTGCAAGCTGATCCATGTGGGAAATTTTTTTTCCCTAATTCCTGGGGTTTGTTGCTGCTTCAGCAGCACCTGAGTGGGGGTAACTTATTTTTGCTGAGATAAATGGCTGGCTGCCAAGCTTTAAGTGTCTTGTGAAAAATCACTGTGTATAATCCCATTTCTAGTAAAATGTTACTGCCTCACAGCTCCCAGATTGGTGTTTTTAAAAATTAATGGGCCTTTATACTGGAAAACTCAATAACCTTGCTGAATTCTTGCTGATATTTCTTACTGAATCTGGTGGAATGGGGTGTGAGGAGTTGAGAATATTTGTTTCTAAAAATTAAGGAAATGGATTGTTCAAAGTCAAATGTGGCCTCATGTTTTGTTTTGTTTGTTTTTTTTTTTTTTGTAAAACCTTCACATTTAAGACAAACTGGTGTGCTCATGTACTTGTGGCTCTCAATTCTGCTCCCAGAGTTCTTTAAACTTTTATTATCTCTCAGGAGAGGATCTGGGGAAGCAATTTCTGATTTCAGGAGGCTCTGGCAATGGTGGAAAAAGACTGAGAAATGGCTGTTATGTCTGGGGTGGGTTTATCTAATCAAATCCCCTTGCAGGAGGTGGTGAAATTTGGTTTTCAGTTGCAGGATTTGATAATGATTTCAGTGACTCAGGCTTTCAAGGGCTGCAGAAAACCCAGTGAATATCAAAACCTTAAAAATGCCTCTGTTGTATGTTTCTGGGATTCCAGTTGAAATTGTGCAGGGAGAGCTTGAGATTTCCCAGTTTGATGCTCTTGTTCCAGTTCAAACCTGCTGGGTTTGGCATTCCCAGCTGTGATATTGTAAAAACTTCTGGAAACAAGCAGAGCCCCCTGCTTTAAAATCATCTTCAAACCTCCAGATCCTGCAGACAGGCTCAGCCTTCACATTCCTGCTGCTGCCTCAGGTCCAGCCTAAGATGCCTGGAGGTGTTTTAATTGTTGGAGATATTTTTTGAAAATAAATCTGACAAGTTTTTTGTCATCTTGAGATATTTAAAAACATTTTGAGAAAGAGATGACAGCATCACTAAAAGATCTTTATAACACTGCTATTACCTGCTAATAAATGTTTAGAATTTATTTCTCACCCCTTATTTGGATTTTTGTGCAGGAGCACTGCAAGGCTGGGGGGATGTGCAGTGCAGGATTTGTAGGAGTGTGAATTTTCTGTGGTTTGAAGTCCCTCCCAGTGTGGCTGTGGAAGGAATGCACAGTGGACTCCATCTCTAACCAGGACTGTTAATTGAGCTCTGGCATTTGCCTCAGTGCAGGCAGCTGTGCTGACCACTGATGTAAAGAAATGTCAAGCCCTCTAGAGCAATTTTTATTAGGTTTATTATAGAAATAGCTGTCCAGGCAGAATTACTTCAGAATTTACTATATTTAGTACGTAGCTCTCATTTGATTCTGGTACAGATGCAGAATTATTTGGGGTTAGTCCTGTGTGCTTCCAGCTGCTCCCAAAGCTGAGACTCTTCCTAGAGCTGGAATCACTGCCATATAATCAATTGCCCCATTTTTTTTCTCTTTGGATTTTTATGTTTTTCTTTCCTTCTGTCCTCAATCTGTCTTCCCTCACAGTCCTCAGAAGTTCTTTATCTGAGGAATCTTTCCCACAAATTGTTTTATTTTCCTTCCCACCTTAACTGAAAGGACAGAGAAGGATTTAACCAGATCTAATGTGGAGCAGTGGATTTTTTTATCAGTGCTTGGGAGCAGCTAAATGTAGTCCCTGCTATCAATCACCAGGAAATGTTTCATGCTGAAGGTATTGCTTGCAAAGACTAAAATAACAGAGGGACAAAACACACATTTCAAATTTGACATCAGGATGAGGAATCCATATGTGACAAATTTAGCCTTGAGTTGATCTGTACACTCATTTTTGGGGGTCCAGCCAGCTCTTAGCCAGGCTCATGGCCTGCATCTCCCAAGATTATCCTGATTTTAAATGCTCAAATCAATCTGCAGTTTTGGTGAAGAGGTTTTAGGTTTGGCTGCCTCTGTCTGAGCACCATAAATCTTACTTTTTTTCAAACACCTGGTGATAATTTTTTCCTGAGTGTCCCAATCCACCTCCTGTTGTGGTGCTTTGGCCTCTGCCTTGCTGCTTTGAACTTCTGAATCTCAATTTTTAGCAGCTCTTTTCTTGCTAATTTAATGTGGAGTCAGATGCTCATCATCTAATTAAAAAGATCACAAAAAAACCAGTGCCTAAACTTTTTAATTTTCCATCCAAACTTGTGAGCTCAGTCCAACAACCCTCAAAAGGTTGAATTTAGTCACAACTCCCTGGTCCCAAAATTCCCTTCTGAGGTCCTTTTGGTTTGAGTCTCTGGTAATGATTGAAGAGGATAAAGCTGAAAATTCTGGAGTTGTTTTGGAGGTTTTTTTGTTTGTCAGATCATTTTCAGCTTCCATAAAACACCAGTCTGAAGGCCCTGCTTGCCAAGCAACTTCCCTATGACCATTTCCCTGTCTGATTTGTTCTTTGTTGATTGTATTTAAATTATTTCACCTTTACTGCCCTTCCAGCATTGGATGACTGATTTCCTTCCTCTGGCCTGGGAGGATTTTAGCTCTGATGAGGAGTAAAAAAGAGGAACAAGGTGAATTCTGGTGGCTGGTGTGTGCTCAGCATCAGGTGTGAGGCAGAAATATTCATTTTATATATCCAATAATATCTTTCTAAGGTCAGAATTTTTATAAAAAAATTATTTAGAGTAAAAACTCAGAGAGCTTTCAATTCCTTAGCCTGAGTTCTGTTCCAGAAATAAGCAGAGTAAAGAAGTTGTGTTTCTTACAATCATGAAGACAGAACAAAGAAGTGCCAGATTTCTTCCCTGGAAAAAGCAAACACAACAAAAACATTCCACAAAAGAAAACAACAAAAACATTCCACAAAAGTGCAGAAGTGAAAATTACATGAGGACTACTGCTTAAATGAACAAGAAATGATTTTTTTCAATGATTTTCTAAATATGACACTGATTGTGCACTTGCCTTTAAGATCTGTGTAAAGATCAAACAATCAAAGGAATGGTTATGAAAAATATTTCTGTAGTTTCTAGCTTTAATCTCAGGTCTCTCTTTTATGAAACAACTTTTTTTAAAAAAAAGATGAAGCACAGGATGGTTGTGAGAAGAAATAACACATGGATTAGAATTCAGAATACAGCTTTTAATACATCCTAGACAATTAAACAGCAAATGTGCCAGTGGAAAAACAGATTTATATGTAGCTGTGGGTTTACTTTTCACTTAACAGCTCTTGGGCTTTCTCTGCTACTTTAATGGAATAAAGAAGTTGTTTCAGCACAGTGTGAGAGCCTAAACCAGGCAGCATCTGCAAATATTGTACAAATTATTCTCATTAAAACTTCACTTCCCATCAGCTCTGTAGAAAACAGGAAATTTTGAGAGGAAAAGAAGAAGCTAAAGAACAAGCTAAAGGTCTTAATGCTATTGAAGAATAATTGGTTGGAATGGAAAATAATTTTTTTTTTCTCTTTCCCCAGGGTTGAAAGATCCACTGACCAAGTGATCAAGCCAGTGAACGTGGAAGCCCTGTCCAAGTGGGTTGGGAAGATCCCAGCTGATGTCCTGCAGGACATGCCAGTGATTGCCCCCATGCTGGCCAAACTGGGCTATGACCCCTATGCCAACCCCCCCAACTATGGGAAGCCAGATCAGAAAGTGGTGGAGAACACAAGGAGGGTGAGGCTTTGTGTGTTTGGTTATTGCCTGAAGGGGTTTGAGCTCCAGAGCAGGAGCTTTGTGTTTGGGCTGAGGATTTGCTGGTTCTGGTATTTTTTGCTACTTCACAATGTGTTTTCTTTGGGGGAAAATGACAGAATTCTTTGGGGCCTTGAGCTGTGCTCCTTGGTGTGTGGAGCTGAACCTCTTGAGAGCTGCTCAGAAAGTTGGGGAATTGGTTAACAGTGGAAAAATCTTTCTTGTCTGGATTTCAAACCTGATGGACGAGCTCAGTTTTTATATATGAGGGTTGTGTCACAAAACTGCACCCCAAATACTTGGTAGAGTTTGAGAAATGCCCCATAGAAAACAGCCCACCATGATCAAAATGTCTGATTTTCCAATTCTTTGTAGAACAACCCAAAGATGGAGAAAGGTCTGGTGCTAATTAACCTAAACTTAAGGATTTGAGTCTGAATTTAATGTTGGAATTGGAGTTGGGCTACAGAGTTGTTTATCCCTGGAGGTATCCATTGAAAAACTCATTACCATTGTTGGAAATAGAATTAATAACTCTGCTTCTGTTCTTTTGGCCATGTATAGTTTATTAAAAGAAGGTGACTCTTGCTGCTGCAGCAGCAGAGTAATCAGGGAAAAAAAATTGAATTAAACAATTTAAAAGGATTGTCTTCCACCAGCCTTCTGCTCCTGAAACAGCTGCTTGGAATACTGATGGGATAGATAGGAGTGAAAAAGGATTTGGGGTTTGTGAAGTCTCTAAACACTTCTGTATTATTTCTTTTTAGGAAATTAATCAGTTTATTAAAGGCTGGCAGGTTGATTGTTGTAATTCATAGCTGATAGCTCTGCATGGAAAAAGTAACTCACCCCTTTTTAGTTATAAATTATAAGTTCCCTGTTTTAAAAGGCTCACAAACAAATGAACTTTTCTGCACTCAGTTTAAAAGAAATGTTCAATACTAGAAATTGCAAATGATATTGGTTGTGTCTCACTGAGAAAATTGCCACAAGTTTTTACAACCTGCTGACCTTTCTGAGGCCTCCACCTGTGTGGGGCAAGCTCAGGCCAAGCTGTAAAAATTGTCTGGATTTCTGTCTCTTTTTGAAATGGATTTGATTTCAAAATACAGGAGAGGAATTCAGGTAATAAACAAAGCCAGGAGCATCTCTGTAAAGAAATGAAAACCTGATTTCAAAGGCTGAGGGTTTACTGAGGCTTTTTCCAAGTTTGCTTTGAAGGATAATTTGTTTATTTACTGATGCTAAGAGCAGCTGTTAAAAACTGAAGCTGATCTAAATATTGCAGATATATGGAACACACTCATTGATATTTTGGCTGCTATTTTAATTTAATAGCTTTACTTACAGCCCCAGACAGCATTTTAATTTTGTTGTTTTTTGTAGTACCCATCATATATTTCTCTAGTCACTTGTTCTTTGCCAAAATTCCATTTGCATGTGTGGTTTGTACAGATAAAATGAGGGAAGTGTTCTGAATGAATGCTAAAAGCAAGAGAGTTCATCTTCAAAACTTAGAATATTTCTTTTAAAATAGAGCAACATAAAGATTTCAAACTGTTTCAGACTCTGGTGTGTGTGTTTGGCCCATCAGGGACAGCTCTTGTGGGGTTTCCTTTTTCCTGCAGGAACCTGTGCTGATTTATTCCTTGCTGCTGTATCCTGGAGAAGAAAGCATTTATTGAAATGGACAAAATAAATAAATCTGGGTTTTTCCAGCCTTTTGGAGCTGGCACTTGACAAGTTAACTCTGTTCCTGTGTACTCTGAGCTGGTGAATTTGTAAAGCACTGTAGCACTTCTTTTTGCTCTTGCTTTCTTTCAATTTCTTCACCTGGGATAGCCTTTCACAGAGTTTTGTACTGGATATCTGGAATATGATCAAGTTGGCCAAAGAAAATCTTTCCAAAATTGCTTTTCAGTTCATAGTAAGAATATCTGGATCTTGTTTGTAGCTATTTATTGGATCATTTTGTGTTTGGAAGCAGCTCTCTTATATTTATATTTATATTTGTGGTCTCCAAGACTTTAAAGGGAACACAGAACTTGAATTGTATTCATTGAAAACAAAGTTTAGACTTTTACAGCTGGGTGAAATCTGTCTCTTCTTGGAAAAGACCACAAATTGCACTGAATAGTGAAAATAATGCTCAGCAATTTAAAGCTGCTGCTCATAATCATGAAAGTGAGAACCAGCAATGTAAAAATTCCTAAAGCAAGGGCTGGTACTGGAGGGAAATGGAAAGAGATGGCTGGTGTGGTTCAAAATACCAGTTTTCCTGAGGTTTCTGAACACTCAAGTGCTGTTCTTTATTCCTCTTTTCTCCATTTCTGTCCCCTGCTGGTCACTTCCATATGTACAGCTTAATATATATATTTTTTTTGAGACAAAGTGATGATTTTCTCCAGCTAAAGGACAGTGCTTAAATTAGAAATGCTATCTCCTTGTAGGTAATGCAAAGGAAGCAATGCTCTCTGCTAAATTTGGATTTTTCACTTGCCTGTTACCTGTGTAGGACATCAAAATGCTGAGGTTTGGTTTCTGTGTTCTGTGCACAGCACAAAAACAACAAGAAACAACCTGGGTTTGTAGTTTGACATCTCTGCTTTTGTTTGAGGATCTAACAGAGCATGAAGGGAGCTTCATCTCTTGTTGTGTTGAAAATAAAGGAAATTAAACATCTCTGACAGGATCTGCACTGAGCAAGTTCAACAGATTTTTCTGATGTTTTCCCTACCAAAGGCAATAACTTTTGGGTTGTCTGTTTGCTGTTAAGCCTGACAATATTATCTTTTCTGACAGTTTCTCTTGTCTCAGTTAAGGAATGCAGAGCAGAGAGCAAGGTCTGGCCAGGCTTGTGCTGCTCAGCAGATCTCTGCATGTGACCTCTCCAAGGAGGGGGATTTTGCCTTCTCTGCATATGTTGTGGTTTTCTTGTAATTCTGTTGATCTGTTAATTTATCACTGCAAGGGTTCCTTCCTTATAGATACATAATTACTTGTTGTTCCCCCCTAGGGTTTTAACAGTTCTATATCCTGAACAGAAAGGAAATCAACATCCTGAAGTAAAAGAAGTTTTCATCTGCAAGTTATGCAGAAAATGCAAATCATTAAGCTGTGTGTGAGCTGCTATGGGGTGAAATACAAAAGTGCTTCACTCCTCATTAGAACAATGTGTGCTATGTCCTTATCAGAACTGTGAGATTGTGTAAAATGCATTTCTGCAGTTTTCTAGAGCCCAGCTCCCAGCTGCAGAGCTCTGCCTGCTGCCCAGGAGAAGCTGCATTGTTGTGTTATGGTTGGCACAGGGATTTCCTCTCCCATCTGTAATGAATTACATCAGATTTTCTTTGGCACGTCCTTCCCACTAAATAAATTTGTATGCTTGGAGTACACACTGCAGTAAGCTCTTTTAACTTCTTCATGGAGATGTGCTCCCTGTCCTGGAGAGATCCAGAGCTGGAAGTTACAGAATTCCAGGGAAAGAGCTGTGGTTTTCACCAGGACTGTTCAGATACAGTGATTCTCCTACTGAGAGCCCAAAGCTCTTCTCCAGCTCTGGGTTAAATTCAGCTGAGGCAGCATGTAGAGATAAAAACAGAGTTTTCTCACTCCAGTCTCATGCCTGGTTTGAATTGTGAGGAAACATCTGGTCAGAGTCAAAACATCCATGGCAAGCAGGATTTCAGTAGTTTGTCTTTGAGATTTTAAGGGCAGGAGCAATCTCTGATAAAGGTAAAAAGTGTATTTGTGCTAAGGGGTGAGGATAATTGTGCTGGCAGAGGTGTTCGAGTGCCCAGCTGCCCTGCATCTCCATTTTCACTGATTAACCTGATCATAAAGGCATTTGGCTTTGTGGGTGGTTTCTCTGATATTAAAAAAAAAAATTTGGGGGTTATTCCATCTTTCTTGTGACCACAACAGCACAGACTTCCTCAGTGTCCTCTAAATTTGTTTCATATTCCCTTTAGTGGGTGTTTCTTCCAACATGTGGATTCCCAGCTGTATAGTTTCTCTCCAGAGGTGCTGCTATCTCATTTTTACAACAAAAACAAAACCCCAAAGCCCTTAACTCTGCATGAATATGATGAATAATGCATAAAGAGAGTTATTACCAGCCAAAATGCAAACTGCAGTGTGGTTGCAGGCTGCCTTTTGGCAGGCATTGCTGGGCTGTGTAAGATCCTGCTCTCTGTCTTGTCCCTCCTGGGTAAATATTTACATCTTGGCAGGTCCAGCAGAGGTGAAGAATTGTATAAACCTTTAAAGCTGCCTTAAAAGTTCAGGAGAATCTGAAAGATGAGGGCACCTCCATGTGCTGTGGGGTGGTTCTAGAAAAGGGCTCAGCTCTGGTTTTGCCAGTGTTCTTTATTTCCTTTTTTTTTTCTTTTACAATTAAACATCAGCAGCCTTATACTCTGCAACTTGGATGTTTTAAAGTTTACCAAGCACACTTTGTTGAAGGGTGAATTTACACAAAAATCCCATTATTTTTGTGTACTGGAACTGACCAAGTATAATGGGACTCTTTCCAAAGCAGACAGGAAAGGGGGTGAAAAGAAATTCTTTAATCTTCTATAAAAAAGAATTATAGGTTATACTTCTGTTCTGAAGTTCTCCCTGTGTGTTTAAAGGGGTTTTCTCAGGCAACTAGATGTGAAACTTATTTTCTGATCTCTTTTTGGGAATAATATCCATTCAGTTTGCCTATAAGAATGTGTTTTGGTTTTTTAGTAGAACAGCTTGAATACTGCCAACACTGAACAACAAACTGACACAGGCTTCAGATCCCCCTCTTCTGGAATTCCATTTGGAATTATTATTATTGCAAAATCATTCCCTTAGAAATGGTAAACCCCATTTCTTCTCAATTTTACTGAATTCTTGCTTAGACTGGAAATAATTCCAATATCCTGCTTCTGTCTCTCTAATGCCACTGTGAGTGATGTGTTTTACACTTACAAATTGCTCAGAAAAGAATTTGGAATCTGAAGCTTCTTTAATTTCTTTGGCTGCAGATGGAGTCATTGTTTTTCAGAATTTCTGGATTGCTGTTGATCCCTGGGTTTTGATTCAAAAGGGACCATTTATGTTTTTGGAACTCCTTTAAACCAGTTTTTATGCAGTCTCCTCCTGACAAAACCAGCCCTTAGGTAAAGTCAGTTCTGAACCAAAATTTGTTCTTAAACCTAATTTTGGGCCTGCCACTGCTTAGAGTTGCTTTGGTAAATGGTGCTGTGTAAATGCTGGTATTTTCATATGAATATAATGTGAAATACCTTCAGAACTTTTGCTTCCCAGTGACATTATTCTTCTTAATATTGCTGATCTTGGCTATCTGCTGTTAGATATTTATTAGGGGGAAATGCTGTTCCTGCAAAGGTGAAGCTTTTAGAGCAGACACAAATTTAGGTGTGTAATATAAAAATGAAGACTGAGTCATGATTGCAGGAGGAGGATTCTGGAGAGACAGCTTTGGGTTTGATCCTGGTTCTGAATCAGTCATGCAGTGCTGTCACCATCAGGATTATTTGTTTTTAAGAATTCCCAGAAAAGGTGAAGGTTCCTGTCTGTTCCAGCATCAGCTCCACCTAACAAAAAACTCCTGTTTTTTCTTGTGACCCTTGCTGAGGCTATTCTGTAACATTTTTGCTGTGACAATGTTGTTTTGTAACTTCCATTCCTGTTCTCCAGGACACAGCCTGCATTTTAAGAGCTTGGATAAAAGAAAATGAGAAATCCTCTGCTTGATTTATAAATATTTACAGTGAAGCAAGGCTCCAATAGCCACACACTGAATTTCTGCCCAGGGTGACTTTCCTTAATGTTCCCATGGGAATGGCAGTGGCCCCTGGCTGAGAACAGATGAGAGCTGTTCCTCTTTTCTCTAAGCCATGGAATACCAGAGTGCCACGATGTGTGTGGGGAGTGATTCCTGCTCTCAGTGAAGCCTGCTGGTTTGGATGGGAATCCAATCCCAACCCAAAATCTGCTGGGCAGGAAACTCAGAGCTGCAGAATATTGACAAGCTGGGCATGGCTTTGTGTTCTGGTCATCTGCACATAGGGGAGCAGAGAAAATCGAAATAAATATCCCCTGATTTCCTGGAGCTCCTTCCTTTGACACAAACCAGGGAGTGCAGCTCAGAGAGAAGCTTTGGAGGAGCCCCACTTCCATTTCATGGTTTCAGGGAATTTTTGTGAGTGGGTTTGGAGGAGCCCCATTTCCATTTCATGACTATAGAATTTTTCTGAGTGGGTTTGGAGGAGTCCCATTTCCATTTCATGGCTTTATGGAATTTTTGGTTTGGAGAAGCCTCATTTCCATTTCATGGTTTCAGGGAATTTTTCCAAATAGATTTGTGCCCTTTTTAATTTTTTTTTTTTTTTTAATGATTACACAAGACCACAGTCATGACATTGGGATGATCAGTCTTTATACTTCAGAAAGGTAAAGCTCCTTGAGTACACTTCTGTTTTAGAAAAAAAAAAAAAAAAGAAAGAACTGAATACATTTTTTTTGTCCTTTGGGGTGTTTATTCTCAGAAGGAAGGAGCTTTTAAAAATTATCCTCTAGAGAGGAGGCAATATGTTGCCAAAATATTTAATGTTCTAGCATTAATGTTAATGGATGCTAACAACACAAAAAAAAGCCTTTTCCTTTTTTTCTTTTTATTTCCCTTAACAAGCTCTTTAGCATTTCAAACAATAGTGAATGAAGCTTTTGAGTAGTATAATTTTTTGTTTGTTTCTCCAGGTCTATAAAGGTGAATTTCAGCTTCCTGACTTCCTCAAAGAAGTGCCACAGGTATTGAATTAATTTCCTTTTTGTGGGTGTAGCAACAAATGGTATCAAACAACCTTTATAAACACTCATGAGCTTGATTTTCTGATTGGTGAAGATTTGCTGATTATCCATGAGGTGGAATCTTGAGCTCAGCATCCCAAACCTCTCCTGAATCCATGTGTAACTCCAGAGTTGAGTGGTGTTTGTCAGCCTGAGCTGCCTGAATGTTGCTGTGAAATGGAAGGAAGAATTGAGCTTCTTTTCTGGACCAAACTCTAAGTTTGTTACTTGTAGAGGAGCTTTATCTTTTTTTATCTTGGTTTAAAGCAAGTCTAGTTCAGAGAGCAGAGTTCTAAGTACTGAGAGATTTTAAAAGTAAATAGAGGTGTTATCAAAGTGAACAAACCCAGCCATGGTTAGGGGTGGTGTTGATTTAATAGTCAAGTGTCCTATAGAACTTCAGGTTTTGCTGGAAATTCACCATTTGGTGCCCCCCAAATGCTGTTCATTGTCATCAGCTCCTTAGGGGGGACCTGCTGAAAAATGAAAAGAAAAACCCTTATTGTGAAGCTCTCAAACTGTTGGATCTTGTGGATATCACAGAATTATAAAATCCCAGAATGGTTTGGGTTGAAGGGGCCTTAAAAACAATTTTTTTTCCCACCTCTGCCATGGGCAAAGACAACTTCTACTATCCCAGCCCTGTCCAGCCTGGCCTTGGACACTGCCAGGGACGGGACAGGTTAAAAATACCCAGGAATCTACCAAAGAAAAAGCATTTTGACTTCTCCATTTGTTCAAATATAAATGATTTGATTAAAAAGGAAAACTGATTTCTTTTGTTCCAGCCAAAGAAGACAGTAGAAAGGAAGTCTCGTGGCAAGATAAAATGACCATGGATCAGTAAAGTGCCATAGCTGTAGTGTGTGTCTCATGTTTTCAGAAAATAACCCTGCTGTGGCCCCCAAATCTTTCTGAGCAGCCTTTGTGTGATCTCTAACGTGGGCTTGGCTGTTTGCTGCCTGTTTGCCTGCTTGGATCACTCAGTGCTCCTGCTTTGCTCAGCTCTGGAGAACCATCCCAGCCCTGTTGCTGCTGTCCCTGTCACTGAGTGTCTGCTCCGTGTGTGCTGCTGGATTCACAGGAGCCTGCTGGGGTCACTCCTGGGGCTTCCACCTGGGATTGCTGCTGGGATTGCAGATCAGCCACAGCTAAAGCTGCAGGAGCAGGGTGTGCCTCACCTGAGGGGGAATATTGCTGAGAAGGGTTGATGGAAAATGCAGGGAGATCCTTCAGAACTGATGGTGTGCTAGCAAAAAAATCCTTGATTTGGCATAAATCCTGGGTTAAATCCTTTCAATCTTTGTTTGCATACAGTATCAGTTAAATTATGCTGTTTGTGGTTTTCATTATCCTGGGATACCCAAAAGAACCTGACTGATAAATTCCTTCTAGGGACGTTCCTGCTAAATTCCAGGAAGTGGATTTATACAATTAGCTTGGTTTAAATACAATATTTACCAAAAATCTGAGCAGATTTATCCATAGCAAAGAAAGACCATCTGAAAGACAAAAATAAGCACTGTGGAGGAGTAAAATATTCCTTAAACCATAAAAACTTGATCAAATTGATGCTGATAGTGTTCTCCTTTAACTAAACAGCTCAAAGGTTTGGAGAACAGACATTGGTAATGATATTTTTGTTCTCTAATGTAAAATAGCTAATTCAATTTTAATTATTTTTTGACAGACTGAACCTATGGAATAGAAGAGAAAATGGACATTTTTTGCACAGAAGGTAATAAAAGAGCATTGCAGTTCTGCTCATTTGTTAATGTTAATTTAAGATGATTTTTGTTTAACTTCTGTTACTTCATGGGTAAGATAAACATGAAGAATTTTTTTTAAAGGAAACTGCTAAAGGTGAGCTGGTTTGTAATATTTGATTTAACATCTCATAGCCAGTAATTTCAAAAAGCTGAATTTAGTCACTGAATAAATAGTGACAAAATTTTGCAGGGAGCTGAGTAAGTTGCAGACCAGTTAAGGAATAAGTGATGCAAGATTTCCTGTGTTAATGCAGGATTTTTACTTCTCAGTCCTGCTGTCAGATGTTCTGGCCTGACAACAAAAGATTGCAAAATTTAAATCTGGTTTAAAGATAGCCCAAAGCAAGATGCCCTACAAATATCCCCAAAATAGATCCTTATGTGGCCATAAATATAAACACCCTAAATATAGCCAAAAGCACTGCTCTGTGTAGAAATATGGATCTAAAAACTTCCCAGAGATGAATTTGAGGCCTTCCCTGTGAAATGAATAGAGAAACCATCATCTTTTCACACAGTCAATTTAAAATTACTGAAGCATCAGCCTCATTTTGGCACTTAGCTCTGAAAAATGGATTTCAACCTGCAAGATTTCTGTCTAAAACTGCTGCCCAGTTTCTGAGAAACCAAACTGGGAATTTCCCAGCATAACTTTCCACTAGGTCACAAGGGTTTGGGATGGAAGTGGAAAATCAGTTTTTTTTGTTTTGTTTTGTTTTTTTGCACTATGTTCCAAGCAGTCTCTCTAATATTAGATAAAGGATGGACCAAGCAGCCACATTCCTTACAGGAATGGGATTTATCATGGCAGTGACTTTCCACCTGCTACTCTGAATTCTGCATTATTTGTAATTCCAAAATGCTGTCCAGGATAAAAAGCTGAATATTACCAGGAAAACTCCAATATAACTTTATTTTTTTTTTTCTTTAGCAGATCAGCTGCTGCCTTTTCCATGGGAATGATCCCTCAGGCCTGTCCCCCTGGGATCAGAGATGTGCTGCTCGTGGCCTGCTCTCTTCAGAATGTTCTCTCCTGTTCCTTTCATCCTGTTTTTGTTCCAAATTTTGCTGTTGTGAGCGCATGTAAACCTGTTAAAAAACAAAAAAACCATCACTGATGTTAATGTAGAACTGCATTACATTCGCACAACTAGTTTTTTAAGGTTTTAAAAAATGCAAAAGCAATGCCTGAAATTGCTTCTCTGTTTTAATTACAGGGCTCCATTTTCAAAGATTTTTTTGTTTCTTGTAGCAGTTTGGTTTTAAATGTACAAAGCTTTCAAGAGTGGTCTGTGCTTGTCCTGAAAGATTTTTGGTGAAACACTTGTTTGTTTTATTCATATGTGGAAAATGTTAAATATCTTCTATTTAAAAAAAAAGAAAAAAAAGTTGATAAATTACATGTACAATTACAATTCAATGATCTTTTGTATTTTATTTTTCAAAATAAATGCTTTAAATGTGAATTTTTTTGTTTATTTATTTCTTAGTGAATGGCTTTGCTTCCAACTTAAGATTTAAGTAATTCAAGATACTGATGTTTTAGTTATAATTTAAGGTATTGATGTGAGGGAAGGTATGACTGCATATCCCAGATTTGGATCTTATTTTAAGGTTTGCAATTTAGTGCTTTTAAGAGCTGGGTTGTGATGAAATAGTGAATTGGAGTCTCCCACTTGGAGGTATAACATGAGATTTGTTTAGTGCAGGAAGAATTTGGTCATTTTTAGACTCTTGAATTCGTTCCTCAAAAGCAGTTTCATTCAGAGATGCTCTGCTGGGGGGAAACAGCTGCTGGGAGTTGTGTGCTGAGGTTTCGATCTTTAGGATACGATGTGGAACAGGATTTTTGGGATGGTTGTGTCTCAATTTCTGCTGCCCTCGGTGGCTTCAAGGTGCTGAAGGCGACTTCAACCTTCCCCACTGGTTTTGATTGGAGTTCTTGCAAAATATTTGCGTTCCCTCGGAGTGTTTGTGATGATGATGACGATGATGATGGTGATGGTGATAACTAACTCGGCAGTGCCCGAAGGAAGGAGGATTCCCCGCTCCTTCCCACAGCGGTGCCGGGGCCTCCCCTGCTGCCGGCCGAGGGCAGCGCGGCCCCGCCGCTCCCGAGCCGCTCATTAACCGGGCTCGTTCGGGCTGGGCCCTTCCCGGCGCTGCTGCACTGCGGGATCAATAACCCGTAACCCCGGTGCCGGTTCCCGGTGCCGGTTCCCGGTGCCGGTTCCCGGTGCCGGTTCCCGGTGCCGGTTCCCGGTGCCGTTCCCGGTGCTGCCGCCGCGGCTCCGCCCGCCGGGACCCGGATGGGCCCGTACGTGAC
Organism: Cichladusa arquata; assembly: GCA_026413545.1. Taxonomy (NCBI): domain Eukaryota; kingdom Metazoa; phylum Chordata; class Aves; order Passeriformes; family Muscicapidae; genus Cichladusa; species Cichladusa arquata. Next base: position 6,149,719 of record JAOTQP010000828.1, read on the forward strand.
GCGGGGCGCGGCCGCTCCCCCGGGCCGGAGCCGGAGCCGGAGCCGCGGGCGGGCACCAGGTGAGCGCGGGCGGGGACAGCCGGGCCCGCTGCCCTCATCCCTCGTCCATCCCCTCATCCTTCCCCTCATCCTTCCCCTCATCCTTCCCCTCATCCCCCCCGGCCGCGGCCCCTCCGCTCCCCTCACGCTGCCCGACCCCCTCCAGCTCCGCGGCCGGCGCCGCCCCCTCACAGAGGCAGGCTGTCACCCCAGGCAGCCACCGAGTTAATTATTAATCAGTTATTAATGAATTCGTGGTTATTTACGTGCCCGCCGCCCGGGTTTGTGCTGCCGCATCCAGGCGCTGTGGTGATGCCTGTGCTCCTCGCAGCTCTAAAAGCTGTGGGATTGTGTCAGTGCAGCCCCAGCGCTCACTGCCGGCCAGCTGTCCCTGCTGTCCTGTCCTGTCCTGTCCTGTCCTGTCCTGCAGGGTCACTGTGACAGAGTCCCTCTCTAACACCCACACACCCTCTCTGCTCTCAGCTGCAGAAGTATTACACTGCCCTTTCATCATACTCTGTGCTGTTTGTGACTGGAGGTGCTGGGATTTCACAGTCCAGGATTCTCCAGGCCAATGTACGACACAGTTCATTGCAGCTCAGACATCCCAGCCCCTCTTCCAGCACGTTTCTTTGCTGTTCTGACACAGATTCGTTGGAATTTTCTGGATGTTGTGTCTTTTCCCTCTGTGTTCACCTCTCAATCATCTGTGTCTCTTGAAGTTGGTGATGCAGACACTGATAAATCAGGTCTCATTCTACCCCAGTTTCTCTTTAAAAAGGGAGAGCCTTCTAACAATCCAGCTGGTATCTCCCCAAAAAAGCACATCCCAAAGAGTTACCTTTGAACAGGAGTTTGTGTGGGGCTCCTGTCATAGGTTCATACATCAGAACCTGGCTGAAAAAAACAGATTCTCCATTATGTCATTTTTTGTTGGTATTTAACTTTCTTTGTGTTTTAACTTTGCCAACACTGGTGCAGCTTCAGAAGATATTTAAGAAAAAGCTGTTTAAACCAATATGGAGAAGTTGAGGGAAGAGCAGAGCCTTGAAAAGCTTTTATAAATCTTAGCATCCAGCCCAATTCAAGGGCTGCTGTCATTCCCTGGGGAATGAAGCCAAACTGGCAGGGCCAGTTCATTTACTGAGCTTCCTTTGCTGTGTGTGTCCAATATCTGAGCTGTCCCCACCAAAGCTCCAGGAAGCAATCCCTGCTGTTAAATGACAGCTGGAAGGACTGGAAGGAGGCATTTCTGGTAGAGCTGGATGCTGCTGATGTGTGCTTCAATCAAATATTTGATTAAATGATGATTTTATTTATTGGCGGTGTTTTCCCATTAACTATCTGTTGATCTAGACCTAGATGTATTTGCAAGTGAAATGGAGGCATTTGCTTAGTTTAAATAAATAAATTCTGTACATTTAATGAGAGATTTAACAAAGGAATATTTCTGCACGTAGTTAAAAATAATTATTGCATGTGCTTTAAGTGCCCAGGTTTGGATGGGGCTTGGAGCAGCCTGGTCTGTGGACATGACAGGAGGGTGGAACTGGATGATCCTTAAGGCCCAGTTCAGCCCAGACTCTTCTGGGATTCAGGTGGATGTGTTTTCCCCATGAAATGCAGTGATTAACTTCTGGTTTTCTTTCAGGAGGACTCAGCTCCTGCCAGCCCAGCTGTTTCACTGCTCCCTGAACAGGTGAAGCCAGCCCTGAGAGGGACTTCACTCACCTTTTAATGAACACCAGAAAACAGGTTCAACTTGTCATTAATCTTTTTATTGCCACTGATCTTGTTCTCAAAATCCTGGTCTCATGACGATCTGCTAAACCTCATTATTGAGGGATTGTTTTGTTGGATGTTCCAATGGCAGAGCAGGTTGGCACTCCTGAGCAGAATGCAATTAATGCTGTCTCATGGCTTTTTTTTTCCTCCAACCTTAGTGTCATATTGAAGGAGACTATGAAAGAGGGAGAAAAATACCTTTTTCTCAGGCCTCATGCTCTGTGAGGAAAGAGGCCCTTTTTGGTGCAGTGCCAAATGGATGAATTTACCCCAAAAACCCGTTCTGTGGTCAATAGTGCTGATATATTTAATGGAGTGAATGTTGTTTATTCACATTGCACTCCATTTAAGTGAAGTCTATGGGACATCCTTGAAAAATGCAGACAAAGAGCATATTTTTGGTAAATCTTATGTTCTTTTGAGTACTCTAAAGAGAGCTAGAAATAGCAGCCAAAGCACTGGTGTCAAGTGGCAGCTTTATAAATAATACACTCACAGTAAATACAGGCTCACCCTCATTTTTTGACTGTGCATCTTATAAATGCTGTTCTGCAAGCTCTCTCTGGCTGATAATTTGTTTACCTCCTTAAAGGAATACTAGCAAAATAATCTTTCATTTATATTGTGACTCTTCTTTATCTGTGAGGCATGGTTGAGTTGTTTGGATAATTGATGATATCAGAATAAATGTTGTTTTAGGACAAATATTAAAATTGTTAATAGGGTGTGGCCCTTCAGAAGCACTTCCATCCTGATTTATCTGCCTATACATTGGGCTGAGGTGGAAAAATTATTATGAGCTGTGGAGAGAAGAAATTAAATCCCTCTCTGAGCTGAGCCTACCCTCTTAATGAGCTGCAGCTTAGAAACGTTTGGAACTTCACAGTAGTTATTTATCTGTGTTTATTAGGGTGTTAAACAGGATCTAGAATTCATCCTCAAATTTTGGACACTCCCACAGAATGTGGAGATTTTGGTCTGATCAGGTCTCTGCTTTGCTCAGGAGCATCCCAGGTCTGTCTGGGTTCACTCTGAACTCAATATTTCCTTTAGGACCTGAGCTCTAACATTTTGCAGAGTGACTATTAGCAGAATTATTAAGGCAGATATTTAAAATGTTATGTCATTTTTTCTCGCTGATTTTGAGGTGAAGCATCCTTGAGTTAATAAATAAATGTGCCAGATGTGCTTGTGCAAATAATCCTCCACTTTCTGTATTTTATAGTGATTTGAGAGAAGGTTTGGAGGTAGATAAAGCCTCTGGTAGTGGAATGTCTGTGAGGGAGTTGTGATGCTGCTGGAGACCTCCTGGGAGCAGGGATTTTACATAATGCAGTGTAAGGAGAGCAGCGAGGTTTCTCTTTCAAATATTATTTTTACCCTGTGGTTTGTCGATGCATCCAATTCTCTTACTGAGGATGGACTGAGAAGCCTTGTGGGCGTTAAATTAAAATTGATGATTAGCAGCGCGATAAGGAGAGTTAATACTTGTGTCTCGTGATGGTGAGAATCCCGGATTTGCCATTTCCCAGGGAATCCCGGAGCGCAGCCGTGCCCGTGCCCCCGCTGAAGGTGACAGCCGGAGCCGGGTGTCGCCGCTGCGGCCGGGCCGCGTTCCTGCATCCCGCCCCTGGCGAGGGACAGGCTGGGACAGCGGCCACCCAAATTCCGCCAGCGAATGGCATTGAGCTGCAAGGGCGCGCCGGGCCAATCGCTCCGTGCACCGCGCAGCCAATGCCCGCCGGGCCCTGCCCAGCCCAGCCCGGCCGGGCTCCGCGGCCGCCGGGCCTGGCAGCGGCTGCCCGCTGCTCCTGCCATCCCGGGCTGCCCGGCATCCCTGCGCCTCTTCTCCGGGAACATCGCGGCCCTGGCAGCGGCTGCCCGCGGCTCCTGCCATCCCGGGCTGCCCGGTGTCCCTGCGCCTCTTCTCCGGGAACATCGCGGCCCTGGCAGCGCGCGGGGCGCCGCGGCCGCGCCCCGCTGGTTGGGGTGATTCGGGGCATTCATTTGGGTCTCCCTTCAGCACTGCCACGGCCTCCTACCCAGCAGAGCTGCTCCCCAGAGCCAGAGGGATGGTGGTAGTCACGGGGCAGAGCAAAGCGAGTGCCACCCCGGATGATGCCATGTCGAGCTCGGATGCAGAGGATGATTTCCAAGAGCCGGCCACTCCCACCGCCAGCCAGGCAGGACAGGCGCTACCTCTGCTGCCTCAGCAGGTAAGAGCTCACCTGAGATGGGCATGGACAGTTCCGGATTTCCTTCTGGATACTCAGCTCACTTAACATGTTCAAGTAAAACGAAGTCTCTTGGATTTATTTGAGTAGCTCGGCGGCTTTACTTACAAGTTCCATCCAGGTCTGGGCTTGGGACATGTAATTAAGTGTTTATTCTGGTACTTAAGGCATAGTAAGATTTTAGGCCTGATGTAAAGAAATACAAAATTTTTTCAGTGTATAGTGTAGTCTGGTTGTGTAAAGGAACCAGCAGGGTGCAATCCCAGGATTGACCTGAGATTTCTTCCCTTTTTTTTCCTCTCTGTGTAAGGCTGGGGAAGGGGGTTTGTTTTGCTCTTTCCCCAAAAAAGCCAAGAGGAGGCATTAATATCTCAAGTATCTGCTCTTCTAGTTGAATGATTTCTGCTGTTTCAGATTCACAGCTACAATTAAACCACTCCCTGATTCCTCCCAGCAGCCAAAGCATCCAGATTTTTACCCCTCCAAGCTCCCTGCTCTGTGGCAGTGGGGCAGGAAGCACACATTTATCCCAGTGGCAAACTGCCTTTTGGAAGCTTTTTGTCACCTGCAGAGGACAAGAGGCTCCCTTCTGATGTCCTGGTTGCTTTTGCAGTTCCCAGAAGTTGTCCCACTGAACGTGGGGGGGATGTTTTTCACCACCAGACTGTCGACGCTGCGCAGGTACGAGGACACCATGCTGGCAGCCATGTTCAGTGGCAGGCACTACATCCCCACCGACGCCGAGGGCAGGTACTTCATCGACAGGGATGGCACCTACTTTGGGTATGTACTCGTCCTCAGGGCAAGCTTTCCAAGTTCTTACTGAAAACTTACTTTTAAAGTTATTTTTAAACTTATTTTTATCAGCTTTTTTTCCTTAAATTGTATTTGTGTGGTGTTTAGTGTTACACGCCTTCAAAGCATCGTGGGAGTAACTGCAGTTAAAAAATCTTTGTTGGTTGTGCAGTGGGAAAGGAAAAACAAGAAATGCTTTGAATTTGTGCATTGTCTCCCCTAGAGTATCTCCTTTCAAGGTATCAAGTTGTTTTGGTGGTTTAAAGAAGTGTTTGGTATTGCTTTACATAGGAAAGTCCTTTGCACAAGGCTGGGTTTTAATTGATATTCAGTATCTGTAAGGAAGAGGGAATGGAAGGAATGGATCTAGGATTATTACACAATTGAAAATATGATGTTTTCAATCTTTTAACAGGATATAACTGCTAAAAGAAAGCCCAAGCTTTCAAAGAATTTCTTTTTCTAAATTATTTTTGTTGGTAGTGCCATATTCCTTCACCTCCTGGATTCCTTCCTAAGTGCTTAGCTTTTATTTTATTTTAAATTAAACTGACCATGATTGCTAATGCTTGAATTGGGGTGAGATTTCTAAAAAGGTGATCAATGTTCATGAGTTGAGGTCTTTGCCCAAAGCACACATTGCAATTTATCCCAAATTTCTTGTTGTTCCTGTATAGACATTTCCTTATTGTCTTCAACAGAGGAGCATTCAATTATTTTCAAACACTTTTGGGTTGTACCATAATCTGGGACAGAGATAGATTAACCCACTGTGTTTATACTAAAATAATTGTGTCTTTGCATGAGGCAATTGTTGAAAAATCAATTAATTTGTGATGTTATCAACCTCAGTTGAAAGTAGAGCTGGGACAGAGAGCCAGGCTAGCACGTGCTGTATTTGTTGTCATTCTAAGATTGCAATAATGCTTCTTTTATTTGATAAGGTTTTCTTGGTTAACACTTACAAAGTGATTTTTTTTATTTATTTGATAAGGGTTTTGTTGGCTAATACTTATAAAGTGATTTCTTTCCCTGTCAAGAGATCCTACTGCTGAACAGTGTTTTAGAACTACAAGGAAATGTTCTCTCTCTTTTTTTTAAAAATTCTGATTATTATTCTGTAAAAATAAGCTGTGAAGAGAAACCTCCTTTGCAGATGTCCCATCCATTCAGCTGTGTGGAATAGAGTGTTCATAAATATGATTCTCTGGGAAAATACAAAAGTTTATTTTGTCCCAGACCTAAATTTGAAATGCAGTGACCACAATCTCTTTCCCATGAAACACTCTGGCCTCTTCTGTGTTATAAATGGTTTCCTCCACACTGAATGTTTGGTTTAAAATCCACTGATATTTTTTCAAATGAATTTTGACATCAACTGAGGCAAAATGTGAAATGATGGCTTGGAAACCTGAACGTGGTAAAAGGTTTTACAAACAAATGTTGGGAATACGGCTCATTTATTTCAGTTACTGTCTCAATAGAGCAAACAATGACTATCCAGCATTTCCTGGATATATTATCCAGCAGTTTTGGCAGAAATATGTCTGTTAATGATATTTTTTTGTTCTTTTTTTGTTTTAGAGACATACTAAACTTCCTACGATCTGGTGACCTGCCCCCCCGAGAGCGAGTGAGGTCAGTGTACAAGGAGGCTCAGTATTATTCCATAGGACCCTTGCTAGACAATCTAGAGGATATCCAGCCTCTTAAAGGAGAAAAAGTTAGACAAGCTTTCCTGGGCCTAATGCCATATTACAAAGGTAAATAAACAAAGTAGCACTGACTGTTTCTTCTAGTGGGATTCCAGTGTTAAACCTCGTGCTTTCAGTCTGCACTCAGCTCCCAGACTGATCCCATTGCACCTGGGAAGTTTTTTCTGTATTTTTCATGTTGTTTGGATCTTTGAGGTCTCTACATCCATTCAGTCTGCATTCAGTTCCCAGACTGATCCCATTGCAGCTGGGAACTTTATTCTCTATTTTTCATGTTGTTTGGTTCTTTGAGGCCTCCACATCCTGCTTCATCCCAGGATATGGATTTTTATGTTTAAAGAGGAGCAGGATTAGGCTGTAATTAAATGAGAGGGTTTGTCTGCATTTGTTCTGTCAGGACTTGCAACTGAATAAACTTGGCCTTGTGGTGAGGCCAGATAACTTGGGCATATAATAAAGCCACCAAATTCACCAGATAACTGAGATTGGTTTGATCATTCTGTATTTTGCTGAGAACAACTGCAGTGAAAGTTGCACATGATCTCTTTTCCTTGGCGATTCACTGGAATCCCCGACTGTGTCTCTGTTCAGAGCACTTGGAGCGGATCATCGAGATCGCCAAGCTGCGGGCCATGCAGAGGAAGGCCAGGTTTGCCAAGCTGAAGGTGTGTGTGTTCAAGGAGGAGATGCCCATCACCCCCTACGAGTGCCCCCACTTCAACTCGCTGCGCTTCGAGCGCAGCGAGAGCGAGCCCAAGCTCTTTGAGCACCACTGCGAGGTGGACGTGTCCTTCGGGCCCTGGGAGGCCGTGGCTGATGTCTACGACCTGCTGCACTGCATTGTCACCGACCTGTCTGCCAGGGGCATCACTGTGGACCACCAGTGCATTGGTGTGTGTGACAAGCACCTCATCAACCACTACTACTGCAAGCGCCCCATCTACGAGTTCAAGATCACCTGGTGGTGAGCTGGGCTCACCGAGCGCTCCCAGAGGACAAAGGTTCTGTCAGGATCGTCTGGTGGTGAGTTGTGGTGGCACAGAGAGGGGTGAAAGGACTCTGGAGGACAAATGTCCTGTAAAAAAGCACCTGGTGGTGAGTGTGAAAGGACTCCTGGAGGACAAATGTCCTGTAAAAAAGCACCTGGTGGTGAGTGTGAAAGCACTCCCAGAGGACAAAGGTTCTTTCAAGATCTCCTGGTGAGTTGTGGTGGCACAGAGGACTTCTGGACATGGAACATCTTGAAATGTTCTTTCAGGATCACCTGGTGGTGAGGTGGTGTGGCACAGCAAGGGGTGAAAGGACTTCTAGAGGACAAATGTCCTGTAAAAAAGCACCTGGTGGTGAGTGTGAAAGGACTCCTAGAGGACAAATGTCCTGTAAAAAAGCACCTGGTGGTGAGTTGTGGTGGCACAGAGAGCAATGAGAGGACTCTGGAGGACAAATATTCTTTCAAAATTATCTGGTGATGAGTGTGAAAGGACTTCTAGAGGACAAATGTTCTTTCAAGATTGCCTGGTGGTGAGTTGTGGTGGCACAGAGGATTCCTAGAGGACTAATGTTCTTTCAAAAATGACCTGGTGGTGAGTTCTAAAGGACAAATGTTCTTTCAAGACCACCTGGTGGTGAGGTGTGGTGGCACAGGGAAGGGTGAGAGCATTCCTGGAGGACAGATGTTCTTGGCAGGTGAGTGTCTGCTCACATTCCTTGGGATCAGCCTTTGGCAGGGGTTGGGAAAACCTCTGGAAACTTGAAAAACCAGCCTGAAATCAGACTGTTGGCTCAGGTACCTTAACGAGGCACAAAACAAATTCACCTCATGGAAAGGATGGAGGGGAGTGGCTGAACATCTGCTGAAAGGTGCCACCAACCACGTGGCTTTGGGATGGAATTGCAGATTTTTCCTGCACTTTTGGGAATCTGGGGTGCTACTAAAGCTTTACCCTCTTAGAAATGTTTTAGTTCCTCCTTCAACTTTATACAATTTGAGTCACACCCAGCACAAAGATTCTGGAAATATCATTTTGATGTACTAGATAATTAAAAAAAAAAAAAAAAAAGAAAAAAAAAAGGAGTATTCCCTATATATAATTAATTGTTGTCAGGGTTAAGCTGTATTTCTTTTTTAATTAAGGATCTATGTTGTGAATTATAATGTTATACTTCAATTATTTCTGTTGTTATCAAAAGGAATAGCAGATCTGGAATATATTCCTTAATGCTTTTAGGAATAATAACTGTTCTTGGAAGACTTGTGCCTGTTTTTAGCCTTAGAAATTCTAAATGTTTACAATATCTACAAAAAAAAGCTCTTTAGAACCAGGTCATTTACAAAGGCTTTTGGTAAATGAGAAAACCCTGTCTGTATGTTCCTATTAGCAGTAGTAAGAGGAATATTTAATGTATATTATTTTATTACTGACTCTTTTTACATTCTGTAATATTAAACTTTATTTTAGACTTAAAGTCAGATGATATTAAACAAGTGCTTCCTTCACCTCACCTTTTCCAGACAATTTAATCTTCATTTTATCCTTCTTGTTGACCCTTCTTGGTGTCACAGAAGGAGAAACAAAATTCAGACTTCAGATACTTCTCCACTCTAAAGCAGTAAGAAATTTCTTTCCATGCTGGAAGAGGCAGCCACTGCAGAATTATAATTTCTCGAGAAGGTCATTTTTCTACTTGTGCCATGAGCAACCACATCCCAAATTTCAACTACTGAATTCAGCCCAAAACTGAGAGGGAGAAAAGTCTGAAAATCTTATTGTTTTGTGAGGTACAGAAAACTCCAACCTGCTTGAAGAGGCTTCAAAATCATCTTAAAGAAAGAGACAAAGTAAATATTTGCATATTGCATTCCATTTGATTAATTAATCCAAGAATATTGCTTAATTAAACTTCTGACCAAAATTCTCAAGAAACATTAATGACAATGATCAAAAATTCTCAGGTTTCTGAGGCAATTTTTAGAAAAACTCAAAGAATTTAAGGATCAAATTGTCTTACAGAAAAAGAGCCTTTTTTTTTTTTTTTTTTTTTTTTTTGCCTTGTCACCCTTTGAGATATTTAATTTAGGAATGAAATTCTCTGCAATCCGTACACAGGATCTTTGTCAAGTGCTGAGTTTCAAGGGCAGAGATAAATTTGAATAGAGGGAATTCTGCACATTTGGATCTAAATTTAAGTTTGTTTCAATTGTTTCCTGAAATAACAGCCTTGCTGTTATTGGTTCTTGGGGTCCTGTTTGGCAACCCAAAATTAAAAATTAAACTGAGATTAAGTTTCCCTGCAAGGAGGGGAAGTTTTGCTTGGTTTCTTTGTTGCCTTCGTGTTTAATTTCTTTCCAAGGAATCTAAACTGCAAACCACAATTTCTTATGAAATTAAATAACATCTTAAAGCTGAGCCTTACAAAGCTTTGGCTGCTTGTGCACTTCAGATGTTTAAGTTCAGGATTTTCAGATGTTCAGAATTACAGATTTTTACAATATTCAGATTACAATGAGAATTGCAGTTTTACTGGAATTTTCAGAGGGATTTTTTACCACTTCCCATAAATATATTTACAGAACTCTGGTTGGAATTCCAACCATTGCAGAAATGGATCACAAATTGATTTTCAGAGTGTGTTTTCTGGTTTGGCTTTAGGAATTTCCCTGCTATTGTTCAGGAGGAGCTGTGATGACAAAATTCCTGTTTCAGTCATTTTTGTCACTCCTGAATATGCACACACTGGGATTCTGTAACTTTTTCCTATTCATTGTTTAATTAATTAATTAAGGAAGGCAACCCAACCAAAAAGAGAAAATTAAAATCTTGGTCTGTATCTTATTCCAAGTTCTCATCCTCCTGAAGACATTAAGTGCAATACTGGAAATGAAGACATGAATTCAAGCCCACAAGCTTTAATTAATGCTGGGATTTGTGATTTGTCCAGGTTAACAATATTTTAATTGTCCCAAGCAGTCTTTGTTTACAAGGATTTAGCTGCTCTTGCCCAACCTGGGCTCATTTTTGGGAGAAGCAGAAGAATTGTGCAGGTGGATGGCAGGAGGGTGTAATCTAAAATCTGGGTTATGTAATGTGACTGATTCTCTTTTCTGGGCCTGTAGCTTCAGAAATTCTACATTTGCAACAAAAAATGGGAGTGGCTGATCTACTAAATCCATGTTTGAGAGGACTGAGGATTTTTGTGTAGAATTGTATGATTAAACTATGGAATACTGCCTTTTTTTTTTTTTTTTCCCTTTAGGGTATTTCTTTATATCTGCTTTACATCTGGGCAGGCCAGAGTTTTGCTAATACATATTTTTCTGTGCTCTGTGGTTTTTTTTGCCACTTTATCATCTACAGAGCCACTTTTCCACCCTCACACCCCCAAATCCCTGTGTTTGTGAGCAGTAAATGGCCTCCTCCTGTCCATCTGAATATTGGAGGAATGGTGGGACAGTTGAGGGATATTTATTTAAAGTTAGAATTGTTGACTATTTTTTACATTGCTGTGAAGACAAACATGACAAGACCAATTTTTTTAACATTCCCTTTATATCCATTGTGGAGTGATTCATAACAGGGAACAAAGGGAGGTCTCATGTGAAACTGGGTGGGCAATTCCACAGCACATGAAATGTTTCTGCATCTGTGTTATGCTTGTGAAATAGGAAGGGGAAAAAAGAAAATAAAAATAGGAAAATAATACTAGGAAAATTTTAAAAAAGGAAAATAACTCTTATGAAGCACTTAAAAATGACATGAAAAGGTGTTTATGCTGCTGAGCTCCAGAGTTAAAAAAATATCTAAAAATAACTTTTAGTTTCGGTGTAGACTTTTAACTTGAATACCCAATATTCTGCACAGGAATCTGAAATCTATTCCTTGCTGAACTTCCATCCTCCTCAGAGGAAAGTGAAGGTGCTGCCAGCTTTGATCTGGGCAGCCTTTGTGCCATATAGTAACCTTAAACAAAAGCAGTGAATTATTGCAGCAGGAATTTCTGCATCACCCCCTTTTGAGGATTTTTTTTTAAGTTTTAGTAATTCTGCTTGGGAGACACCTCATGATGTAATATATATGCAAATACCTGAATTTGTCAATGTGAATATTTTTGAAATTTTGTCATTAGTTGTGTAATATTCTTCCCTGAATGTGGCAAGAGTGATAAGGGTTGAGTTAAACATTGGTTTTGTGATAAGCCAGCTCATGGCTCAGGTATCTGCTGCCCTCATTTGGAAAATCACCCATCTCAGAGTCTGTTGAAAACCAGGAGTGTTTAAAACCAGCTCCCCCAGTGAGCCCTGAGGAGGATCAGGGCTCCTTCACCCACTCCAGGCTCCATTCTTGGGGACAGAGTGGTCACAGGGTCTGGCTCACAGCTCCTTGAAGGCAAAACTCAAACACTTGTCTTGAGGAATGAGCTGATTGGCAGGAGCACCTAAACCTGGCCTTGGAGGATTGTTAAAATTCCAGCAAACTGAAGGATGTGGGGATCTTAAACTGCTCTGAGAGCTTTGTTAAACCCTGATGTGGGGATCTTAAACTGCTCTGAGAGCTTTGTTAAACCCTGATGCGGGGATTTTAAACTGCTCTGAGAGCTTTGTTAAACCCTGATGTGGAGATTTTAAACTGCTCTGAGAGCTTTGTTAAACCCTGATCTGCCCTGAGCTGGTGCAATGGATGTTTTGTGATACAGAGCTTTAATTTGAGTTTTTGGGGTATCTGAGTTTTCCCAGTGAGCTGATTTCCAGTGTCCCCTGAGCACTGGTTTTTGGAAATAAGGGAGTGGGAGGGATTTCATTCCCCAGGGACAATCCTCACTACTTCTAAAGGAAACTTTGAGATCCCAATCCCCACTCTCCCATTTTTCAGATGAGTGGAGGAGCAGATGAGGTGTCTGGGCTGAGCATTCCCAGTTAATGATTCCAACTGGATCCCCTCAGCCCCTTCTCCCTTTTCACAGCTACAATTCCACCTGCAGGAAATTTCTCTCTTCTCTGCTGCACCCTCAGATCTGTTTGCCAGGTGATTACACAGCCTGTTTTAAACTCATTATTAAACTAATAATTTAATATCGCAGTGTGGTGACTGTTAGTTGCTAAAGAATCTTATTTATAAAATCTCATTACTCTCAAAAATACCTGAATAAATGGATTAAACTAACAGAGGAAACAATCACTTTAATTGCACTCTTCTGCTTTATTTTTTTTTTCTAATGACTGTTAAGAAATATAAATTCTTACTTCTTTTAAGGGCTTACATAGGAATATGTATTCAGCCTCAGAACTCTATTTTGGGAGCTGAGCTGCATGATCCCTCATTTGTTTTGGTTTTTTTTTCCCTAAAAAGCTAATTACTGATATAATAAAAGTTCTGTAGCTTCAATTGGCATTTGCAAGCCCTGGGAGCCCTCATTCCCAGGTTTATCCTCACTGCTCATTATTCAGAGATGACAGGGGACATGATGAGGGGGATGATGGAAAAACTCTGTCAGAGCTGGCTGTTCCCATTGCAGAGCTGATTTCTTTCACTTCTTTTAATTTACCCTGGACAATTTATAGACCCCACTGGCTTAAAGTTGTGGTTGGCATTACTGAGCCCTCAAGATGTTTTTAGGTTTTTCACACACAGAACAGAAGACCCAGGATAGTTCTAAGTTTTGGGCTATGAAAAAAAAAAACCAAAACCCCCTCCAATCTTTCATTATCTTTCTACAAATAAGCTGATTTCAGAGGAGAATTCTGTTCTGTTATTATCTCCTGTATATAATTCTCTAACTGGAAATCACTTTCCAGAACAGTAGTTCATAGTCATTTTACTTGCACAGGCTTAGTATAAGTTTACCTCCACTTTCACTGTGACTTTTATAAATGGATTTTGTTTTGCTGAATTATAAATTGTATGTGTCTATGCATTGTAACCCGTAATGCCTTTGAAAATCCAGCCTGGATGCTAATGATCAGGGTTTGGAATTATCTCCAAATGTGTTTTGTTAATAATTATATTGATGTGTGATGTTTAATACTGTGAGTACTGCAGTGTATTATTTCTTAATCCTTTTGACTTTTCAGTTCAGGTAATATAAAGTCTGTATGTTTTCTATTTAAAACACATAGAAGAAAATGTGGATATAAAGGTTGTGTTGTGCAATAAAAGATTATGATACTGACAGTTGTTGGAATTCTGGCTCATCTGGTCTGCAGTCACTGCAGGGCTTTTCCTCACCTTCCCTGGGATTTGAGTGTGCTCTGCCTGAGTGCAAATGAAAATTAAGACAGGAATCTCTGTCCTGGGCTGTTTTAATGGCATTTAGTCATTTATTATCACTTCCTGAGCAGAGGGCACTTGTGCAGTGTCTGCTGGGGGTCATTCCCATGACCCTGGCTCCCTCCTTACCAACCAGCCCCCCCAACCCGT